>CM064541.1:13665302-14082802 GCA_032716605.1 Paralithodes platypus
TCGCTTTTTTTTTTTCTCTTTCTCTCCCTCTCTCTTTGGCTTGTACCCATTCGGCCCCATTCAGCCTACTGTTTTAAGACGATTACCCCCATCCAGGTATCAATATTTTCCTGGCGAGCGGTAGCGACCCAGCATTTATATATATTTGTTTTGACAGCAAGCTAAATTTGTACATTTTTCGATAGAAAAATTTCTTCGGCGAAGCCGGATTTCTCCATATAATGTTGGCTCGCTATCGCTCTCCAGGAAGAAATTGACACCTGGATGGGGATAAACGTCTTAAAACAGTTGGGTGAATGGGGCCGAATGGATACAAGCCAGAGAAAGAGAGAAAAGGAGAGAAAGATAAAAACAAACCGGTGATCCCCCTTAATGGGCATAATGAATGACTTGATAACCATTAACCCTTTGACGATTATGACGCGTTTTGATAGTTTATTCTGGCTATTATTAGTGGATGTCATTCAGTTTTGGATGGCCCTCTAGCAGTCATAGGGATCAACACCAAAGCCAAAAAGTTAATTAAGCAAAGTAAAAAGACCTTAGAGTTACATATTGCGAATCAAAGTAAAACAAACCCGAAAGAATTCTATAGTTATATCAGAAAGAAAAAAGTAGTTACTTCAACTGTTGGACCGTTAGTCGATGAAAAAGGAGAATACACCAAAGACGAAGTACAAATGAGTAATGCCCTCAATACCTTCTTTGCATCAGTTTTTACAACAGAAGACCTCAGTGATATCCCTACACCATCGCCGATTCAGATTGATAATTCAGATGTTCTAAGCAATATCACCGTTACAGAGAGAGAAGTATTGAATTGTTTAGATAAACTCAAGGTAAATAAAACGCCAGGACCTGATACAATCTCGCCTAGAGTTCTAAAGGAAGCTAAGAATGAGCTCTCCAAACCACTGACATTACTATTCAATAAATCCTTGCAGTCTGGAACTATGCCTGATCAGTGGAAAGCTAGCCAACGTAACACCGATATTCAAAAAAGGCAGCAAATCCCTACCCAGTACTATCGTCCAATTAGCTTAACCTCAGTTGTATGTAAAATGCTAGAAACGGTCATACGAGACAGACTCGTAAATCACTTAGAGGAAAATAACATACTTAAAGATACTCAACACGGCTTTCGTAAAAAACGTTCCTGTTTAACAAACCTCTTAGACTTCTTCCACGATATCCTCAACCTCTACGATGAGAGTAAAGCTGTAGATATTATATACCTTGATTTTTCAAAAGGCCTTTGACAAAGTTCCCCACAAACGTTTACTGCTAAAACTAAAAGCGCATGGAATACAAGACGGTGTGTTGAAATGGATAGAAAATTGGCTCAGCAACAGAAAGCAAAGGGTAGTCATAAACGGTAAGGCATCTAAATGGACCAATGTAAGTAGCGGGGTACCCCAGGGATCGGTACTAGGACCAATTCTCTTTCTAATTTACATCAACGACATAGATGAGGGTCTCACCTGCACAATCTCAAAATTTGCTGACGATACAAAAATTGCAAATAGCGTACTCTCAAAAGAACAAGTTGACGATATGCAACACAATCTAGATAATATGTCATGTTGGGCCCAAATTTGGCAAATGAGTTTCAATGCGGATAAATGTAAAGTACTACATGTCGGATACCTAAATGAGAAAGCAAACTATTCGATGAATGGCACTCAGCTTAAGAATGTAAACAGAGAAACTGATCTGGGAGTAACAATATCGAGTAACATAAAACCGAGTCAACAATGTTCAGAAGTTGTTAAGAAGGCAAACAAAATAATTGGCTTTATAGCCAGGTCATTTGAGCATAAATCCAAAGAAGTTATCCTAACCCTTTACAATTCCTTAGTCCGCCCTCTTCTGGAATACTGCGTTCAATTCTGGTGCCCTTATTACCAAAAAGATATAAACAAGCTAGAACGAGTTCTACGTAGAGTTACCAAAATGATACCTAGCCTAAAGAACAAACCATACGAAGAGCACGAAGAGCGTCTTAGAGAATTAAATCTATTTCCTTTAACCCAGCGCAGATTAAGAGGCGACTTAATTCAAGTGTTCAAAATCATCAAAGGCATCGACAATATGAACTGTAGTAAGTACTTCACTATCGACCAATCTAATTACACGCGGGGAAACGGTTGCAAAATTATTGGTAAATCTTTTAACTCGCACGAATCTAAGAATTTCTTCTTCAATCGAGTTGTCAACTTGTGGAATGGGCTTCCCCGAGACGTTATAGACTGCAGCACCGTTGATTCATTTAAATTCCGCCTAGACAAATATCTCGCATCAAACCCGCGACTGACTGCGTTTGTAAATTAATAACTTTATCCTCCCCTCAGTTACTAACCCATATGTCCCCTACTAACTTCCTAGTCCTGCCACGTTAGTGGCAGGGCAGTAGTTCCCTTTCCAATGTTCCCTTACCCACTCTAAACCACTGTTTGGTCACTTGATCCTCAGTGTTTTGGAGGACAAGCAACCTAGAAGGGTCACTAGACCTGTTGTTGCTTGATTTCCTTTGTACTCCTTTGTACTGTCCTAAGTGGTGATGGGCTGGTCTATCAGAGTGAGAACTGAGCGTTCTCTGCCATACCCATAGCTTACTCTGACTGTTCCTTTTACTTATATATTTTCTAGATCTCAAGTGACGGCGTCTCTTGCGTGGATTGACCTCCTAATCTACCAAGATTGGAAGCCAAAGCGTCACATCTTTCCTTTGCCCCTCAACTTTCTCTTCATAATTGCTGAGGGGCACAGGGCCCTGGGTGGGGCTTTGGTTTCCCGGGCGTTTCCGCACCCTCCTCAGCTCCCCGCCATGGAGTGGCTTCGGTCACCCAGGCTTTATTGTGGTCGGCAGGGAGGGTTCTGTGGGGGCGCTCGGTTGTGGCCTTGGCCTTGCTCGGGCCTTGGGGCTATTCGGCCAGGCAGCTTGGGGAAAAACAACAACAACAACAACAACACTGTCCTAATCATCCCTGTGACTCCCCAAATTCCTTCCTAAACTGCATAATATCGTCTACTAATAGTCAGGATACACTGTTAAAATGACTCATAATATCGTCTACTAATAGTCAGGATACACTGTTAAAATGACTCCTAATATCGTCTACTAATAGTCAGGATACACTGTTAAAATGATTCATAATATCGTCTACTAATAGTCAGGATACACTGTTAAAATGACTCATAATATCGTCTACTAATAGTCAGGATACACTGTTAAAATGACTCATAATATCGTCTACTAATAGTCAGGATACACTGTTAAAATGACTCATAATATCTTCTACTAATAGTCAGGATACACTGTTAAAATGACTCATAATATCGTCTACTAATAGTCAGGATACACTGTTAAAATGACTCATAATATCGTCTACTAATAGTCAGGATACACTGTTAAAATGACTCATAATATCGTCTACTAATAGTCAGGATACACTGTTAAAATGACTCATAATATCGTCTACTAATAGTCAAGATACACTGTTAAAATGACTCATAATATTGTCTACTAATAGTCAGGATACACTGTTAAAATGACTCATAATATCGTCTACTAATAGTCAGGATACACTGTTAAAATGACTCATAATATCGTCTACTAATAGTCAGGATACACTGTTAAAATGACTCATAATATCGTCTACTAATAGTCAGGATACACTGTTAAAATGACTCATAATATCGTCTACTAATAGTCAGGATACACTGTTAAAATGACACATAATATCGTCTACTAATAGTCAAGATACACTGTTAAAATGACTCATAATATCGTCTACTAATAGTCAGGATACACTGTTAAAATGACTCATAATATCGTCTGCTAATAGTCAGGATACACTGTTAAAATGACTCATAATATCGTCTACTAATAGTCAGGATACACTGTTAAAATGACTCATAATATCGTCTACTAATAGTCAGGATACACTGTTAAAATGACTCATAATATCGTCTACTAATAGTCAGGATACACTGTTCAAATGACTCATAATATCGTCTACTAATAGTCAGGATACACTGTTAAAATGACTCATAATATCGTCTACTAATAGTCAGGATACACTGTTAAAATGACTCATAATATCGTCTACTAATAGTCAGGATACACTGTTAAAATGACTCATAATATCGTCTACTAATAGTCAGGATACACTGTTAAAATGACTCATAATATCGTCTACTAATAGTCAGGATACACTGTTAAAATGACTCATAATATCGTCTACTAATAGTCAGGATACACTGTTAAAATGACTCATAATATCGTCTACTAATAGTCAGGATACACTGTTAAAATGACTCATAATATCGTCTACTAATAGTCAGGATACACTGTTAAAATGACTCATAATATCGTCTACTAATAGTCAGGATACACTGTTAAAATGACTCATAATATCGTCTACTAATAGTCAGGATACACTGTTAAAATGACTCATAATATTGTCTACTAATAGTCAGGATACACTGTTAAAATGACTCATAATATCGTCTACTAATAGTCAGGATACACTGTTAAAATGACTCATAATATCGTCTACTAATAGTCAGGATACACTGCTAAAATTACTCATAATATCTTCTACTAATAGTCAAGATACACTGTTAAAATGACTCATAATATCGTCTACTAATAGTCAGGATACACTGTTAAAATGACTCATAATATCGTCTACTAATAGTCAGGATACACTGTTAAAATGACTCATAATATCGTCTACTAATAGTCAGGATACACTGTTAAAATGACTCATAATATCGTCTACTAATAGTCAGGATACACTGTTAAAATGACTCATAATATCGTCTACTAATAGTCAGGATACACTGTTAAAATGACTCATAATATCGTCTACTAATAGTCAGGATACACTGTTAAAATGACTCATAATATCGTCTACTAATAGTCAGGATACACTGTTAAAATGACTCATAATATCGTCTACTAATAGTCAGGATACACTGTTAAAATGACTCATAATATCGTCTACTAATAGTCAGGATACACTGTTAAAATGACTCATAATATCGTCTACTAATAGTCAGGATACACTGTTAAAATGACTCATAATATCGTCTACTAATAGTCAGGATACACTGTTAAAATGACTAATATCGTCTACTAATAGTCAGGATACACTGTTAAAATGACTCATAATATCGTCTACTAATAGTCAGGATACACTGTTAAAATGACTCATAATATCGTCTACTAATAGTCAGGATACACTGTTAAAATGACTCATAATATCGTCTACTAATAGTCAGGATACACTGTTAAAATGACTCATAATATCGTCTACTAATAGTCAGGATACACTGTTAAAATGACTCATAATATCGTCTACTAATAGTCAGGATACACTGTTAAAATGACTCATAATATCGTCTACTAATAGTCAGGATACACTGTTTAAAATGACTCATAATATCGTCTACTAATAGTCAGGATACACTGTTAAAATGACTCATAATATCGTCTACTAATAGTCAGGATACACTGTTAAAATGACTCATAATATCGTCTACTAATAGTCAGGATACACTGTTAAAATGACTCATAATATCGTCTACTAATAGTCAGGATACACTGTTAAAATGACTCATAATATCGTCTACTAATAGTCAGGATACACTGTTAAAATGACTCATAATATCGTCTACTAATAGTCAGGATACACTGTTAAAATGACTCATAATATCGTCTACTAATAGTCAGGATACACTGTTAAAATGACTCATAATATCGTCTACTAATAGTCAGGATACACTGTTAAAATGACTCATAATATCGTCTACTAATAGTCAGGATACACTATTAAATGACTCATAATATCGTCTACTAATAGTCAGGATACACTGTTAAAATGACTCATAATATCGTCTACTAATAGTCAGGATACACTGTTAAAATGACTCATAATATCGTCTACTAATAGTCAGGATACACTGTTAAAATGACTCATAATATCGTCTACTAATAGTCAGGATACACTGTTAAAATGACTCATAATATCGTCTACTAATAGTCAGGATACACTGTTAAAATGACTCATAATATCGTCTACTAATAGTCAGGATACACTGTTAAAATGACTCATAATATCGTCTACTAATAGTCAGGATACACTGTTAAAATGACTCATAATATCGTCTACTAATAGTCAGGATACACTGTTAAAATGACTCATAATATCGTCTACTAATAGTCAGGATACACTGTTAAAATGACTCATAATATCGTCTACTAATAGTCAGGATACACTGCTAAAATGACTCATAATATCTTCTACTAATAGTCAGGATACACTGCTAAAATGACTCATAATATCTTCTACTAATAGTCAAGATACACTGTTAAAATGACTCATAATATCATCTACTAATAGTCAGGATACACTGTTAAAATGACTCATAATATCGTCTACTAATAGTCAGGATACACTGTTAAAATTACTCATAATATCGTCTACTAATAGTCAGGATACACTGTTAAAATGACTCATAATATCGCGTACTAATAGTCAGGATACACTGTTAAAATGACTCATAATATCGTCTACTAATAGTCAGGATACACTGTTAAAATGACTCATAATATCGTCTACTAATAGTCAGGATACACTGTTAAAATTACTCATAATATCGTCTACTAATAGTCAGGATACACTGTTAAAATGACTCATAATATTGTCTACTAATAGTCAGGATACACTGTTAAAATGACTCATAATATCGTCTACTAATAGTCAGGATACACTGTTAAAATGACTCATAATATCGTCTACTAATAGTCAGGATACACTGTTAAAATGACTCATAATATCGTCTACTAATAGTCAGGATACACTGTTAAAATGACTCATAATATCGTCTACTAATAGTCAGGATACACTGTTAAAATGACTCATAATATCGTCTACTAATAGTCAGGATACACTGTTAAAATGACTCATAATATCGTCTACTAATAGTCAGGATACACTATTAATATGACTCATAATATCGTCTACTAATAGTCAGGATACACTGTTAAAATGACTCATAATATCGTCTACTAATAGTCAGGATACACTGTTAAAATGACTCATAATATCGTCTACTAATAGTCAGGATACACTGTTAAAATGACTCATAATATCGTCTACTAATAGTCAGGATACACTGTTAAAATGACTCATAATATCGTCTACTAATAGTCAGGATACACTGTTAAAATGACTCATAATATCGTCTACTAATAGTCAGGATACACTGTTAAAATGACTCATAATATCGTCTACTAATAGTCAGGATACACTATTAAAATGACTCATAATATCGTCTACTAATAGTCAGGATACACTGTTAAAATGACTCATAATATCGTCTACTAATAGTCAGGATACACTGTTAAAATGACTCATAATATCGTCTACTAATAGTCAGGATACACTGTTAAAATGACTCATAATATCGTCTACTAATAGTCAGGATACACTATTAAAATGACTCATAATATCGTCTACTAATAGTCAGGATACACTATTAAAATGACTCATAATCCTCAATGGGTTAAAAAGTTCTTATCGTTAATTTATGTTTACAAAATTTTCCGAAACGAATATGTAAGTAGATAATTCAAAGCAAATTAAGTTAACAAAAACACTAATTAATTAATCAATACATATATAAATACTTAAGTCCAAAGCCCGAATATTCTCAGAAGTTAATGAGTCAATATAGTCCTTTCATTATAGGTAGGCCAGAAATCCTGACCCCTAACTTCTGTAACTCAAAAAGAGCTACAGCAAATGGGTTGTATATTTTCACTACCATTCCCTGGCTGACCCTTCGCAAATGGTAGATTTATTAATTTGTTTAGTCTAGTCCTTTTTTAGTTTTAGAGGCTAGTGGTCAAGATTATTGGCCTCCGTATAATGAATGGACTTACAGTATAGTTAAGGGGATAGTGGCTACTTTGTTGGTCCATTAATTTATATATTCATATATTTTTTTAGTTTCCTCGCTAGACCTCCATGAAGCTTAAACAAAAAACCCTAGACCCCCCTTCAAGATAAATTTGTACATTTTTTCGGTAGAAACATGTCCTATTAAAATTACAGGCTTGCTATCGCTCGACAGAATAAAATTGATACCTAAATGGCACGAAAAGTCTTACAATTGACAACGAAATGGGGTGAAAGGTGTTACAAGCGTCAAACTAGTGGGCCGAACGTCTTATAATATCAAAACTGATGGGGTTAAGCATGAGGAAAAAAACAGAAAAAACGGCCCATCTCCCCTTAAAGCTCGGTTCACACATACACGAATTAACGTCCCGTCCGGCCCCGACCTCTTAATTCGCCTGCAAACGGGCAAGGACGCCGGCAAAATCGCCTATGGACGGTACAGGGATGTGTGGTGTCGCCAGCACACGGGAGGGGGGGCGGGAGGCGGCGACCATTTTGTGCATGCATAAAATGGTCGGTGTGGGCCGGGGCAACTGCCACAAAACGTGTCAGGCCGGGACACACATGGGAGCATTCAGCGTCTAGACGCCAACTGGGGGGGTCTAGACGCCAACTGGGGGGGTCTAGACGCCGACAAATGGGATGAGAACGGCGGAAGGAGAGTCGGCGATGTGGCGCCGTCGCATCAGGTGAGCTGGTGACACCTCACGTCACGTGTACCGACCATAGGCGATTTTGCCAGCGTCCCTGCTCATTTGCAGGCAAATTAAGGGGTCGGGGACGGACGGAACGTTAATTCGCGCATGTGTGAACCTAGCAAAAGGGGTCGGGGACGGACGGGATGTTAATTCGTGCATGTGTACCATGGGGCCTCCAGATTGATGCCGTCCTGCCTATTTTTTTGGTCGTGGCCGGACGGGACGATAATTCGTGCATGTGTGAACCGAGCTTAAGAAAACCTCAGCTGCCCAGAGAGTGTGTAGCCTGTCCATGGAAACTTAATAAACTTATTAAGACTCTTAGAGTGTTAACCCCTTGAAGCTTTGACGCGTTTTAGCAGCTTATTTTGGCTATCATTAGACGATTTTATGCAACTTAGGATGGATCTGTGGGTATTAAAATGGTAAATACTCTCTCAATCAACCCTTTGACTTCCGTATACCGTTAGTAATCTGAATAAAATCGTCTAATAGTTGCCAGAAAACAGAACAGAAACGCGTATTGGAGCTTGAAAGGGTTAAGAAGGACATGGACCAAACAATAACAGTACAGTCCTTGGTGGCGGAGGGTTATGTCTGGAGTACGGTGGTCAGGTGAAGATATTGACGGATAAACCTTTACAACGGCACAATGACTGGCGAATCGGAGGAGGGGCATGGGGTGGGGTGGGAGGTGCAGATAACAGGGGGGTTGGGGGCCTGTGTTGTAGTGAGAACAAAATTGAATGATAGAGAGATTGATGTTTTTCATGGATTGAAAGAGTGAAGGCTAACATTTTAACATTAACATTAGATAATAATATAAGAAATAAGATTACGGTTTGAGGCTATTTTATCACTGTTTGTCTGACAATTCACCCTATAGGCAAATTTAATTGGAAACGTGAGGACTCACTCATCTTGAGTAACTCATTCTATGACTATACTCACAATCAAAACATGATCAAAGTAAAAGAGAACAAATAATACTTTCTACATTTATACATAAGTACAAAGTCTATACGTTCTGTTACGTTGGAATTCGGCAACGCCGCAGGAGTCGACAAGAGGTATGGTTTGCAAAATGTTAGAATTTCCTAACAAAGCAGTCTCAATCGAAGGCTTGTTAGAGAGTGCGTGGTCGTACGTCGATCTATGGTTATTTCAAAACTTCTGCACAGTAATATTTAGTATAGGAAACCTACAATATCATAAAACAATATTTATGAAAAAGCACTTTATCGACAAGAATTTGATCGCATGGGAACACATTCGGCTCATATTATCTCTTAGTTTATAAATATTCTAAATATATTTGTTTATTGATTGCCATTGAGATCCTTACTATAAAATAAAATAATATTTGGAAATGTACACGCTTGATTAGTTTCATATACGAAATATTAAGACTGCCGAAATCAGCCTGGTCATATTCTTCCTTTGTCTTTGATGGTTGATGGAATAAATGTTGTTGGTTTAGATGACAGGTCTTCATATTTAATCCATCTACCTATCACTAACCAGCGTGATCCATCAATTAAGCCTTCTACTGCAAACAAACCTGTGAAAGACAGAAACACAAATATCTCCATAAACATAACCATTAATTATTCCCCATGTACAAATAAGGACACTTATCTACAGTATGTTGAGGTATGGTGGTGAGATAGTGATCGAATGGATACGGAAAATGTGCAAACAAGCATGGGAGAAGGGGAGTGCACCTGATGACTGGAAGACAGGCATAATAGTCCCTCTATATAAGGGTAAAGGGGAAAGAGGAGTGTGTGGTAACCACCGAGGAATATGTCTTCTAAGCGTAGTAGGGAAGGTGTACAGTAGGGTAGTGATTGAGAGAGTGAGAGTGAGAACGGAGAAATGGATAGGTGACGAGCAGGGCGGTTTTAAGAAGGGAAGAGGATGTGTAGATTTTCACCATGAATTGTGTTGTGGAGAAATATCTGGAAAAGCAACAAAAGGTGTATGTTGCCTTTATGGACTTGGAGAAGGCCTATGACAGTGGATAGAGAAGGTATGCGGAAAGTACTTAGAATATACGGAGAAGATGGCAAGTTGCTGAAAGCAGTGAAGAGCATGTATGAGGGTGCAAAGGCGGCAGTACGTGTGGAGAATGAGCAGAGCGAGTTCTTTGACCTGAATGTTGGGTTGAAACAGGGGTGTGTGATGTCCCCGTAGTTGTTTACTGTACAGTATATATGGATGGAGTCATGAAAGAAATACAAGGAAGAACAGTGGATGTTGGTGTATCGCTGATAAGGGAAGAAAATGAGTGGAAGCTACCTGTACTGCTGTATGCTGATGATACAGTTCTGATGAGTGATAATGAATTGGAGTTGCAGGGTCTGGTAAATGTGTTTGGGCGTCGACTGACTGGGGACAGAGGTGCATGGGCGCGGTTCGTTCGTGGCCACCCCTTTGGGGATCACGGTGTCAGGCAATAGATAGATAGATAGATTTATTTAATACTAGGAGACCCAATAAATTCTCTGGTGAAACCTTGGGCATCCTTTGGTTTAGGGGGAGGTACATGTTTTTTTTATGAACTCCCTTTTACTTCATGATTACCCCCATTTGCTATGCAATTTTAAGACGTTCGCCCCACTAATTTGGAGATATGAAGACATTTCGTTCATTACATTTCTTTGTCAATATTAAGCTTATTGTGCCATAAAGATGTCAATTTATTCCAGGTGAGTGGTAGCAAGCCTGTGAATAAATAGGAACTGACCTTTGGCCAGGATATTGTTCTACCTAAAAATTTAAAAATGTATCTCGAATGTGGGCCTGTTTTTTTTTTGTTTTTTTTTTTTTGTTTTTTTTTTTTAATATATAGACGTCTAGGGAGAAAACTTAAAGAAAATATAGGTAATATATATAGCATAGAATACCACCTCCCCCCTCATCCACCTATAACCTAAGAACTTGTAGGAGTTACAATAGGCTGTAAAAATAGCTGGTACAGAACTACTGTATAATTATTATGATAACCTTCATATGATGATTGATTGAAGGAGAGATATTATTATTTGTTAAGTTATATAGTATTTATTTGTTAAGTTATATAGTATTTATTTGTTAGGTTATATAGTATTTATTTGTTAAGTTATATAGTATTTATTTGTTAAGTTATATAGTATTTATTTGTTAAGTTATATAGTATTTATTTGTTAAGTTATATAGTATTTATTTGTTAAGTTATATAGTATTTATTTGTTAAGTTATATAGTGTTAAGTTATATATTGTTAAGTTATATATTGTTAAGTTATATAGTGTTAAGTTATATATTGTTAAGTTATATATTAAGTTATATAGTGTTAAGTTATATATTGTTAAGTTATATATTGTTAAGTTATATAGTATTTATTTGTTAAGTTATATAGTATTTATTTGTTAAGTTATATAGTATTTATTTGTTAAGTTATATAGTATTTATTTGTTTCCTCGCTAAACCTCCCTCAAGCTTCAATAAAACACCCACAAGACCTGCTTTTGAAATAATTTGTGCATTTTTAGGAAGAAAAATGACCCAGTCAAAGGCAGGTTCCTCTTAAATTGCAGGCGCACTATTGCTCGTCAGAAATAATCGACACATAATGGCATGAAAGGTCTAAATATCGCCAAACTAATGAAGCAAATGTTTTGAAATCTCAAAACTAATAGAGATCAACATGAGGGAGAATGGGGTCCAGAACCCCCCCCCCCCCCCCCCTTCTACGTAAGGCCTTATTTTACTCAATCCTTGCGCTTCAGCAAGCAGCTTAGTAAGAACCAGAAATATGTCATGGTTGATCGCCCTTGTAAATTAATATGTGATGTTCAGTGGTGAAGAAGATTTATTTTTCATATAAATGCTCTTCCTGTTGTGGCAGAAATAGGGCTTGTTCAATATTGTCTAAGGGTCTTCTCCCAACCTTAGCCACTAACTCAGAAATAGTGTTTATTAGCATCCCCATGTGTGGAGTATTGTTGGCTTACAGGTATATGGTGTTCTAACTATCAATAGTTCCACAGCTGAGATATACGCCCTAGTCACGGTGTACCTATGTCGGCAGTATAAGTTGTTGTGTCAGGTTATCTAATGGTGTGTTACACCCAGGGGGGGGGGGGGGGGGGGGGGTATGCATGGGAGGGGGGCGGGGTGGTACAAGGAGTTACAAGGAATAGTCAGTATCTCGAAGTCCATTCCAGGGAGATACTCAGAGAGGAAAGTAAGAATGTGTTTTTATTGTGAACTACACTCATTGCAGAATGTGCAAATAAATATATCTACTCTCTTCTTGAAGTGCTCTCCTAAAGTACTATTTACAACTTATGAGGGAAGTTGCTCCAGGTAGAAAGTGAAAAGATTCGGTACCAGTATTTGTGGAAAAATGTTCACTCTTTCTACCTGGAGCAACTTCCCTCATAAGTTGTAAATAGTACTTTAACAATCTAAATGTCTATTCATGGTTGCATGCTATATTCATATTGAGACTAAACATTTAGCTATACTCCACATTAACACACCCTTTATATATTTTAAACCCGTCAATTAGTTGACCTACGAGAGAAAGAGAGAGAGAGAGGTGTGTGGGGGAGGGCGCTCGAGGGAGAAGGAAGGAGCCTTGGTAAAGGTTAATTACTTCTTGACCAGCCAATTAACACCTGACTCAGGTGCTGCGAGGTTGGTGGTGGGCCACGCGGGTAGGGGGGAAACACTTAAACACATACAGTATATTGTAATGCATATTCTACTGTATATATCTACTTTATAATTATACAATGCAGGTATATATATATATATATATATATATATATATATATATATATATATATATAGTATATATATATATATATATATATATATATAACTCTGGACCTTCAGATCCTTCCTTCTGCCAAAAGGCACTATCCTACAGGACCTAACGCCCCCCCTCGCCCCCCGGTGCCCTTGACGCAGCCCACCGCGCTACCTCCTTCAGCTTCGTCTTCTGCCGGCGCCACACGTATTACGCAACTTAGGCCACGCCCCTCGACACGCAGCCAATCAGCTTCGACCCCACCAACCGACCACCACCTTCCCGCATCCAGTGCGCCTGCGTGACGCGGATCTCTCTTTAACACTCCTAGAATACCCCTCCACCAATAGCAGACTTTTGCCCCCTGATTTTCGCCTCCTCTGATCCTCCACCCTCTATATAATTATACCCTTCCTGTTTACCTTTTATATCATTCTTTCCTTACTTGATAATGCTGGTTGTCCAGTGAAACGTGTCGTATATCCTGTATCATCATGTACATTAATGTAACCCTGTACCACCATGAATTTTGCTAATCTCATTGATCTACTTCCTGCCACCCAGCGAAAACTCATCAGAGACCTGGAAACTTTGAATAATAAAATTTCCAACGCAGAAATTGCCATTTCTTTCAACCTCGTATGTATTAAAGAACATTTATTACCTGGCTTTACTAACATAAAACTTCACGAGAATGCCAGACATCGCACCAGCACCCTCCAGTTTCGTGAAGAACTGGTGAAGGACGAAATAATTGAAAAACGAGAGCTCGTCAATAACCTTCGTAAAGAACGAGATGCTCTTCTACGGATTTGGGAAGACGAAACCCCTCCAGACCACCTCAAAGCCGAAATCAACACAGCCCTTGAACAACTCCTTGAACAACACAGAAGACAAGCCGAAAACACAACCATAAAAAAGCTTGCCCGTCTTTATGGCGGAAACAAAAAACTTCCCAAACCAACAAAAGGATACACAAACCTGACTAACACCATTCTGACCCCGGACCAAGAAGACCTCCTCAACAAGGGCCTCAACTGCCACTACAGCTCCAAACCTGGCCCCCACCGGAAATGCCTAGAAACGGAAATCCTCCTGGACGACATCCTACGACTCAAGAAGGATGGCAAGGTCACCACTACTACCACCCTACAACCCACTCTCCTCGCTGAAGCCGCCAAAACCAGAGGAACTCACCATAGCAAAATCCTCAACAAACAACACTTCCAAGCTGCCAAACAATTAAGAGACAACCCCAACATCATCATCCGTTGTGCGGATAAAGCTTCCTGCCTCGTGATTCATGACAAGGAGGAATATCTTAGAAAAATGGACGTCATCTTAAGTGACAACACCAAATTTAAAAGGATCACCCGCAACCCAACCGATGAAATCAAACGTACTGCCAACACCTTAAAAAACGCGTCGGAGAATACTCCCCTGGTTATGCGTACTGAACCATCAAAATATACATATATAATTATATATATATATATATATATATATATATATATATATATATATATATATATATATATAATTTTTACTACTATTTGTTAGGAAGTGGACCAAGCAATCCAAAAAGCCTAGAAATGGGTCAGCTTCTTGGCCTAATGATGATAAGGATCCCCAAACTCCCCATAGTTACCTTCCCCCAGAAGGCATAGGTACTGGACGTAATTCAAGGAGTTGTGACCTCGTTGACCGGGTGTGTGGTGTGTGAAAAGGTCTCAACCTTACCCAATGATCGGACAATACGAGCTCTAAGCTCTCTTCCAGGAGGATGATGGCTGGCAAGAGATCCTCAAGGATCCTCAAGATCATAAGTGAATTACATACTCCCTTCATCAGAACCATTTTCAAAACCTCTAGATGTACATGTTCAGGATTCCTTCCCTTTGCCTGGAACTTCCTGGAAGGGGCCGGAGCCTCTTCTGTTTCCTCGTTCTCCCATTAGTCAAGCCATAGCCCTCCAGTTCATGACAGAATGGAATGCCAGCCCTCTCTTTGGTCAAGATGCTCGCTCTGCCTCCCCTCTCATTGGCCAAAACGGGCAGCTAAGGATACACCAGAGCTTAGCCAAAGTTCCAGGATCAAAAGCCAAGCTGAAAGAACCTGGAGGCCTTCTGATTGGCTGTAAGAAAACTGCCCGATAATCCAGCCGGCTATATAAGGCCACAGAACCAGCAAGGAGATACAACCAGTAAGTGACTACGAAATGAGGGACCTCATCGATGACATCAAACAACTTCCATTCGAACTGGTGAAGCAAAAATACCCTTCAGCAAACAATGATATCTTATCAGACCCTAATCTAGTCAGTTTCCTCGACTATAACACACCACAAAAATATAGACAAATAAAATAACATCCTTATCCTCAACTTTTAAATGAATAAAAATTTACCCAAACCTAACAAAGCAAGGTGGTATGCCCGCCTACTTTTAATCTTCTACTTTCTTTCATAGTTCCTCCTTTTGCCCTCTTCCTCCCCAAACCCCTTCCTTCCCCTCTTAGACCCACCTTTGGGTTAAAAAAAAAAAAAAAAAAAAAAAAAAAAAAAAAAAAAAAAAAAAAAAAAAAGGAAGCAACCCTGCCTAACGCTTGCAACCCTGATAATAGATCAGAAGGTTAAGCAACGTAGGGTCTGGTCAGTAGTTGGGTGGGTGACCGCACCTGGTACCAGCACAGCAGTTGCTTGGTGGGTTTGGCATGTTGTCCTGCTCCAGCAAAGGCAGTAGCTGGTTGGGTGATTGCACCCAGTACCAACATTGACCAGATGTTGCCCTAGGGGTGGGTGAAATTTCCCTGGCTTGCCACAAGGGTTCAAGTAGCCCAGGAGTGTTGAACAAACACCATTCCCTGTCAGTTCCGTCTCACTCAGACGAAAATGAGTACCTGGATTCATGGTGGCTAAAATGAATTCAGGGGCCTGATTGGTGGCTTCCTACAACCAATCAACACACGAGACTGAGAACTTGGTTAGCCACCAGGATTGCTCAGTGGCCATTGGGCAGGCCTTCTCTCGTGTTCGCATCGTCCCACCCATACGTTAAACTGGGTACCTGGAGTGTAAAATCGGCCTTGGCGTAGGTCGTATCACTAGGGTAAATTTGATTACTTGCTTCACCTTTCCTATATACTTCCGTCCGTCCCAAGGAAGCAGCGGGGCAACCCTGCCTACACGCTTGCAACCCTGATAATAGATCAGAAAGGTTAAGCAACGTAGGGTCTGGTCAGTAGTTGGATGGGTGACCGCGCCTGGTACCAGCACAGCAGTTGCTGGGTGGGTGATTGCACCCGGTACCGACATTGACCAGATGTTGCCCTAGGGGTGGGTGAAATTTCCCTGGCTTGCCACCAGGGTTCAAGTAGCCCAGGAGTGTTGAACAAACTCCATTCTCTGTCAGTTCCGTCTCACTCAGACGAAAATGAGTACCTGGATTCATGGTGGCTAAAATGAATTCAGGGGCCTGATTGGTGGCTTCCTACAACCAATCAACACACGAGACTGAGAACTTGGTTAGCCACCAGGATTGCTCAGTGGTCATTGGGCAGGCCTTCTCTCGTGTTCGCCTCGTCCCACCCATACGTTAAACTGGGTACCTGGAGTGTAAAATCGGCCTTGGCGTAGGTCGTATCACTAGGGTAAATTTGATTACTTGCCTCACCTTTACTATATACTTCCGTTCCCTATGTGTTGTCCGTCCTGGCCCCTCTCGAAAAGTATCCTCAAACTGTCTCTCCAACAAAACCAGCTCACGCAAATTGGGTCAAGCCCCGACGCCTTCATCTCCTACTAAAATTCACTTCCTCACCCCCTACTACTTCCTATGTACCAACTCTAGTATTCGAAGCATAAGAGTGATCAAAATTATTACTTGCCTCACCTTTACTATATACTTCCAAGGAAGCAGCGGTGCTGTTCACAAGAACTCGTCTATCCTCCCCCTGCAGCCAACCCCTTCCCCTCCTGTAACAGTTGAGGTGTGCGGTGGTGAATCTACATTAGTGGACGAGACTACTCAAAGAGGTCATATTGAAAGATAAGTTTTGTTATCAGACTTGAATTAAACAAGACAAACCTCATGCCTCCCACTGCCGATAATAGATCTACCCTCTGCATCTGAGTGTACGGAGCTGCTCGAGCTATGAGCCCTCATCAAGACTTATAAGTTGGGTGCCCCTGATCCCTATTGTTACGACCGACCGGCACAACGAAATAAACAAGGGCACTTAATATTGGACTACAAGATAGGCTATATCTGCAACAACGGTACGCTAATTCCAAACCCTCGAACTATTAAGCCGGTGAACAAAACACTTAAACCCTCCAGAGTTAATCTACTGGATAACAGGGTATCAATTAACTGGGTTAAGTGTACTTCTACAAAGGCTTTCCGGTGACGGCAAAGCCTACTCACAACAAAAGTAATTACGTTAATCAAAAGCTCTCAAGTAATAACAATGCTTAAATAAACTATGACAAGATTTAATAAAAGGTTATATGCTTACGTTATCTTTAGTGTGAGTCTGAACTCAACACTAACTTCTTCAATGCTCTATGAAAACACTGGAAGTCTAGTCCTACAGCAAACAGATATGGAATCTTCTGAAAACGTCTGATGCTCTAAGATGCTCGTCGAATATAGAACAGAAATAATGCAGGGACAGGACACCAAAGCATGTATCTTAAATACACCTAAAAGTAGGATACATATATATGGAAACAAGGGAGTGCAACAACTCTGTGACAGCACTAACAACAGCAACTCAAAAACAGTACTTCCTTAGCCAAAGTAACAGCCATACTGGGTTGTGCACTATGCATCAACCTAGGCTAAAACAATACGTGAATAATTGCTAAAGCATACGCAGTTAAAGTTAATAAACAAAATGCTGTCTTTCTTACTAATAAAGTCTAGCAGCAGCATAAAGGTACAAGGAGCCTAGGCAGAGCTCAAGCATGCTCGCAGCCTACTGTCTCCCCTGAACAGATTTCCCTTTTCTTACGTTAAGTGACTAGGAGGCTCTCTTGGTAAGTCAAAGGAGTACAAAGGAGTACAAAGGAAATCAAGCAACAACATATCTAGTGACCCTTCTAGGTTGCTTGTCCTCCAAAACACTGAGGATCAAGTGTCCAAACAGTGGTTTAGAGTGGGTAAGGGAACATTGGAAAGGGAATTACTGCCCTGGAACTAATGTCCGTGGCAGGATTAGGAAGCTAGTAGGGGACAGATGGGTTAGTAACTGAGGGGGGGATAAAATAAAGTTATTAATTTACAAACGCAGTCAGTCGCGGGTTTGATGCGAGATATTTGTCTAGGCGGAGTTTAAATGAATCAACGGTGATGCAGTCTATAACGTTTCGGGGAAGCCCATTCCACAAGTTGACAACTCGATTGAAGAAGAAATTCTTAGATTCGTGTGAGTTAAAAGATTTACCAATAATTTTGCAACCGTTTCCCCGCGTGTAATTAGATTGGTCGATAGTGAAGTACTTACTACAGTTCATATTGTCGATGCCTTTGATGATTTTGAACACTTGAATTAAGTCACCTCTTAACACCTTACGAGCGGCCTATGCGGTTTATTTATGTGTACCGCACAGCGGGGTGTTTTTAGCCAAAATAGGGCTGTTTACGTGATCATTTTCATGCCTAAATAAGACCCAGAACGTAAAACAAGTACCTATCCCTGAAAGGGCATAAACAGAGCTTTCGAATGACACCATAACGATCCTTGTATGATGGATAGTTTTCTTGCAATAACCGTGCAACGCGAGTGCAAAAAGCAGGTAATTCGGTACTTTCAGTACATAATTGAGTATGTAGCGAGTGAGAGAGGGAGGAGGGAGCTGAGATTTGTGTCAGTAGGTTCGCCGCGGTGGTCTGGAGCAGTCATACGCTCGCTAGTCTCCTGCCACCACTTGTCTCTCTCTCTCAGCCACATTACGTGCTGAAATTGCCACTCGAGTTATGTCGAGCGCCGCCACATAGTCCAGCTTTATTTAACTCGACTTATGTTGCTCGCCGCTAATTATGGGTTAATCTGCGCTGGGTTAAAGGAAATAGATTTAATTATCTAAGACGCTCTTCGTATGGTTTGTTCTTTAGGCTAGGTATCATTTTGGTAACTCTACGTTGAACTCGTTCTAGCTTGTTTATATCTTTTTGATAATAAGGGCACCAGGATTGAACGCAGTATTCCAGAAGAGGGCGGACCAGATCTCAAGTATCTGGTCTTACCCTGACTCTCCTCAAAGGTCAACAAAATGAGTTAGCAAGTATCCAAGCAGGAGTAGGCAAAAGCCCTTCGCTTGTATACTGCTAAGCTCGCAAAGGAAAATATGCACAAGGGTGTACTACAGGCTACCTAGCTCCGTCGAAGTCGTACAGGCTCTGACTTCCCATATACATAACTCAGACAACGACCAAAGATACCCTCCACTGTCTAGCATTAAATAGTAATAAAGAACAACCAAATAATTAGAAGCACCCAACAATATGAATCCATGTGACTATGATTCTAATAAACTCTAAAGCTAGTGCAAAACATATATGTGAGAACAGGCGCTGGTAATACGACTGGCCGACTATGGAAGTCGTATGCGAGAACCAGAAGGGATGGGTAATTGAATAAAGATAAGAAGTATTGGAAAGAAGGAGTTCAGAGAGAGACACAGCAGTAAAGGGGGTTAGATTTGAGACAGAATGCGAGGGACTTGTGGGACCGAGCACGCAATGCCATGTTCTGAGGAGAGAGGAGGGTAGGAGCTCAACCACTGGGCAAGGAGGGCGGCGACCAACCACAGGCCACTACGTCACAGGAAAAGCAGACGTCATAATCCACGCTAGGCACGCCGACCAATAGCGAGCGGGTGGGCCCACCGAGCGAGGAATGCACACGTACATACGCACACACACTGCCTCTTCGCTCTCCAACTCTCTCTCCTACGCGCTGCATGTTATAATCACTACTATGGATATAAAATACTTCTAAGTGTCACAGACAAGAATATAGGCAAACACTGATCTGTCTGTGACAACATGAATACTAAGAAAGAAAGAATATCGTTCTACGATTATTATAGCCCATTTCACTGCCGTGGCGAGTGCTAGCGAGTCACGAGTACATTCTGGCAAGCTGGCCAGCGTAACACTATGTCGAGGAGTTCACGACACACTGCGAAGTGGAACTCCTGAAACTGCTGGAGCCGGAAGCCAAGACAACAACTGAGGCCTTTGTATGCTATTATCGAGCCAACCGCACATGATGGGGCCCTGAGAGGTCCCACTACCCGATAAATCTTGCTGTCGACGCCCTGTGTGTGGTTCTGCTGCTGATGCCCGTATGTGTGGCCCATCCGACGACGAGCTGAGAGACACTGAGGTGCCTGCTGAAAGTGTGACGAGCTGCTGAGACGCCCTGGTCTTGGAGGGCCAACCCACCAGCTTTTAAGCTAGCTGTATTAGACGGCTATGGGATCGTTAACGATCACTAGAACACTGTTAGAAGTGTTGCTACAACATTTATTTTGACAAATATCTGTTGTTCACAAGAACCCAGATGAGTTATTGATCTCGAACCTGTAACTTGCTTCATTATAAAATCCAGTTAATATAGAGTCAATAATTAGATAGATTAAATTGCTTGCTGTTCACAAGAGCTCAAGTTGGCAAGCCAAGAAGATAATTGCTCAGAAAGAGAGATGCCCGCTGTTAACAAGAACCCAAGTAGTGAAAGCTAGACAATGTTATTACTTAATCATATTAACATACTGAGGTTCTCAGGAATCTAACTCAATATTTACTGTATTTATTCACAATTGCGAGACTGTTCACGGCTACATTTATTCCAGGTAGAGCATGAGATTGTGCTAAATAATAAGTGTTATTAATGTCTGTGGCCGCCAGAGACCCAGGGTTATGATATGCTTTAAAGATGTGATATTGTATATTGTCTCTGTGTATTGAATATTTGTATTTCTTATGCACTTAACCATTTATAAATTAAACAAGTTATATGAATATGTTTCCCTGTTGGTGACTTGTCCAGCTGAGTATGCAAAAACCTTGACCTTTTAATAATTGCATTACATTTTATTATCGTTGTTAACATTATTATTACGATTACTATTATTTTATTAGAATTACTATTGTATTATTATTATTAGTAGTAGTGGTATTATTATTGAACAACAAGAGAATCCAGCAGACGAGTCCGTAGACACGAGGCTGAGCGGTATTCATATATTTCCCAATAATCATTACGTCGTACCACATCCTTTTTTCTCTCTCTTACTCATCCTAGCTTACGTTCACTTCTGTATATCTTGTAACACAATACTAATGCCTAAAAGTAAGTGATGTTTTGCAATCCATCACTATCAATCTCATAAGATATGTGTATAACTTAGTAGTAAATGTACTTCATCATCAAATATCTCTTTCTCACTCTCCTTCACACACACACACACACACACACACACACACACACACACACACACACACACACACACACCTCCAGCTCTGACAAATGTTCCACTCATCTCCAGTGCCCGGCCTCCAGCCTACACAATCGTACTAGTCTTGCATTATCCACTTTCAGGATTATGATGCATTTCTATTTTGTTATCTGGCTATTACTTGACAACCATATTCAGATGAGGATGAGTATATGAAAGTCAAAGGGTTAACTTATTCTTTACCTTATAAACAATTCCCACATATCCTCCCTAAGCTGATTAAAATGGTCTAATGATAGTCAGAATAAACTGTTGAAACTCTTAACATTCCTCAAAGAGTTAATTACTCAAATGTGTTCCCACCGTCTCCAGCTGTCCTCCTATCCACCCTCGTAGGTACAGTCACATGCATACATTCTTGCACATCTTTCAAATTCCGACTTGATTTTCTTGATTGTGTAAAACTAACACTACTCCGTAAATACCCAAAAGAAACTTATATATTCAAGCTTGGTTCAGATGGGCTTGGTAGTAGTTTCACCTTACCAAATAAAGAACACATAAAGTTGGAGTTAGGGAGGCAGAAAGAAAATTATATCTAGACAAACTTTTTCGTCTTTCCTCTAACCGTCTAACGTCTTATTGGTGGGAACAAATATATATGTTAACCCGTACAGCCCCAGCGACGCGCCTGACGCGTCGGCGATGTATGTAACGCACAGCCCCAGAGACGCGCCTGGCGCGTCACCCTAATTGCGCCGACCGTAACCTCAGGTGTAGCCACTCAAGAGGGCTCAGATTTGTATGGGAACTGTGTACGTATCCCACGCAACCGTGCCGATGGTTGAAAACTCTCAAAGTCCACGTGCGTGCGCGCGAGCGTGCAAAAACCTGTTTTTTTGGGATAATTGCCTTCAATTTTTTACTCTTATAAAATCCGTTTTCGGGGGCTCTGTAGGACCATTTTTTAAGCTTTTTGAGCGGTTTTTTGTGGTTTTTCCTTCATTCCTAACCCATTCGCTATTGTTTCTGGAATAAAACCATTTTTTGAAAACCGGCCGGGTTCTGGTGCGCAAACATTACAAAACTAGCCGGGGCTCCACGGGTTAATAAATTATCATGAATTTGTGTAAATGTTAATATGAGTTACGATGTTCATGGTATAAATGTAGATATATAAATACCAAGGAACAAGTATATTGGTGAAACTGAGGGTAAATTGCCATGTCCCCATCTTCATAACTCAGCTAATACCAAGATTTGTTGTGAATTATTTTGCCAATTATGAAAACTTACCCTTAATATGATGCCGAGACGTAATAGTTTAATATTTCTCCATTACATATAGAAGTATGAGCTGCTAAGGGTCTAAAATTACCATCAGCTGAAACAAACAAAACAAACTATGGTAACAGTCATTTCGTTTTCGTAAGGCAGGTATGTAGTTTTAACGAATTATATGTCTTGTGACATTTTCGTCGTCAAAACCAAGTTTCAGTTCATGATCTTAGCAAAAACTAGGGATTAATAGCATTTGCCCTAAACCTAAAGAACCAAGATTTTTTTTTCTGGACCCTCTTCTCCCTTATTTGTTAGCCTCTTAAGGTTTCAGACTTTAAGTCATATGGCCCAATAGTTAGATGATTTTAAGATCTTTCGCCCCATTTCCTTGTCAATATGAAGACCTTTCGTGCCATTTAGGTGTCGATATTTTCCTGGCGAGCGATAGCAAGCTTTTAATCTAGGAGGAACCCTCCTTTGACCCAGCTATCTATCTACCGAAAAATTTACAAATATAATTTATTATTATATCGATTAGGAGCCTTGGGGGGGGGTTTATGTATGTTTAATAGAGGTCTAGGGAGCAAAATTATGACTCCCCCTCTCCCTTATCCTAAAAGGATATCGAAAAAAAGGAGCTCATACCACCCATTGACTCCCGAATTCGGCGTTAGCAATAAAAAGCAATACCGAGTGATTACATCCAGGGAGAGAGAGAGAGAGAGCGTTAATCATTGGTATCTCCACCACTCACTGTTAAATATAATTGGTACCCTGGTTATTGGAGGGAGGTACACTACTATCTAGTTTATAGATTGCCTGCTTTATATGGATGATCCCAACCATTGCTCCCTGCTGAGGCTATTTCATTTCATCACGGCCAGATCTACCTTTTGTGTGTGTGTGTGTATGTTATGTGTTTTATTATTTATCCGAAATATTTATTCACTTCCTTATTTCATGAATTCATTGAACGTTAGTGTGTGTGTGTGTGTTTGTGCGCCATGTCAATATGTGCGTGAATGTATAAATGTGCGTTACTATGTTCTTATACATAATTGTTATTCTAAGCTAAACCACTATGTCAGTAATTTCAGCATCAATGCAATATCTCATATGGCAGCAATAGGCTATAAAGCTGACCTTTTTACTTGATAAATTACATACATATATCTTTGTATTGGCAGCAAAACAAAGTCAAACCAATTCAATGAACTACAAATGATTTTAAAATGTATGATTTGCTGTGTCCAAAAGTAACACGGTTGGTAGGACCTCATTTACTTTTGCTACAGTCATTGTGTTTTTCATTAATTTGTTTGCACGTGTTTCTTCAGAATAAATATGATATACATTAAGATTATAACCATATTTCCTAAGATGTATATAATATGCAAGAGATTTAAAAAAGCAAGCCTCACCACCACTCAGGAATAAGTACTCCTCAACACCATCCTCAATACGCCCTTATCGCCTGGAGTGTCACCCACCCCGGCACCATCACCAGCAACACAGTTACTCCCAACCCAGAGGAAGGATCTTGCGCCACACAAACCCTTCTAACCCGCACCACCACTAACACCAGGAGAGCATAGACAAGAGACGAACTCAGCCACCCTGAACCAACTATCAAACACTTCAGGCAAAATTCTGTTATACAAAGGAGTACAAAGGAAATCAAGCAACAACAGATCTAGTGACCCTTCTAGGCTGCTTGTCCTCCAAAACACTGAGGATCAAGTGTCCAAACAGTGGTTTAGAGTGGGTAAGGGAACATTGGAAAGGGAACTACTGCCCTGCCACTAACGTGGCAGGACTAGAAAGTTAGTAGGGGACATATGGGTTAGTAACTGAGGGGAGGATAAAGTTATTCATTTACAAACGCAGTCAGTCGCGGGTTTGATGCGAGATATTTGTCTAGGCGGAATTTAAATGAATCAACGGTGCTGCAGTCTATAACGTCTCGGGGAAGCCCATTCCACAAGTTGACAACTCGATTGAAGAAGAATTGATGAGGTAGGCTCGACAATGCCAAAATAAGCCAGGTTCGAGACTGGAAGTGGTAGGGTAGACACTGCACAAACAACACAAGGTAGGCGCGATGTTGCTAAACAAGCCGAGTTCGAGACCAGAAGCGGTAGGCTCGACAATCCCCAAACTACAGAAACTGCTCAAGAAAGAAGCAAATCAGAGTCTTTCAAAAAAGCTGGGTTACCAGAAGTGGTAAGATTAAAGCTGCCCAAAAACGATGTAACTACGAAGTGGCAAGCTCGAAGCTATGCAGAAACAAAGAAAATCAATTTCTTCCACAAAAACTGGATTCGAGACCAGAAGAAGTAAGCCTATTGATGCCCACATAAAAATATGCAAACAGAAAACTCCCTCAATACTGGCAAGGACCATGTCACCAGATACTTGAATCTTGAATCTTGAGGATTTGAAGGGCGTTGCAGATGAGGGTCATCCGTTTTTCGCCATACCACAGCAGCTGCTAGGTGTCTCAGGGCGCTAGATGCGGGACAGGCGTCCCGAAGAGAGGAGGAAGACACAGACGATCTGAATCACCCTCACACGCAGATGGTCCTCCACACCTCGCCTTCTCAGTAGCAGGGGAAGGGAGATATTGTTGTAACCCAAAGCTAAGAGGCACGCCTTCATGTAGATTATAGCAGAGTAGTGACAGGGGCAGTCCAAGAGCACATGTCGTACCGTCTCATCTTGTCCACACCACTGACAGGCAGGGCTGTCTGTCATACGTATAGAATACAGATGCGCCGCAAGGGAAGAGTGACCAATACGAAATCGAGTCAGGGCAACATCAAGATGCCTCAGTTTGTGCCTCGTCCAATGCAGCGGTGAAGAGTCAGTGCGGTAACTCCCCAGTGTTGTGCCCGGCAGGGCCATTCGAAGCTCCATATCCCATTGCGCCACCATCTGTCTCTTTTCCTGCACTACTTTTCCTTCTAGGTGCACGAGATTGCCCAATTTGGTGACACTGCAAGGTGGGGTGCGGACGGTGGGGGCATTGACCCGGGGGTGCAAGCCTCTGGGCTGATGATCCCCTCCCCTGCTGCCCTCTCAGAGACATATCTCATCTCACCCTCGCCCCTTCAGGGGCCCGAGCATTTGGATGGATTTGGTCTACCAGACTCGGGACTATTCTGTAAGACAGTCTGAGGAAAGTTTATTAGTGAATCCACATAATGTGTGTATGTCTAGCATAACAGTATCAGGTCATGATTAATTTTGATTACTGTTTATTCTCGATATGGCGTTGGCACTACCAATACAGAAATACAGAAATGTAGAATACATAGATAGCACAGCGGCCGGTAGGCATATAGGGATGAGGTTGAGAGATATAATGTCAATATTAGAACAAAGTTAAATTTGTTCCATTTCTAACACTTGTGGGATAAATATATAGAGAGATAAATATAGATAGATAGATAGATAGATAGATATATAGATAGCTAGATAGATAGATAGAGTAATAGAAAAGAGAGAGTCAGAGCAATCTATTCATTTAAGGTGTTACAGGTAGTCCTGAAAATAATAGGTGTTGGGTTCCCTCCACTGTTATAACCCACCCAATAAGCCCTCTACTCTCTACAGGCCTAAAATAAGATTGGAACCTTTACTCTCCCGCTTTGTCTCTACCTGGGGTATTAGTCTTGCCCTTCCTCCCCCCCCCCCCCCCACCTCCCCCCATCTCTCCCTCTCTCACGCTCACTCTCTCTCAAGTGACTAGAGTTCTCGACAAGGGACTCTAGACTTGACGCGATTCTTGAATTACAATGTGCTGGTTTAATAATTCAGAAGTGTTGATAGCCTCTGAAGTCCTCATATAATTAACTCACCTAACTAACTAACTCTCTCTCTCTCTCTCCACACACAAATATTCCCAGCATATACACAATCTAATTAATAACTTTGACTTTAAATTCACGTTTCTTTCTCTCTCCTCTTCCAATTTTGGCCATTATATTTTTACGTACCGGTGACGTCCTTTGCATCATATTTTGACAACTATTAGACGGTACTATTCAGCTTAAGAAGTAAGTCTTGCAATTAAAATATCTCCAACTCTCTCTGTCATCCCTTTTACCTCCCACGGATCGTTCTTAAGGGGAGACTGACCGTTTGTTTGGTCTATTAATTCATTTATTCATATATTTAATTTTAGTTTCCTCTCTAGACCTCCATCAAGCTTAGAAAAACACCCCCTAGACCCCCCTTCAAGATACGTTTGTACATTTTTCGGTAGAAAAATTTCCCGGCCGAAGGCCAGTTCCTCCTAAAATTACAGGCTCGCTATCGCTCGCCAGGAAATAATCGACACCTATATGGTACAAAAAGTCTTAAAATTGACAATGAAATGGGGCGAAAGGGGTTAAAATCGCCAAACTAATGGGCCGAACGTCTTATAATCTCAAACTAGTGGGGCTAAACATTAGGGAGAAGGGGGTCCAGAAAAACGGTCTGCCTCCCCTTAAGCTGCAAAATATTGTTTGAATATAGTTAAAATATGACGTCTCCGGTACTGAAAGGGTTAAAACTCGAAGAAGCATGAGTGACCTATAGTACACCTTCTGTAGGCACCTAATTGAGAAAGGTAGGCAGGTAAGAGAGGTAGGCAGGTAAGTAGGTGGGTAGGAAAACAAGTTGAAAGGCAGATAGGAAGGCAATCAGGCAGGCAGGTAGGCAAGTGGACAGGTAGGTAGGTAGGCAGGTAGGTAGGAAGGCAGATAGGCAGGTAGGCAGTTGGACAGGTAGGTAGGTAGGCAGGTAGGTAGGAAGGCAGATAGGCAGGTAGGCAAGTGGACAGGTAGGTAGGTAAACAGGCAGGTAGGAAGGCAGATAGGCAAGTGGTCAGGTAGGTAGGTCGGCAGATATGCGGGTGTATATAAGGGAAGCCGGTATACAAGTTGGTAGGTAGGTAGGCGAGCGGGTGGGCAGGTGGGCAGGTAGTAGGAAGGAAGGTGTGTAAGTAGAAAGAAAGGTAGGTATCAAGGTAGGTTGCAGGTACACTTTACGGAAGTAGGCTACTTAACTAGAGATTATTGTTTTATTTATTTTTGTATTTATATTTGTTATATATTATATGTTTGTTTCCGACGTAGACCTACATCAAGTTTAAATAAAATACTCCCAAGATTCCCCTTCCATTATAAATGCGCACATTTGTAGGCAGAAACATTTGACGGCCAATGGCCGGATCTTCTAAATTGCAGGCTCGGTATCATTTTCCTAGAGTAATTGAGCAAATAGTACTTGCATTTGGGAAGAGTCAGCCCGCGAATACGTGTTGAAATTTACAGCCCATTTGCTCAAGCCCTTTTAGAGTTACAGAGGATACAGGTCACAATGTCTGGCCTGCGTATAATGAATGGACTATACTTCCGTCTCATCACTGTACGGTACCGTATGTATATATTATATTAAAAACAAAACAGAGCAGCAAGCGTTATATCCTGTCTCAATAGGTAGGCCAGAAAACGTGAACACAAACATCTGTAATTAAAAAAAGGGTAGAGTAAGTGGGTTGTACATTTCTACACTTATTCCCTGGTTGACCCTTCCCAAATGGTAAAAATAACAGCTCGATTTCTCTAGTCGTTTGTGAGATATAGAGGTTAGTGGCCTACTTGTTAGGAATAGGGTATAATATAAATATGATTCTCTCTCTCTTGTTTAGTACTAAATGTCAAATCACTGATATATAATATTATATATACCATCAGTCGTAGGCGTGTGCATAAACCTTTAACCGTCTTGGTGGTGTAAAGGTTAGAGTGTTTACAAATCTGTGTGTGATAACGCAGGTTCGAATCCCGGTGGATTACATACAGAGCGGTCGCGAAACATTTTCCCATAGGTAATTCCTGTGTATTTACAAGAGAGCGCTGAAGAATATTGTTATTTATTTCACTCCAACACCAAACACCTCCCACAGAAATTAATGACAGGAAGCATGTGATCCACCGGGATTCGAAACTGGGTTACCACATACAGATGCAGATCAAATAATATAGGAATACCCTATGGGCAATACACAGGAATTCTCTATGGGGAAATGTTTCACGACCGCTCTGCATATGCTTTCATTAATTTCATTGACGGTGTTTGGTGTTGTGGTGAAATTAATAAAATATAGAATATATGCAAGGTGTGTCTCAATTGTATTTCCATACAGAAAATCAGATGAACATAGTATACATGCTCAAATAGTAAGCCAGCGACATTCTAAATTCGTGTGATATTTATCCATTTTAGACAATGGTCTAAACGATAATTAATCATAAGTTCTAAGAAGACTAGAACTTGGGTGTATATTGGGACCCATGGCATAACGAAAAACAAAACAGTTTGGTGAAGCTGCTTTTCTTTAAAAATTAGTATCATTATATACTGTATAATATTACTATTATTAATAAAATATTTTATTATTTTATTTACATGTTTTATGCAATAGAAATTAATAATAATTATCTAGTTCTATTGTTTCCTGCTGCAACTCTATGTTAAATCTGCCACATCTGTAATAGAGATGGTATAGCCACAGAGGAAGAAATGGTAAGCACAGCAGCTGGCAGGTTTAACCCTCATCTAGCGGGGGGTTTTGGGCTTATTTGGGCATATTCAGGCCCTCCTGAATGATAAATCAAGTATCTGCATGAAAAGAAATGTATTCAGCAAAAAACTAGGCGCTAAAAGCTACAAAATGAAACCAGAACGAGCTACGTAGCACTCGTGGTTCTCATACAGTGGTACCAGTAACATGGGAGTTTAGCGTATAGTGGTATATTTTTCCCAGCTACGCTCACTACTGGCTACACTGCCGGCCTCTCGAGAACACAGGGAGGGTGAGTCAGTGGGCGGCGGTAGGCCCTGGGAGTCGGACGTGTGGCCCGCTGCACTCCCGGCCATTTTCACTCGATTTTAACCCTTTAAAAGCCATAATAATGCTCCTAACTTGCTGCAAATTGGTGCCCGGTAATAGCCGGGCGCTGCTCTTTAAGGGTTAAAGGCTGAGGTTGAGACAGTGAACTGGTGTGTGTCAATTTTATAACAAAATAAATGTGTATCATTGTTTGCACCTGTGAGATAGACAGTTATAATAAATAAATGTGTATCATTGTTTGCACCTGTGAGATAGACAGTTATAATAAATAAATTGGTATCATTGTTTGCACCTGTGAGATAGACAGTTATAATAAATAAATGTGTATCATTGTTTGCACCTGTGAGATAGACAGTTATAATAAATAAATGTGTATCATTGTTTGCACCTGTGAGATAGACAGTTATAATAAATAAATAACAAAACAAAAATGCATAAATATATAGATAGAAAGATAGATAGATAGATAGATAGATAGATGGCTAGCCAGACAACAGAGAGAGAGAGAGAGAGAGTAAGAGAGTAAGGGGAAGGGTTTGGAGCTTTACAATCTAGTTCATATAGGGATTACAGGTAATCCAGAATTATAATAATAGGTGTTTAGTATCCCTCCCCATAGTCCCTCTCTACAGACCTAATAGATGGTTGGAACCTTTTCTTGTTCTATTGTTACCTGAGAGCTTACTCTTACTCTCTCTCTCTCTCTTTTTCATTTGAGAGACGTAGTTAATCTGTCATTTAGGGGGTAGCATCCCTACGAATCCGAGCTATATCTACTCCGACTATTCTTGTAGGCCTAGTTATAACACTTCTTCCCTATTTTTTAAACAAACACACTATTAACTTAATATTAAGGACTATACTGCTACCTCAAGCGTGGGAACAGGCTTTGGACACCTCTATAAATAACACCATTTAACGCTTACAGGTTATGAGAAACTGAAATTGGAGGAATTCCAGGAGGTGGGAACCGATAAATGGAGTGTGGCTGCAATATCCCGATAAGCCCACTCCTAACCTGTAATGCTTGACCAGTCGCTGTGACCGTTCTATGGTGCATCTGGCTGGATTTCTCTTAGATGAGAGAGCTTTAGTGCCATGATGGTTGCCAAGCCAACTAACATACCCAATTCTGTCTACTGAAATAAGTGTGATATCCCTTGATCACTTTATTCTAGAGTCTGGCCGTTTGAAGGTGGTTAGTAGTACTTAGTAAGGGTTCAGGCTATCACTGTCACTCCCTTCGGGAAATCATTGTCCTTAGGACACGAGTACTGTTCAGTTGGGAGCTGCGTCACGTTGGAACTGTTTACCCTCGGGGAGACATTTGGTTTAGTGTGACAGGCATAACGTAGTCAGAATCTAGAACAGAAAAAACACTATTGACAAATAGGTGGATGCGGATGGTGCGTGAATAATTCACCACCATCCCCCTTTTTATAGTATTATATTTGTCATTAGTTTTCCTTGAAATTTGAAGTTATTACAATGTATTTTAATTGGGAGAACAATTTTAAAACCATGTCAGCTACTGATACTGCATAACTTAAAGCAACTTATGCTAAGTGCATGAAGCTAAAATGGTGCATAGACTTTAAAGAAGGTGCATTTGTCAGCATCCTCCATGATAGTCTCTGTCTCTTTTGTGTGATAGAAGGAAAACTCATGAAGGAGGTAAATGGGATTATGGAACAGTTGAAGCAAAATGACACTGAGAATACAATCCTGAAGAACGTAGTATCTGAAGGAAGATAAGATATGGAAGAGTTGATAAAGGAAATATATAATGTGAGAGTGGCATCTGTTTCTTCAAACACCAGTACAAGTCATGCAGGTGGGAATAAGCAACAGAAGAATGAAGCTCCAACTATGGAAGAAGCTATGATTCCTGCCACAACTAGTGCTAGGGACCCTTGCTATGTTTGGAGAGAGGTTAAACGCAAAGAGAAGAAATAAAACTAGACAGGAATATGAGGTTAACACATCAAATAGATTCAGTCCTCTAGACCATGCCAAAAGTCAGTATGACTTCCCTAAGTCCTCACAAAACAAAGGAAAAAATTATAGTCATGTGCAAAGTGGGTAGCGAAATGTTAAGCCTACTGTGCAGCATTCAAACAACAAAGGTACCAAACATAAAATGTCAAGCAGGTTTGGTATTAGTGACAAAGAGACAAAAACAATGTTTATCGGAGATTCGCAGGTCAAAGGACAGGAGTCTCATTTTGTTAAGTTTCGCCGAGATGTGAGAAAGGTGAATGAGCCTCGCAGGTGCAAGAACTTTCCAGATAACAAAGGAAGTAGAAAAAGTCTTGTCGAAGAGTATGGGGATAGCAATAATATCCCAGGTCAGTGGTAATGACTTGTTCCTCAAAAGACATAAAGTCGGTGCCACAGAGTCAATAATAAGAGAAGTCATGACACTGGATGATGTACTCCGACTCAAGATAGACGTAGGCATTACACTTGGTATTATGCCGACAATCTATGGAGGGGTTTGTGCTACCAGCAAAGCAATTAGCTAAAATGGTAGGTTAGCTGACCTGTGTACCCAGAAAAGGGTGAGATTTATGGACCCATTTGATAAATTCTATGCGAAGCACAGCCTTCTAACTCCCGGACAGTTTGCACCTAAGCATCAGCGGTAAAATCAAACTTGGTGATTTGCTAAATCACAATTTTTAAAGCTTGCTGAGGGCAAGTAAAAATGTACTAAGTATCCCCCAGCGTGAAAAGTGCAAAGCCTCATCAGTGCTCTATCTCCAGCTCCCAAAAAGGGGTTTCTGAAATGTTGAGCGAGTATAACAAAAGTAGATCCATAGACATCTTTCATTTAGATTTTCAAAAAGCTTTTGGAAAAGTACCTCATTGCAGGCTAATGTCAAAAGTGAGTGCACTAGATATCAATATAGAGTTCACAAATTGGATAGAAAGTTGGCTAACAGATAGATAGCAACGAGTTGTAATCAATTATATTTTTTCTGTGTGAACTCCAGTCACTTCTGGAGTTCCACAGGGATCTGTCTTTGGCCCACTTCTATTCATCATATACGCCAATGACATCGATATTGCTGTCGAGTGTGATATCCAAGTTTGCAGATGACATAAAGCTTGGGATGAATGTAAAGGACCCCAAAGGAGTTGAACAGCTCAGGATGAACCTTAACAGACTGGAGGAATAGTAAGAGACATGGCAAATGCCTCTAAGTTTGGAAAAGTGGAAGGAGATACATATAGGCCAAGCGAACCCCAAGTCAGGCTAATTGCTATTGGGAATGCGTTTGGAATTGACTGACTTGGAAAATAATTTGGGTGTTCTGATCACGAGTGACCTAAATGTTCCAAGTAGTGCAGTGAAATCGAGAACAAAATCAGAGATATTGGGCTATATTAAGAGGTAATAGAAATATAGAAATATAGAAATAGTCCTCACACTTTACAACGCTCTGATATGGCTTCTCCTTGAGTATGCTGTTCAATTCTGATCTTCAGCACTCAGGAAAGATATAGAGTAACTAAAAAGAGTACAAACTAGGGCTACAAAGCTTGTTCTATTGATTAGAAGACCAAACTATGAGGACCGGTTGAGATCCCTTGATCTCTTTCTGTTAAAAACACACAGAGTATGAGGTCAACTCATTGATTTTTGTATAATAATTAATGGGCTTCACATTATGGATTATAGCAAAATGTTTAGCCTCAATATGAATACAACACGCATACATACCTAGAAGTTAGAATTGGAAAGGTTCAGTAGGCCTACTAGTATTTGTGGAAAGTTTTAACATATAATCTGTTCTACCTGGAACAAGCTTCCCTCAGTAGTTGTTAACAGTTCTTCAGTAGAACAGTTACCAAAATAATAGTATTTTTCATACTCTGCAATGAGAGTAGTGCAATACACAATCTCTCTCCTTTCACTTATCTCCGGAATGGACCGCAAGGTCTCTGAGATACTAATGTTGTTTGTAATTCTGTGTAACTCCCTGTCATACCACACTCAAGAGACCCTCTCTACAGGCCTAAAACAAAATTGGAACCTGTACTCTCTCTCTCTCTCTCTCTCTCTTACTCCATGTCTGTCATTACATCTCCAGGAGGTGAGAGTAACAAAGAGTACACCTCCTTTAGGAACCTAATTGGAAAGGCATTATCTGAAGTGAGCATCTGAGAGAGAGAGAAAGAGAAAGAGAGTAGGTTTACTACAGTACCACCAAGACCATAACTATATGACACTTAATATAACTATCTGACACTCATTGTTACTATATGACACTTATTATAACTATATTATGTGTCTATGTGTATAAAGGACACAAAAGGCAAAGCTGCCTGCAACAAGCGTTTCCCCAAAGGTGAAAAGGTTATAGTCGATATTTAACAAAAAAATGTAATGAAGTGCGTCGTGTTTGTTTCGTGCAGTGAAATTAATAGGTGTTTGTGAGAGCTAGCTGGATTACTCTCTGAATAGGTGAGAAACACACACACACAGAAACAGTGAGGGATGCCAGACAAATGTAACACAGTTCATGCAACTCCTTATCACATGCTTACGAGGCCTCCCCTTGGTATTGCCCTGTTCGATTGGTGTCTACAATCTCCCCGAGATACGACACTCATTATGACTATATGACACTCAATAAAAGTCAATGACACTCATTATACCTCTATGACACTCATTATAACTCTGTGACACTCATTATATCTCTATGACACTCACTCATTATATCTCTATGACACTCACTCTCCCGCCGGCTTTAGCACCGCCAACAGCTCCGCATCGCCACTGAGAAAACTCGATCCTAACTCGAGTATTTCATATCCCTATTCCTTTTGTTCATTGCATGAACAGTAGTTAAGTGCTTGTTTAACCTCCACATAGTTCTGTAGTTGCCGTGCATGTTATTGCATGAACAGTAGTTAAGTGCTTGTTTAACCTCCACATAGTTCTGTAGTTGCCGTGCATGTTATTTTAGTGCTTTTCTGACCGATAAATATTGTTGTTTACATTAGTTATCCTAGCTTGTAGCAGACGACGCACGCGCACCTCTAATCGACCTAGCTTTGTATTTTCTTATTAACTCTAGTAGTTATCGTATTCAGTATCCTACTGTAGCTATATATATATCTGTAATTTTAGTTGTTGCTTGCATGATCTTGTAGTAACCTTTGACTGATAACTTTGTTTATCTAAATATAATCCTGCTTGACTAGCCTACAGTGACACCAGCGCCATCTGTTGATACAGTATATTAACCCCTTGTGTGCAGTTACACTTTACATAAGAACATAAGAACATAAGAAAATGGGAGTCTGCAGAAAGCCGATTGGCCTAAGCAAGGCAGATCCCTGTCCCACACAACCCCAAATCAATTACAAAGCCCAGTATTCACTTTATTCTTATTTATTCTAATTTATATTTTATTTATATATTCTTATTTATTCTTTATTCTAAAAGCACTTTATTCTTATATAATCTCTATTTGGTGAATTGTATATTTAGTCACATATTCTATTATATATATATATTTGTTTTGCTTTTTTAGGTAGGCTATCACCCCTGGTAGCCTACTGTACTTCTGCATATTTCATACTTTTTGTTTTTGGTTATTTTTGTTTTCGGTTAGTCTAGGCTATCATCCCTGGTGGCCTATTTCTGCATACTTCAATTTTTAAATTTTCAGTTAGGCTATCACCGCTGGTGGCCTATTTCTGCGTACCGGTATTTAATTTTTGTTTTCGGTTATTTTTGTTTTCGGTTAGTCTAGACTATCATCCCTGGTGGCCTATTTCTGCGTACTTCAATTTTTAAATTTTCAGTTAGACTATCACCGCTGGTGGCCTCTTTCTGCGTACCGGTATTTCATTTCATTTTATAATTTTTGTTTTCGGTTATTTTTGTTTTCGGTTAGGATAGGCTATCACCCCTGGTGGCCTATTTCTGTTTAAATAAAAATATAATTGTTTTCGGTTCGGCTATCACTGCGTATTTAAATTTAATTTTGTTTTGTTTTAATTTTCGGTTAGGCTATCACCAATGATAACCTATTTGTGAGTATTTCAACATTTTGTTTTCGGTTAGGCCTATTAAGTAAGTGAAGCGACCTGAAGTGAGTGAAGTGTTTTTAAAGTGAGATAAGTGTTTTTAAATTGAGTTTAGTGTTTTTAAAGTGAGTTAAGTGTTTTTAAGTGAGTGAAGTGATCTGAAGAAAGTGATCGTCACCATGCCTCGTGCCTGTACGAACTGCGCCGGTAGGTATGGTGCTTTCATGTTTGCTCCTGCTGATCCACAAGTCTGCCGACTCTGCCAGCAAGGAGAGGATTTGACAGCAAAATTGAATGAAGCCCACAACAAGATCAACGCCCTCACCAGGAAGCTGGAATCACTCCAAGAGTTTGTAACACTCAACGTTGGAGTATCACTAACTCCAATTCTTTCAACTCCAGCATCAACCACCGCCCCAATGTCATCTGCCAACAATCCAACACCTGCAGTAGCCAGTGCAGCAGATGCTTCTGACGAACCTGAGCCGACATCAAACCAGGACAGCCGCCTTGTTCACCTTAGTCTCTCCCCCACTCCTCGTGCAAGAAGCCTGCGTGCACGAACAGTACCAACCCTTAGCCCCCGTTCTAACCACTCTTCTCCCCGACCTGTACGCAGAGTCTCGCCACCACAGGTTTCCGGATTTACACCAGTGAGGAACGGTGCACGGCCAACACAGAAAAGGTCTCATCTACCAGTCACAATGTCAAACAGATTTGAGATCTTGGTAGATATGGAAGACGAACCAGAAGAGACCAGGCTCGTTGGGGAATCCATCCTACGAGGACAGGTCGAAGAGTTCTGCGACAGAGTCCCAAATCGACGAAAAAGATTTGCATCCCAGGAGCTGGACTGGACGACATTGTGGAAGCCTTCGAAGATACCACAAAGGATGCAAACGAAAATACCCTTTTTGTCATCCATGCTGCTTCAAATGACGTCATGCGCACCAGATCCGAAGAGTTGATGGAGAAATATCGCAAGATGATCCAGCACTACAAAAACAAGTCAAGGAATATCATCATCTCAGGCATTCTCCCCAAGATCGACGCACCTGACAAATTCTACGACAAGGCCTTCAGCACATATAGCCGACTAAAATATTTGTGTCTGAAGGAAGAAGTTGAATTCATCAACCTCTCGGACAATTTCTATAACCAGCCTACTCTGTTCCGCAAGGATGGCACTCATCTAAACCCTGTGGGTTCAGCACGCATGGGTCATCTCCTAAACGAAGCAGTCCGCAGCCATGGATCAAAAAAACGCCTTCCGAGAAGAAGCAGCAGTGACATAAATCATCCAACGCCAAGCAAAAAACAGAGGCAACCGAGGACCACCAGCGATAAGGACCGAAGACAGCGAGGACCGAGGACAACCATGAACATAAATGTAGATCCGATAAGAACCAAATATATTATTAAAGAGCGTTCCGTGAGTTCTAAAATAACAAATTTAAAGGTTTTCTATGCAAACGCTCATAGCATACGCAATACATTTTCAGATCTAGTGTTTACAGAAAATTATGATGTGATTGGCATAACAGAATCTTGGCTCAATGCAGAAGATAGAGACTTTTTAGCAGAGTATTCACTTCCCGGTTATGTAATGTTTGAGAAAAGCCAAATAAATCGAAATGGAGGTGGCGTTTTACTTTATATCAAAGAAAGTCTTAATCCTACCCTCATGTCAAAACCTCAAATTGTGATCGTCGACACATCTTTTGTGCTAATAAAGAATAATAAATGTACAAAAATAATACTTGCGTTAATATACAGACCTCCAGCTCAATCAGTGCAAACTGACCGAGAAATTTACGAACAAATTGCAGATGTAAGTAACTCACAAGATACCATAAATTTTGGCGACTTTAATTTACCTGTGACCAAGTGGGGCGATACTCTTACTTCACACTCTGGACATGGCTTGTATACAAACTTGCAAGAGAGTTCGCTTTATCAATTTGTTCGAACGCCGACCTGTGGTAATAACGTTCTTGACATTGTACTTCCAACAAAAGAAGAATTAATAGAGAATTTGAATGTTGGTGATAAATTCAGTAACAGCGACCATCGTACGATAACTTTCACTTTAAAGTTTACTAGTGACGAACCAAATAGTAACATCGAAAAAGTCCCTAATTTCAAGAAAGCAAACTTCCATAAACTTAGAGCTATGTTTAAAGAAACTAACTGGAGCTTTTTAATTAACAATAACGACATAAATACATCTTGGAAGTTATTCGAAACCACTTACCTAAAAGCAGTGCAAGACTGCATACCATCGAAAATACGGCGTCCAGGCCAAAACAATAAGCCCAAATGGTGGAATAAAGATATTTCAAACTGCCTGCTTGCTAAAAAATGTGTTAATGATAGATTAAAATCCTCACAAAATGACGAAGAACGGGTGAAATTTGTAGAGCTACGACGCAAAGCCAAAAAGTTAATTAAGCAAAGTAAAAAGACCTTAGAGGTACATATTGCGAATCAAAGTAAAACAAACCCGAAAGAATTCTTTAGTTAGATCAGAAAGAAAAAGTAGTTACTTCAACTGTTGGACTGTTAGTCGATGAAAATGGAGAATACACCAAAGACGAAGTACAAATGAGTAATGCCCTCAATACCTTCTTTGCATCAGTTTTTACAACAGAAGACCTCAGTGATATCCCTACACCATCGCCGATTCAGATTGATAATTCAGATGTTCTAAGCAATATCACCGTTACAGAGAGAGAAGTATTGAATTGTTTAGATAAACTCAAGGTAAATAAAATGCCTGGACCTCATACAATCTCGCCTAGAGTTCTAAAGGAAGCTAAGGATGAGCTCTCCAAACCACTGACATTACTATTCAATAAATCCTTGCAGTCTGGAACTATGCCTGATCAGTGGAAGCTAGCCAACGTAACACCGATATTCAAAAAAGGCAGCAAATCCCTACCCATTAACTATCGTCCAATTAGCTTAACCTCAGTTGTATGTAAAATGCTAGAAATGGTCATAAGAGACGGACTCGTAAATCACTTAGAGGAAAATAACATACTTAAAGATACTCAACACGGCTTTCGTAAAAAAGTTCCTGTTTAACAAACCTCTTAGACTTCTTCCACGATATCCTCAACCTCTACGATGAGAGTAAAGCTATAGATAATATATACCTTGATTTTCAAAAGGCCTTTGACAAAGCTCCCCACAAATGTTTACTGCTAAAACTAAAAGTGCATGGAATACAAGACGGTGTGTTGAAATGGATAGAAAATTGGCTCAGCGACAGAAAGCAAAGAGTAGTCATTAACGGTAAGGCATCTAAATGGACCAATGTAAGTAGCGGGGTACCCCAGGAATCGGTACTAGGACCAATTCTCTTTCTAATTTACATCAACGACATACAGTAGATAAGGGTCTCACCTGTACAATCTCAAAATATGCTGACGATACAAAAATTGCAAATACCGTACTCTCAAAAGAACAAGTTGACGATATGCAACACATCTAGATAAATTGTCATGTTGGGCCCAAATTTGGCAAATGAGTTTCAATGCGGATAAATGTAAAGTACTACATATCGGATACCAAAATGAGAAAGCAAACTATTCGATGAATGGCACTCAGCTTAAGAATGTAAACAGTGAAACCGATCTGGGAGTAACAATATCGAGTAACCTAAAACCGAGTCAACAATGTTCAGAAGTTGTTAAGGAGGCAAACAAAATAATTGGCTTTATAGACAGGTCATTTGAGCATAAATCCAAAGAAGTTATCCTAACCCTTTACAATTCCTTAGTCCGCCCTCTTCTGGAATACTGCGTTCAATCCTGGTGCCCTTATTACCAAAAAGATATAAACAAGCTAGAACGAGTTCAACGTAGAGTTACCAAAATGATACCTAGCCTAAAGAACAAACCATATGAATAGCGTCTTAGAGAATTAAATCTATTTCCTTTAACCCAGCGCAGATTAAGAGGTGACTTAATTCAAGTGTTCAAAATCATCAAAGGCATCGACAATATGAACTGTAGTAAGTACTTCACTATCGACCAATCTAATTACACGCGGGGAAACGGTTGCAAAATTATTGGTAAATCTTTTAACTCACACGAATCTAAGAATTTCTTCTTCAATCAAGTTGTCAACTTGTGGAATGGGCTTCCCCGAGACGTTATAGACTGCAGCACCGTTGATTCATTTAAACTCCGCATAGACAAATATCTCGCATCAAACCCGTGACTGACTGTTTGTAAATGAATAACTTTATTTTATCCCCCCCTCAGTTACTAACCCATCTGTCCCCAACTAACTTCCTAATCCTGCCGCGGACATTAGTTCCAGGGCAGTAATTCCCTTTCCAATGTTCCCTTACCCACTCTAAACCACTGTTTGGACACTTGATCATCAGTGTTTTGGAGGACAAGCAGCCTAGAAGGGTCACTAGATCTGTTGTTGCTTGATTTCCTTTGTACTTTGTACTATAACTCTATGACACTCATTATAACTATGGATCTCATTATAACTCTATGCCACTAATTATAACTATATGACACTCATTATAACTCTATGACACTCATTATAACTATGACACTCATTATAACTATGACACTCATTATAACTATATTACACTCAGTATAACTCTATTACACTCATTATTACTCTATGACACTCTTTATAACTATATTACACTCAGTATAACTATGTGACACTCATTATAACTATTACACTCAGTATAACTATGACCCTCAGTATAACTATATGACACTTATTATAACTATTACACTCAGTATAACTCTGACACTCAGTATAACTCTATGACACTCAGTATAACTCTATGACACTCATTTTAACTATATGACACTAATTATACCTCTATGACACTCATTATAACTCTATGGCACTCAGTATAACTCTATGACACTCATTATAACTCTATGACTCTCAGTATAACTCTATGACACTCATTATAACTCTATTACACTCAGCATAACTCTATGACACTCATTATAACTATATGGCACTAATTATACCTCTATGACACTCATTATAACTCTATGACACTCAGTATAACTCTATGACACTCATTATAACTCTATTACACTCAGTATAACTCTATGACACTCATTATAACTCTATTACACTCAGCATAACTCTATTACACTCAGCATAACTCTATGACACTCATTATAACTCTATTACACTCAGTATAACTCTATGACACTCATTATAACTCTATTACACTTATTATAACTCTATGACACTCATTATAACTATATTACACTCATTATAACTATGTGACACTCATTATAACTATGTGACACTCATTATAACTATTACACTCAGTATAACTCTATGACACTCATTATAACTCTATGACACTCATTATAACTATATTACACTCAGTATAACTATGTGACACTCAATATAACTATGTGACACTCATTATAACTCTATTACACTCAGTATAACTATGACCCTCAGTATAACTATATGACACTCATTATAACTCTATGACAGTTATTATAACTCTATTACACTCATTATAACTATGACACTCATTATAACTATATTACACTCAGTATAACTATGTGACACTCATTATAACTATTACACTCAGTATAACTATAACCCTTAGTATAACTATATGACACTTATTATAACTCTATTACACTCAGTATAACTATGACACTCAGTATAACTCTGACACTCAGTATAACTCTATGACACTCATTATAACTCAATTAGACTCAGTATAACTCTATGACACTCATTATAACTATATGGCACTAATTATACCTCTATGACACTCATTATAACTCTATGACACTCAGTATAACTCTATGACACTCATTATAACTCTATTACACTCAGCATAACTCTATGACACTCATTATAACTTTATTACACTCATTATAACTCTGTGACACTCATTATAACTCTATGACACTCATTATAACTATGACACTCATTATAACTGTATGCCACTCATTATATCGCTATGGCACTCATTATTACTATGCCACTCAATATAACTATATCACACTCAGCATAACTATATGACACTCATTATAACTCTGTTAATTACACTCATTATAACTCTATGACACTCTTTATAACTATATTACACTCAGTATAACTATGTGACACTCATTTTAACTATTACACTCAGTATAACTATGACCCTCAGTATAACTATATGACACATATTATAACTCTATTACACTCAGTATAACTATGGCACTCAGTATAACTCTATGACACTCAGTATAACTCTATGACACTCATTATAACTCAATCAGTCTCAGTATAACTCTATGACACTCATTATAACTCTATGGCACTCAGTATAACTCTATGACACTTATTATTAACTCTATTAAACTCAGCATACCTCTATGACACTCAGTATAACTCTATTATAACTCTATAACTCTATATACTAAAATGGGGAGATCAATTGATTCAGATAGCGATATAGAGTGCCTCCAAAGGCATCTAGATACCTTACACGAATGGTCAGTAAATTGGCAGATGAAGTTTACCATTGACAAATGCAAGGTATTAAAGATAGGGAAGATGCAAACAAATGTTAAATATAAACTAGCTAATTTAGAATTAGAAAATTCAGACTGCGAGAAAGATCTAGGTGTGTTTGTTAGCAATGATTTGAAGCCTAGAAACAGTGTATAAGCGTTCGTAATAAGGCAAACAGGATTCTCGGGTTCATCTCTAGGAGTGTGAGTAACAGAACTGCTGATGTTATCTTAAAACTTTACTTGTCATTAGTGAGACCCCATATGGATTATGCTGTCCAATTTTGGTGTCCTTATTACAGAATGGACATAGATTCATTGGAGAGAGTACAGCGTAGAATGACAAAAATGATCCATAATATTAGAAATCTTCCGTATGAAGAAAGGTTGAAGAAATTAGGTTTACATTCGTTAGAGAGACGCAGAGTTAGAGGGGATATGATAGAGGTGTTCAAGTGGGTTAGTGGGATTAACAAAGGGGACATGACAAAGGTACTAAAGCTCAGTGATAGCGAAAGAACTCGTACCAATGGTTTCAAATTAGATAAATTTCGTTTCAGAAAAGATATAGGTAAATATTGGTTTGGTAACAGAGTTGTAGATGGGTGGAATGGACTACCAAGTGCTATAATGGGATCAAAAACTGTAGGGAGCTTTAAGATAAAATTGGATAAGCATATGGACGAGAATGGTTGGGTGTGAAGGGGGATCAGCCGGGTTGGGCCAATCAGCGCTCTGCAGACCCCCATAATCCTGCGTTAATCTCTAACCGTTTTGGTAAGATGATCCTCAGGGTATTAGAGTGTTGAGCCTATAATTGGGCTTTGTAATTGATTTGGGGTTGTGTGGGACAGGGATCTGCCTTGTTTAGGCCAATCGGCTTTCTGCAGACTCCCATTTTCTTTTGTTCTTATGTTCTTATGTTCTTATTACATTCATCATAACTCTATGACACTCATTATAACTCAATTAGACTCAGTATAACTCTATGACACTCATTATAACTATATGGCACTAATTATACCTCTATGCCACTCATTATAACTATGGCACACAGTATAACTCTATGACACTCATTATAACTCTATGACACTCATTATAACTATATTACACTCAGTATACCTCTATGACACTCATTATAACTCAATTACACTCATTATACCTCTATGACACTCATTATAACTCTGTTACACTCAGTATAACTATGACCCTTAGTATAACTATATGACACTTATTAAAACTCTATTACACTCAATATAACTATGACACTCAGTATAACTCTGACACTCAGTATACCTCTATGACACTCATTATAACTCTATGACACTCATTATAACTCTATGACACTCATTATAACTCAATTAGACTCAGTATAACTCTATGACACTCATTATAACTATATGACACTAATTATACCTCTATGACACTCATTATAACTATGGCACTCAGTATAACTCTTTTTTTTTTTTTTTCTATGTGATTGAGGGAGGCAAAAGGCATAACTGCCTATAGCGAGTGCCTCCCCCATAGTTGAAAAAGTGACAGGGCCAAAATCAAGGGACGTTCGAGCCAAAATGCCTGGACACACGGAGTTTGAAGCAATTTAAGTCATAGGAAGAGGGAAAGACTGATTCTGGGAGAGAGTTCCAGAGCTCAGATGTTGAGTAGAAGAAAGTTTGAGAGTAACGTTTCACTCTTGGGTTGGAGAGTTGCACAGAGTAGGGGTGGGATTGAGTTGCAAGACGGGTACCACGTGCCCTACGTAAAGGAGGTGGTATGCACTGGGATAGCTCTGAGGAACACTGATTATTATAGTAGCGATAGATTTTAGAATAGCGAGAGAGATGCAACATTGCGGCGGAGAGAGAGAGATTGCAGAGAGTTGGTGAGTGGACGGGAGTTAATGATACGAAAGGCCTTCCTTTCAACTTTGTCTAGGAGAGCGGTGTGAGAGGAACCTCCCCACACATGTGAACAATACTCAATACAAGGGCGGCACTATGCCCTGAACAGAGCAAGAAGCTGTGCAGGGGAAAAGACCCCCCTAAGGCGGTTGAGCACACCCAGCTTCGGGGAGGCTGCCTTAGCAAGACTGGTAATATGGTCCTTCCAAATGAGAGCAGAAGAAAAAGAGACACCAAGAATATTGAGAGAAGATGAAGGGTTGATTTTTGTATTGTTGAAGAATAAAGGGATAGTCCGCTGGGAGATCCTGACGGGTAGATAGATGGAGAAATTGGGTTTTGGAAGCATTAAAGTTAACAAGGTTTTCTCTGCCCCAATTGGAAATAGTATTTAGATCAGAATTTAAGAGTTCTATGGCTTCATTACGTTTGTCGTTGAGGGATTGCTGGCTGGGGCGTTCTGAAAAACTAATGGAGTAGTGTAAGGTTGAGTCGTCTGCGTATGAATGGATGGGAATTAAGGTACAGTTAAGGAGATCATTTATAAAAATTAGAAAGAGAATAGGAGAAAAAAAAAAAAAAAAAAAAAAAAAAAAACTCTATGACACTCATTATAACTCAATCAGTCTCAGTATAACTCTATGACACTCATTATAACTCTATGGCACTCAGTATAACTCTATGACACTCATTATAACTCTATTACACTCAGCATTCCTCTATGACACTCATTATAACTCTATGACACTCATTATAACTCAATTAGACTCAGATAACTCTATGACACTCATTATTTTTTCCCTTACCCCTCAACTTTCCCTTCATAATTGCTGAGGGGCACAGGGCCTTGGGTGGGGCTTTGGTTTCCCGGGCGTTTCCGCACCTTCCTCAGCTCCCTGCCTTGGAGTGGCTTCGGTCACCCGGGCTTTGTTAGTGGTAAGCAGGGAGGATTTTGTGGGGGCACTCGTTTATGGCCTGGGCCTTGCTCGAGACCTTGGTGCTGTTCGGCCAGACAGCCTGGGGAACAACAACAACAACAACTCTATGACACTCATTATAACTATATGACACTCAGTATAACTCTATTACACTCATTATAACTCTATTATACTCATTATAACTATATGACACTCAGTATAACTCTATTACACTCATTATAACTCTATTACACTCATTATAACTCTATGACACTCATTATAACTATATTACACGCAGTATAACTATATGACACTAATTATAACTCTATTACACTCAGTATAACTATGATGCTCAGTATAACTCTGACACTCAGTATAACTCTATGACACTCATTATAACTCAATTAGACTCAGTATAACTATATGACACTCATTATAACTATATGGCACTAATTATACCTCTATGACACTCATTATAACTATATGGCACTAATTATACCTCTATGACACTCATTATAACTCTATGGCACTCAGTATAACTCTATGACACTCATAATAACTCTATGACACTTAGTATAACTCTATGACACTCATTATAACTCTATGACACTCCTTATAACTCTATTACACTCAGTATAACTATATGACACTCAGTATAACTCTATTACACTCAGTATAACTATGACATTCAGTATAACTCTATGACACTCATTATAACTCTAGTAGACTCAGTATAACTCTATGACACTCATTATAACTCTATGACACTCATTATAACTCTATTACACGCATTATAACTCTATGACACTGATTATAACTATTACACTCATTTGAATTACTCTATGACACTCATTATAACTCTATGACACTCATTATAACTCTATGACACTTATTATAACTCTATGGCACTCATTATAACTATGACACTCACAAACATATATGAAACTCAGTATATCTCTATAACTCGTGAATGAAAAAATGACGGTGGAGCACGAGGTCGACAATGTTCATATGTTGTTCATCTTAAATTGTTGATTCAATGACCGTATATGATATCATTCACAACTTTGCTCCATAAATACTGGGGTTTCTCAGGGATAAGTTTTGCCTCTACTCTGTACTGTATTCAGATCAATGATCTCCTGTCTATCACTCATAACCCAATACAATCTGACGCAGATGACTCAACATTCCAGAGTTCCTTTATATTTAGTAGTTTTTTTCCCCCAGCCTGATATTATATATACAAAATTAAACACGGCAATTTCTCTGAATCAGGACCTATCTAAAATTTATGATTGGGGACAACAAATTTAGTTTTCATAAATGTACAGAAAACAAAGTACATACAATTTAGTAACAGGCAGAATCTTTCTGACTCCCACATATTTTGTAATGATGTAAATATTCCCACCTTCTCTATATAGAATTGAGATCCTTGGTGTAACATTGAATGCCAACCTGGGCTGGACACCTCATGTTAGACCCATTGTTAAAAATGCCTCCAAGAACATGGGACTTCCATACAGAGTTCGAGAATTCTTCATTGACGAGCAGTTAGCCATTATATATCGGAGTCATGTTCGTTCTCAGATGGAATGTTGTTCATCATTGTGGAATGGATGTGGGAGTGGTTGCTTTGAGGCAGTTGGACAACATTCAATATAAAGCAATTAGATTAATCCCAGTGATCACGCTGGATCTTCCTCCATTATTCATACAAAGAAATATTGCAGCCCTTGCATTGTTCTACACATATTTTCACGTTAAATGTTCTGAGGAATTTGCTGTAATTGTACCAACTCTCTGCATCTTTCCCCGCAGAACTACTGTAGGTCAGCTGGAAATGCCCATGAATTCACACTCGCTCCTCTACAATGTAGAACTTCTGTTTATCAACATTAATTTGTCCCCAGAACTTCTACTCTCTGAAATTCACTTCCTTGGAATTGCCTTCCACAAATTTACAACCTACAACAGTTCAAGTCCAATTTTTATATACGTTTTATGAATGGAAGATGCCTTAAGGCACATGGACCTTTCTTGTTTGTCTTTGTTTTTCCTTCCTCTATTTATTGTATCTTCAAAAAAAGAAAAAGAAATTATGCTCTCTCTCTTTCTCTCTCTCTCTCTCTCTCTCTCTCTCTCTCATAATACCAAGATTAATCCTCTATTCAGCCACCCACACGATTCTCTTGCCTGTTCCCACTGTTATTGCCTTTCCTCTCTCCTTCTGGGAGGGATTTTTGGTCCCCTTCTCCCTCATGTTATCTCTATTAATTTTAAGATTTTAAGACATTTGCACCATTAAAAGGGGGGATTTAAAGACCTTTCGTGACATTTAGGTGTTGATTTTTTATCTTAGCGAGCCAAAGCGAGCCTACATTTTAGGAGGAACCAGCCTTCAGCCGGGGCAAATTTCTACCAAACAATGCACACATTCGTCTCGAAGGAGGTTCTTGGGGGTATTGTATATTAAGCTTGATGGAGGTTTAGGGAGGAACGAAAAATAATAGCATACATATAATAATTACATCCCCTTAATACAGCTTCCACCACAGATGTGTTAATAGATAGGTATAGAAGCCTAAAAGAAAACAAATAATTATTATTATTATAATAATCATATAAACAAAAAACTTATTTATATTCGTTCTTTCTTCCTTATTTGACTTTGTCTTCAGTTTTTGTATTTCTCCCGCCAGAAGCGATTTTTACCTATACTTTAATACCAGTGTCCCACAAGAGCTTTACCAGGCAATTTTTATGAGCAAGATTATTCTCGTAATATGTTGAGGTTATTTCACATTGGAATCGAACACTACACTGAAGGTAGATTTGGCTGATTTCTGATATAATTTACTTTGTGAAAATGCCCGACTACAATTGCCTGTAAACATTGATGGAAAAGGAGCTAGTGTGACATCCCCTTTAATACAAGAATCGTGGTCGTATGTGAACCCTCGAACGATCCTCAAAGATATAATGAGAAGAGTAGAGGCAGCTTGGGATAGCTTCGAAAACGGGGGGGGGGGTATTTTGTTCCATCGAAATAAATTTATAAATTTTTGGGTAGAAAAGATTCCTGGCCGAATGCTGGTTCATCCTAAATTACAGGCTTGCTTCCGCTCTCCAGGACGAAAGTCGACCCCTAAATGGCACGAAAGGTTTTAATATTGACAAATATATGAGGTGAAAGGTCTTAAAGCCATGCAACTCTTTTCTTCTAATCTAACTACTATTTTCAATTGAGGCAGAGAAAACCTGTTTACCTTTAATGCTTCCCAAACCCTATTTCTTCATCTTACTACCCTTTCGGAACTTCCAGAGGGCTATCCCTTACACTTCAACTATACAAAAATCAATCCTTCATCTTCTCTCAATATTCTCGGTGTCTTCTTTTCTTCTGCTCTCACTTGGAGCATATTACCAGTCTTGCTAAGGCAGCCTTCCAGAAGCTGGGTGTGCTCAACCGCCTTAACCCTCGTCTAGCGGGGGGCTTTGGGCTATTTTGGGCAAATTCAGGCCCTCCTGAATGATCAATCAAGTATCTGCATGAAAAGAAATTTATTCAGCAAAAAACTAGGCGCTACAAGCTTCAAAATGAGACCAGAACAAGCTACGTAGCACTCGTCGTTTTGATGCAGTGGTACCACCAACATGGGAGTTTAGCGTATAGCGGCATATTTTTTCCAGCTACGCTCACTACTGGCTACACTGCCGGCATCTCGAGAGCAGAGGGAGCGTGAGTCAGTGGGCGGCAGTAAGCCCTGGGTGTCGGCCATGTGGCCTGCTGTGCTCCCGGCCATTTGCACTCAATTTTAACCCTTTAAAAGCCTTAACCCGTGGAGCCCCGGCTAGTTTTGTATTGTTTGTTCACCAGAACCCGGCAGGTTTTCAAAAAAGTGTTTTATTCCAGAAACATTAGCGAATGGGTTAGGAATGAAGGAAAAACCACGAAAAACCGCTCAAAAAGCTTAAAGAATGGTCCTACAGAGCCCCCGAAAACGTATTTTACAAGAGTAAAAAATTGAAGGCAATTACCCCCAAAAAACAGGTTATTGCGCGCTCACGCGCACGCACGTGGACTTTGAGAGTTTTCAACCATCGGCACGGTTGCGTGGGATACGTACACAGTTCCCATACAAATCTGAGCCCTCTCGAGTGGCTACACCTGAGGTTACGGTCGGAGCAATTAGGGTGACTCGTCAGACGCGTCGCTGGGGCTGTGCGTTACATACATCGCCGACGCGCCAGACGCGTCGCTGGTGCTGGACGGGTTAATAATGCTCCTATCTTGCTGCTTTTTGGATACGGACTTAAGTCGGGCCCCGCTCTTTAAGTGTTAAGGGGTTCTTTATCCCTGTGCAGCTTCTTGCTCTGTACAGGGGCACAGTGCGTCCTTGTATCGAGTATAGTTCACATCTGTGGGGAGGATCGTCTCACACCGCACTCCTAGACAAAATAGAAAGAAAGGCCTTTCGTATCATTAACTCCTGTCCACTCACCAACTCTCTGCAATCTCTCTCTGTCCGCCGCAATGTTGCATCTCTCTCTCGCTATTCTATCGCTACTATAATAATCAGTGTTCCTCAGAGCTCTCCCAGTGTATACCACCTCCTCTACGTAGGGTACAAAGAAGCCTACCCGTCTTGCAACACAATCCCACCCTGACTCTGTGCAACTCTCCAACCCAAGAGTGAAATGTTATTCTCAGTCTTTCTTCTATTCAACTGCTTAGCTCTGGAACTCTCTCCCAGAATCAGTCTTTCCCTCTTCCTATGACTTAAACTTCTTCAAACTCTGTGTGTCCAGGCATTTTGGGTCGAACATCCCTTGATTTTGGCCCCGTCACACTTCAACTCTGGGGGAGGCACTTGCTGCAGGCAGTTCTGCCTTTTGTCTCCCTCACTCACATAGAAAAATAAAATCGCCAAACTAATGGGGGTAAGTATAATATAATTTCAAAACTAATGGGACTAAACATGAGGGAGAAGGGGGTCCCCACAAAACAAGAACCTAACTTTAAGGCCACGATGTATGTCCCAGAGTGTACAATACCTTTATCTCTTCCCTGAACCAGTCTTCCTCTTCTTGTCCGTCCTTGTCTTGTCCCTTCCTCACGTCTGTCAATCCTGTATTACTTCTTCCACTCGTTTTTGTTTTAATTTCTTTCACTCGTTCATCATTTTGTTCACTCGTTTTTAATTTGTTTCATTCGTTTTTCATTTGTTTCATTCGTGTTTCACTTCTCTCACTTGTACTTCATTGCTTTTACTCGGTCTTCCTTTCTAGCCCCACATTACTGTATGCCTGCCTAACATGACCACAGAGTATACTAACACCACATTACTGTATGCCTACCTAACATGACCACAGAGTATACTAACACCACATAACTGTATGCCTACCTAACATGACCACAGAGTATACTAACACCACATTACTGTATGCCTACCTAACATGACCACAGAGTATACTAACACCACATTACTGTATGCCTACCTAACATGACCACAGAGTATACTAACACCACATTACTGTATGCCTACCTAACATGACCACAGAGTATACTAACACCACATTACTGTATGCCTACCTAACATGACCACAGAGTATACTAACACCACATTACTGTATGCCTACCTAACATTGACCACAGAGTATACTAACACCACATTACTGTATGCCTACCTAACATGACCACAGAGTATACTAACACCACATTACTGTATGCCTACCTAACATGACCACAGAGTATACTAACACCACATTACTGTTTGCCTACCTAACATGACCACATAATTATACTAACACCACATTACTGTATACCTACCTAACATGACCACAGAGTATACTAACACCACATTACTGTATGCCTACCTAACATGACCACAGAGTATACTAACACCACATTACTGTATGCCTACCTAACATGACCACAGAATATACTAACACCACATTACTGTATACCTACCTAACATGACCACTGAGTATACTAACACCACATTACTGTATGCCTACCTAACACCACAGAGTATACTAACACCACATTACTTTATACCTACCTAACACCACCACATAGTATACTAACACCACATTACTGTATACCTACATAACACCACCACACAGTATACTAACACCACATTACTGTATACCTACCTAACACCACCACATAGTACACTAACACCACATTACTGTATACCTACCGAACACCACCACAGAGTATACTAACACCACATAACTGTATACCTACCTAACACCACCACAGAGTATACTAACACTACACTACTGTATACCTACCTAACACCACCACAGAGTATACTAACACCACATTACTGTATACCTACCTAACACCACCACAGAGTATACAAACACCACATTACTGTATACCTACCTAACACCACCACAGAATATACTAACACCACATTACTGTATACCTACCAAACACCACCACAGAGTATACTAACACCACATTACTGTATACCTACCTAACACCACCACAGAGTATACTAACACCACATTACTGTATACCTACCTAACACCACCACAGAGTATACAAACACCACATTACTGTATACCTACCTAACACCACCACAGAGTATACAAACACCACATTACTGTATACCTACCTAACACCACCACAGAGTATACTAACACCACATTACTGTATAACTACCTAACACCACCACAGATTATACTAACACCACATTACTATATACATACCTAACACCATCACAGAGTATACTAACACAACCACAGAGTATACTAACACCACATTACTGTATGCCTACCTAACATGACCACAGAATATACTAACACCACATTATTGTATACCTACCTAACATGACCACAGAGTATACTAACACCACATTACTGTATACCTACCTAACACCACCACAGAGTATACTAACACCACATTACTGTATACCTTCCTAACACCACCACAGAGTATACTAACACCACAATACTGTATACCTACCTAATACCACCACAGAGTATGCTAACACCACATTATTGTATACCAACCTAACACCACCACAGAGTATACTAACACCTTATTACTGTATAGCTACCTAACACCACCACAGAGTATGCTAACACCACATTACTGTATACCAACCAAACACCACCACAGAGTATACTAACACCACATTACTGTATACCTACCTAACACCACCACAGAGTATGCTAACACCCCATTACTGTATACCTACCTAACACCACCACAGAGTATACTAACACCACATTACTGTATACCTACCTAACACCACCACAGAGTATACTAACACCACATTACTGTATACCTACCTAACACCACCACAGAGTATGCTAACACCACATTACTGTATACCTACCTAACACCATCACAGAGTATACTAACACCACATTACTCTATACCTACCTAACACCACCACAGAGTATACTAACACCACATTACTGTATACCTACCTAACACCACCACAGAGTATACTAACACTACATTACTGTATACCTACCTAACACCACCACAAAGTATATTAACACCACATTACTGTATACCTACCTAACACCACCACAGAGTATACTAACACCACATTACTGTATACCTACCTAACACCACCACAGAGTATACTAACACCACATTACTGTATACCTACCTAACACCACCACAGAGTATACTAACACTACATTACTGTATACCTACCTAACACCACCACAGAGTATACTAACACCACATTACTGTATACCTACCTAACACCACCACAGAGTATACTAACACCACATTACTGCATACCTACCTAACACCACCACATAGTACACTAACACTACATTACTGTATACCTACCTAACACCACCATAGAGTATACTAACACCACATTACTGTATACCTACCTAACACCACCACAGAGTATACTAACACTACATTACTGTATACCTACTTAACACCACCATAGAGTATACTAACACCACATTACTGTATACCTACCTAACACCACCACAGATTATACTAACACCACATTACTGTATACCTACCTAACACCACCACAGAGTATACTAACACCACATTACTGTATACCTACCTAACACCTCCACAGAGTATACTAACACCACATTACTGTATACCTACCTAACACCACCACAAAGTATATTAACACCACATTACTGTATACCTACCTAACACCACCACAGAGTATATTAACACCACATTACTGTATACCTACCTAACACCACCACATAGTATACTAACACCACATTACTGTATACCTACCTAACACCACCACAGAGTATGCTAACACCACATTACTGTATACCTACCTAACACCACCACAGAGTTTACTTACCCCTCTCTTCAGCAATGTACCGACCTCACTCCATCTCGCCCCCTTTAAATGGAGAGGAGGAAAACGTTATTTGTCATATAAATATTTGGGAAGCTGGAGGGGAACTAGCTTGAAAGGAGGCAGAGGAAAGGGGAAAGGTCAGAACACACACACACACACACACACACACACACACACACACACACACACACACACACACACACACACAGACACACACACACACAAGTAGGTCTATATAATCCTTGGCAATATATTATGGTAAAGTTGTCTCTTATTGCACTATATTTCTCAACCTCCAGGTATATCTTCACTTAATAAGGGAGGTGTTTCATTCTGGACCCCCCTTCTAGCTCAGGTTTAGCTCCATTAGATTAGAGATTTTAAGACATTTGGCCCATTAGTTTGCCGACCTTAAGACCTTTCGCCTCATTTCTTAGTCAATTTTAGGAATTTCATGCCATTCTGGTGTCGATTTTTTCCTAGCGAGAGATAGGGAGCCTGCAATTTAGGAGGAATCGGCCTCCGACCAGGTATTATTAATTTTACTGATAAATGCGTACATTTATCTCGAAGGAGGGTCTTGTTGTTAAGCTTGATGGAGGTGTGGGGAGGACAATAATATATATATATACCGGTATATATATACTGTATATATATATATATATATATATATATATATATATATATATATATATATATATATATATATAGATAGATATATATATATATATATATATATATATATATATATATATATATATATATATATATATATATATATATATATATATATATATATATATATATATATATATATATATATATATATATATATATATATATATATATATATATATATTTATGTATACAGTATACTGTATATATGTGTATATTATATATATTATAAATATATGTATATATATATATATATATTAGGGGAGGTGTGGCAGAGTGGTCTTGCCACTGGACTGGTAATCCAATGGACCCGGGTACGAATCCCAATATGTCAGTGGGAAGATATTATTGGGATGGAATTTTTGCTTTACCTAGTTTCAGTGCATTACCACAGCACACCGAAATGCCAAAACAAAATACCCTCATTGTTCCCTGATTAAATAGCACTGTATGAATATTCCCATATTCAAAATATGCTACAGGGGGGCAATGCCTAGTGAGTTAATTGCTCAATAGGTGGCGTTCTGAGAGTGAGGGTCCGAGCTTGGGGAGTGAGACTGTGAGGCACAGAGGCGAAGCAGCTTCAGAGATGGAGTTGGGTTCGAGCCGTGAATAGGTGCTTCGCATGTCTCACTCCCTAGACTGGAACAAGACCTCACGGGCCTCACCGTGTTCAGCGTGTTCAGCGGTAGAATGTAAAGGCTATCAGCCTATGCCCGAGAGGGAGTAGTTGGAATATAGAAGAAGAAAAAAAAAATATATATATACCGCTATATATATATATATATATATATATACTGTATATATATATTGAATATACTGTATATAGTATATATATATATGTATATATATAGTATATATATATTTTTATTTTTTTTTTTTTTTTTTTCTATGTGATTGAGGGAGGCAAAAGGCATAACTGCCTATAGCGAGTGCCTCCCCCATAGTTGAAAGAGTGACGGCCAAAATCAAGGGACTTTCGAGCCAAAATGCCTGGACACACGGAGTTTGAAGCAATTTAAGGCATAGGAAGAGGGAAAGACTGATTCTGGGAGAGAGTTCCAGAGCTCAGCTGTTGAGTAGAAGAAAGTTTGAGAGTAACGTTTCACTCTTGGGTTGGAGAGTTGCACAGATTAGGGGTGGGATTGAGTTGCAAGACAGATACCATGTGCCCTACGTAAGGGAGGTGGTATGCACTGGGATAGCTCTGAGGAACACTGATTATTATAGTAGCGATAGAATAGCGAGAGAGATGCAACATTGCGGCGGAGAGAGAGAGATTGCAGAGAATTGGTGAGTGGACGGGAGTCAATGATACGAAAGGCCTTCCTTTCAACTTTGTCTAGGAGAGCGGTGTGAGAGGAACCTCCCCACTCATGTGAACAATACTCAATACAAGGGCGCACTATGCCCCTGTACAGAGCAAGAAGCTGTGCAGAGGAAAAGAACCCCCTAAGGCGGTTGAGCTCACCCAGCTTCTGGGAGGCTGCCTAAGCAAGACTGGTAATATGGTCCTTCCAAATGAGAGCAGAATAAAAAGAGACACCAAGAATATTGAGAGAAGATGAAGGGTTGATTTTTGTACTTTTGAAGAATAAGGGATAGTCCGCTGGGAGATCCTGACGGGTAGATAGATGGAGAAATTGGGTTTTGGAAGCATTAAAGTTAACAAGGTTTTCTCTGCCCCAATTGGAAATAGTATTTAGATCAGAATTTAAGAGTTCTATGGTTTCATTACGTTTGTCGTTGAGGGATTGCTGGCTGGGGCGTTCTGAAAAACTAATGGAGTAGTGTAAGGTTGAGTCGTCTGCGTATGAATGGATGGGAATTAAGGTACAGTTAAGGAGATCATTTATAAACATTAGAAAGAGAATAGGAGATAGGACATAGCCCTGAGGAACACCAGAGTTTATAGGGTGAGGAAGTGAACAATGGCCGTCCACAACCGCGGCTATGGAACGGCCGGAAAGGAAATTAGAGACAAAGGCACAGATGGAGGGATAGAAACCGAAGGAGGGTAGTTTAGAAATTAAAGATTTGTGCCAGCCTCTATCGAAGGCTTTCGATATGTCTAGTGCAATAGAAAAAGTCTCACCGAAGTCCCGAAAGTTGGATGACCAAGAGTTAGTAAGATATGAAAGAAGAGCACCAGTAGAGCGACCCTTAAGGAAGCCATACTGGCGATCTGAGAGCAGATTATGAGAAGAGAAATGCTTAAGAAATTTGGAAGCAAGAATAGTTTCAAAAACTTTAGAAAGACAAGAGATGAGAGCAATTGGACGATAGTTGGAGGGTTGAGAGCGGTCACCCTTCTTTGGGACAGGTTGAATGTGAGCAAACTTCCAGCATGAAGGGAAGACGTTAGTGGATTGACATATATATATATATATATATATACTGTATATATACAGTATATATATTATTGTCCTCCCTAGACCTCCATCAAGCTTATTGGAAGGACCATATTACCAGTCTTGCTAAGGCAGCTTCCCAGAAGCTGGGTGTGCTCAACCGCCTTAGGGGGTTCTTTTCCCCTGCACAGCTTCTTGCTCTGTACAGGGGCATAGTGCGTCCTTGTATTGAGTATTGTTCACATGTGTGGGGAGGTTCCTCTCACACTGCTCTCCTAGACAAAGTTGAAAGGAAAGGCTTTCGTATCATTAACTCCCGTCCACTCATCAACTCTCTGCAATCTCTCTCTCTCCGCCGCAATGTTGCATCTCTCTCGCTATTCTATGCTACTATAATAATCAGTGTTCCTCAGAGCTTTCCCAGTGTATACCACCTCCTTTACGTAGGGCACGTGGTACCAGTCTTGCAACTCAATCCCACCCCTAATCTGTGCAACTCTCCAACCCGAGAGTGAAACGTTACTCTCAAACATTCTTCTACTCAACAGCTGAGCTCTGGAACTCTCTCCCAGAATCAGTCTTTCCCTCTTCCTATGACTTAAATATCTTCAAAATTCGTGTGTCCAGGCATTTTGGCTCAAACGTCCCTTGATTTTGGCCCTGTCACTCTTTCAACTATGGGGGAGGCACTCGCTATAGGCAGTTTTGCCTTTTGCCTCCCTCAATCACATAGAAAAAGAAAACAAATACTGTATATATATATAAATATATATATTTTGTATTTATATCTACCCGGTATACATACAGTATATATATGTATACCGGTATATATATAAATCTCTCTCTCTCTCTCTCTCTCTCTCTCTTTCTCTCTATATATATATATACTGTATATAAATATATACATATATATACTGTATATACCTGTATATATATATATATATATATATATATATATATATATATATATATATATATATATATATATATATATATATATATTTATATAATAAATTAATAAAGACAACATCTTGCCTTAACCGTCTCTCAAACAATTCCTACCATGTTATACAGAATAGTAATATACTGTATCGTTTACCAGGATATTAAAAACTGGCCCAATATGCTCTGAATAGAAATATCAACCATTGTAATAAACGGTACCTGGAGACCAAGTCACACGAGCGAGGGTACCGGCAATATTAGTAGGCAATATTGTTTTGTGTGTTTCAGAATATGACGTATCACAATAACGCTTTTTCCGTCAAGTTTCGATGAGTGACTTTTTTCTCGTACTAGTTCTTGGTATTTTTGCATTGCAATCGACAACTAGACTGACTGTATATGATCTTATGCGATTGAAATAAATAAAGCTTTAATACAAAGGAGGCCAGATCACACTGACAGATAGGACTGATGAGTTTAGCTTAGATACTCAGAACAGATATTCGCAGTTGGCAGACTAGTTGTTTTATGTGAGTGAGGGACACAGAAGACAGAACTGCCTGCGAAGAATGCCTCCCCCAGAGTTGAAAGAGTGACAGGGCCAAAATCAAGAAATGTTCGAGCCAAAATGCCTGGACACACGGAGTTTGAAGCAATTCAAGTTATAAGATGAGGGGAAGATGTATTCAGGGAGAGAGTTCCAGAGCTCAGCAGTTGGAGAGTTACACAGAGTAGGGGTGAGAGTGTATTGCGAGACTTATAGGTAAAGAAATGAATGAAAACTTTACCAAAACCATAACAGAAGCATCTTTAAGTGTAGCAGGAAAAGCAAGCAAGAGCAATTGTAGTAAACCATTAGAAGAAACGAAGGATCTTCTGAAAAATAGAAGGAATATGATAAATATAACAGCCAGAGACAAGAATGAAGCAGTGGAACTAAGACAAACACATACAAAAATAAAATAAAATCCGGACATTTAATATTACCAAAAATGAAGACTTTAAGACATGGTAAAAATATAAAAGCAACTAAGAGAAGGCTTGGTACAGTGAACAGTCAAATGGTTCTTCAACCCCGCACAGCTTCTTGCTCTATATAGGAGTATAGTGTGCCCATGTAGTAATTGTTGTTCGCATGTGTGGATAGGCTCCACCCATATCGCACTTCTCTAAAGGTTAAAATTAAAAGCATTTTGTTTCATCAACTCACTTCCTCTTACTAGTTCCCTACAATATATCTCTACATGTTGCAATGTATCATATCTCTCATTCTTCTACCGCTAGTAGGCTACAATAATTAGTGTTCTTCAGAGCATTTTCAGTGTATACCGCCTCCCTTACGGAGAGCGGGTGGCACCCATCTCTCAACACACTCCCACCCTTATTTTGTCCAAATCTCTAACCCAAGACCGAACCAATTTTTCCATTTTTCTACTCAATAAGTAAGCTTTGGAACTTTCTCAATCAATCTGTCTCTCCTCACCCTTTGACATAAAGTGCTTCAAGCTCCGTGTGTCCAGGCATTTTGACTCTAACGTACTTTGAATTTGGCTCTCTTTTCACTCTTTCAACTTACGGGAGACACTTGTTTCAGGCACCTTTGTCTTTTGTCTCCTTCATTCACATAAGCAATAACAGATTAGGTGTGCTGTACAAAGAATAGAGGATAAAGTGAAATAGTTTTTACCCATAGTATAATGAATAGTTTAATTTCCGCATATTCTTCCTAATCTGTATAGCATTGTCTAATGATAGTCAGAATTAACTGTCAAAACACGGCATAATCCTCAAGGGGTTAAATTAATATTCCTCTCTCTAATTGTAACATACATTTTTATCAAAGTTTTTTTGGGAGCTCGAAGTGTGTTTACCACTTGAAGTTTATGCCGCATGATATATAGTATATTCTTGCTATCATTAGACTATTTTATGTAGATTGGCAAAGATCTGTGGGAAATAGAAGGGTAAAGATTATCTCAATTAACGCTCTGACTTTCAAATACCGGCTTTTCTAATCTCTAACATTTTCTAAAAAAATATTCAGAATCCTAAATGAAATGCGTCATCGTATCCTAAAAGGGTTAAAAGCTAAACATTTCAAGCTGAAAAACCAAAATTAATAGAAAACAATTGCATGATTTCTAGATCTTCTAGATGTATCTTGATTTACATTCCTAGTGATTGTCGTTCCTTTGGTCCTCTGTGCAAGACAGGAAGAACAGGCAAAGCTGCCTATAAAGCATGTCTCCACAGAGCCCAATTTAAGGTACGTTAGAGTCAAAATGTCTGAACACACGGAGTTCGAAATAGCTTAATTCGTAGGATGAGGGAAAGATAGACTAAAGTTCCAGAGTATGCTTGTTTAGTTGACAAAAAAAAAAAAAAATGGCAAAATCGGTTTTCTCTTGGGTAAGGGACTTTGACAGAAATGGGGTAAAAAGTATCTGGGAATTAAATCTGTGTTGGCTAGGTCATATTTATTTATGGATGTTGAAGTTGTGTTTGTGCCGTAGGTGTTTAGTGGTGCGAATATCAACATTTATGTGTGTGTGTGTGTGTGTGTGTGTGTGTGTGTGTGCGTTCTATATATATATATATATATATATATATATATATATATATATATATATATATATATATATATATATATATATGACGTACGGTTATTATTTATTCCACCTCTATTGTTTTCCGTCTCCAATATATCGATGGTCCTCCCTCAACATAATTACACCACACCGGGACCAATTTGGATACTCAAGCTCCTGATCAAACTCCTGGCAAGCGTATTAAGTTGATACTTTTAGTTTTATGTATTGTTTTCATTATTATTAACCATATTATTATTAATTATTATTATTATTATTACCGGTATGTATATACAGTATATATATATATATATATATATCTATACATATATATCTCTAGATATATATATATATATATATATATATATATATATATATATATATATATATATATATATATATATATATATATATATATATATTATATATATATATATATATATATATATATTGTATATATATATATTATGTTTATCTTTATTTATTTTTGTATATATATATTTCCCTTCCTAGACCTCCAAAAAGCTTAACAAAATGCCCTCAAGACCCCGCTTGAGATAAATGTGTTAATTTTTCGGTAGAAACAAATCCTCGGCCTAAAGCCGATTCCTCCTATATTGCAAGCTAGCTACAGATCGCCAGAACAAAAAATGACGCCTAAATGGCCCGAAAAGTTTTAAAATGGACACAGAAATGGGGCAAATGGTCTATTAATCTCCAAACAAACTAATGGTGCTCAACATGAAGGATAAAACACCGTCAAATGGTAACTGAAATAACACAAACTGGGTGTGATCTGATTGATGGTGTTAAAGTGTTGCATAATGTGTTTCCCTTAACCCCTTCTACCAGTGAAATCCTTTTCGTTATATAGTGGACACTATTAGACGATCTTATTCAGCTTAGGAAGGACCTCTTGCAATTAATTGGCTACAGACTACCTCATTTAATTCTTTTCGTTACCATAGATCCTTCGTAAGCTGAATAAAATCGTCTAATAGTTGTTAGATAATAATGAAAATGACATCACCGGTATACTGTAGATGGGGTTAACTCCCAGCCCTCCTCCTGAGCCTACCAGTGTACCAGGGTGGTCTATAAACAACATTCAGTACAGTGTCTGCTGGGGAGAGGTTTACATTATCTCTCAGTGTTTCGTTTAGAAGCTCTGGTTTGTGTTCGAAGCCTATGGGGATTTTCATTTTGAGTATAGTATGCTAGTTATGAGAACAGTAAATCTATACTTCGTCAATATATGAGACGGGAATCGTCGGAAGGCAAGGCACCACTGTTATAGTCCATTCATTATAGGTAGACCAGAGATCCTGACCCCAACTTACAATAGATATATATATCGATACATAGATAGATAGATAGATAAATAAATATATATAGAGATAGATAGTCAGTCAGTCAGTCAGCCAATCAGTCAGTCAGTTAGGCATTCAGTCAGTCAGTAAGTCAGTTAGTTTGTTTGTTTGTTTGTTTGTTTGTTTGTTTGAATATTTGATAGTTAGTTAGGTAGGTAGTAAGTAAGTAAGTTAGTTAGTTACTTAGTTAGTTGGTAGGTTGGTTGTTTGATTGGGTGGTAGGATGGATAGATAGATAGATAGATTGTACCTTTTCTCTGTGGCTCAAAACAATAAATAATCCAATCATGTGATCAATTTTAGGAGGGTAATGTAGCACTGCGGGAGACAGATTGAAGAAGCAGCCATCCAGATCCTAACTCCTTTACTGCGACCTTCACTTGAAATACAGGCGGTTCGTTTCTTTTTGTTTATAATGAGTTTATCCTATGCTCAGGCACTATACTGTATATTGTAATGTGTATCGGATATTTTGTTTACAGACAAATAAACAAACAATCAAACAGACAGATAAACAAACGGAGGTGATATACTAACCTCCGTCCAACTTCGTTGGCGGAGGTAAAATATGTACCTGCTTTCTTATACATTCTCCTCAAGCCTTTGAGTTTACTTGCAACACATTGTATTTACACATAATTATACTCTACAAACACCATTACTCAATCAGTCACTTCCAACGCCTGTGCTCCCTTCCATTCACAATCATATATACCTGTGAATATGCTATTGTTCTTCCTTTCAACTTGTTCTCACACACATACACTCACACACTAACACTTATATAGGAATATAAACTAGAATGGCACTCGAGAGAGTGCATACCTCTGCCTATGCTGGCGGAGGTATGCGCTCCACCGATCGTACCCTAAACTGCATAATTTCTTGCTTGGCGCATATCCTATCTGCTCACCAAATTGCATGGACATCAGTTCATAATTTTGTGAGCCGTCTACGCTGGCGGAGGTATGCACTCTACTGATAATTTTCTAAATGTATTAACTTCTTCCTTGGCGTATATCCTGTCTGCCCACCAACTTTCGTAAACATCGGTTCATAGTTCATGAGATATCCTATTTACAGACAGACTAAAATAAAATAAAATAATAATAAATAAATAAATAGATAAATAACTAATGAAGGTAAAAAGATAACCATAACTACAGAACTACACATAGACACTGATTACCATACATACGCGTTCTTGTACAACATACACTACAGATAACCATAACTACAGAACTACACATAGACACTGATTACCATACATACGCGTTCTTGTACAACATACACTACAGATAACCATAACTACAGAACTACACATAGACACTGATTACCATACATACGCGTTCTTGTACAACATACACTACAGATAACCATAACTACAGAACTACACATAGACACTGATTACCATACATACGCGTTCTTGTACAACATACACTACAGATAACCATAACTACAGAACTACACATAGACACTGATTACCATACATACGCGTTCTTGTACAACATACACTACAGATAACCATAACTACAGAACTACACATAGACACTGATTACCATACATACGCGTTCTTGTACAACATACACTACAGATAACCATAACTACAGAACTACACATAGACACTGATTACCATACATACGCGTTCTTGTACAACATACACTACAGATAACCATAACTACAGAACTACACATAGACACTGATTACCATACATACGCGTTCTTGTACAACATACACTACAGATAACCATAACTACAGAACTACACATAGACACTGATTACCATACATACGCGTTCTTGTACAACATACACTACAGATAACCATAACTACAGAACTACACATAGACACTGATTACCATACATACGCGTTCTTGTACAACATACACTACAGATAACCATAACTACAGAACTACACATAGACACTGATTACCATACATACGCGTTCTTGTACAACATACACTACAGATAACCATAACTACAGAACTACACATAGACACTGATTACCATACATACGCGTTCTTGTACAACATACACTACAGATAACCATAACTACAGAACTACACATAGACACTGATTACCATACATACGCGTTCTTGTACAACATACACTACAGATAACCATAACTACAGAACTACACATAGACACTGATTACCATACATACGCGTTCTTGTACAACATACACTACAGATAACCATAACTACAGAACTACACATAGACACTGATTACCATACATACGCGTTCTTGTACAACATACACTCTCATTAACATACACACACATAATAACCATAACTACAGAACTACACATAGACACTGATTACCATACATACGCGTTCTTGTACAACATACACTACAGACATACACACACATAATAACCATAACTACAGAACTACACATAGACACTGATTACCATACATACGCGTTCTTGTACAACATACACTCTCATTAACATACACACACATAATAACCATAACTACAGAACTACACATAGACACTGATTACCATACATACGCGTTCTTGTACAACATACACTCTCATTAACATACACACACATAATAACCATAACTACAGAACTACACATAGACACTGATTACCATACATACGCGTTCTTGTACAACATACTCTCATTAACATACACACACATAATAACCATAACTACAGAACTACACATAGACACTGATTACCATACATACGCGTTCTTGTACAACATACACTCTCATTAACATACACACACATAATCTCACACACACTCAAACTCATTTACTCTCTCTCTCTCTCTGACACACACACACACACATGCAACTATTTTCGTTAGTATCAGTTGAGAAAGTGTTGTCACGGTCGTTGGTAGCAGTATATTCAATTCCCCCTACCAACGGATCACTTGAGGCCTCTGGTGGCCGTTTTTCCAAGGGTCTGAGATTTCCACTTCAGGGATTTTTTTCTTGACCCATGTCTCCCTCATATTTAACCCCATTGCTTTTTAGATTTTAAGACGTTAGTTTGCCGATTTTATTAACTTTCGACTGATGTCTGTCAATTTTAAGACCTTTCGTGCCATTTAGATGTCGATTTTTTCCTGGCGAGTTATAGCGAGCCTGTAGGTTATGAGGAATCGGTCTTCGACCGGGACATTTTTCTACCGAAAAAAATTACATATTTATCTTTAAAGGGGGTGAAGGGGTATAATTTTAAGCTTGATGGAGGTCTAGGGAACAACTAAAAACCTCCCCTTAACTAGCACCAGAGATATAACTGTCCACATCTACAATACTCAACAACTAAGATATGCACTATCTATCACAATTTGTTTGTGATTATGCATGCTTTTATTATGCAGTATACTAGTACACTAAGCGTTCATATGGCATAGGAGTTTATATATGCAGCTCATAATGCCTATAACATTATGCATGCTTTTATTATGCAGTATACTAGTACACTAAGCGTTCATATGGCATAGGAGTTTATATATGCAGCTCATAATGCCTATAACATTATGCATGCTTTTATTATGCAGTATACGAGTACACTAAGCGTTCATATGGCATAGGAGTTTATATATGCAACTCATAATGCCTATAACATTATGCATGCTTTATTATGCAGTATACGAGTACACTAAGCGTTCATATGGCATAGGAGTTTATATATGCAACTCATAATGCCTATAACATTATGCATGCTTTTATTATGCAGTATACTAGTACACTAAGCGTTCATATGGCATAGGAGTTTATATATGCAGCTCATAATGCCTATAACATTATGCATGCTTTTATTATGCAGTATACGAGTACACTAAGCGTTCATATGGCATAGGAGTTTATATATGCAACTCATAATCCCTATAACATTATGCATGCTTTTATTATGCAGTATACGAGTACACTAAGCGTTCATATGGCATAGGAGTTTATATATGCAGCTCATAATGCCTATAACATTATGCATGCTTTTATTATGCAGTATACGAGTACACTAAGCGTTCATATGGCATAGGAGTTTATATATGCAACTCATAATGCCTATAACATTATGCATGCTTTTATTATGCAGTATACGAGTACACTAAGCGTTCATTTGGCATAGGAGTTTATATATGCAGCTCATAATGCCTATAACATTATGCATGCTTTTATTATGCAGTATACGAGTACACTAAGCGTTCATATGGCATAGGAGTTTATATATGCAGCTCATAATGCCTATAACATTATGCATGCTTTTATTATGCAGTATACGAGTACACTAAGCGTTCATATGGCATAGGAGTTTATATATGCAGCTCATAATGCCTATAACATTATGCATGCTTTTATTATGCAGTATACGAGTACACTAAGCGTTCATATGGCATAGGAGTTTATATATGCAGCTCATAATGCCTATAACATTTGTAAACTGAGTAGCATAACAAAAAGGTACGAGAATACCTTCAGACTTGCTTATTTTTTATATACATTATCTATGGATGATTTGATGCAAAGCATTGCACCAGCATGCAAAGATGGAACGTATGGAAAGCGAGAGAATTAATAAGAGGGTGTACGAGAGCGAGGTGGAGGGACAAAGAGGGAGAGGTAGACCGAATGAGAGGTGGAAGGATGGAGTGAGGAAGTACATGAACGAAGGCGGTGCTGGTTGGGGGGAGGGGCGTCGACTGACTGGGGACAGAGGTGCATCGGGGCGGTTCGTTCGTGGCCACCCCTTCGGGGATCACGGGGTCAGGCAATAGATAGATAGATGCAAAAATTATAGTATTTGGCAGCTACTTAAATTTCGACACACTGCTTATAATATAAATTTTTTGAAAGAGAGGGAGGATGGAGAGGTATAGGATTTCGTCTTTTAGAAGGTCTAGGTCGCTTACAACTCGAAACAACTGCCTCGGGGAACACCGTAGTAGGGATAATTATTGCTAAGGGGGGTTTCTGGACCTCCTTCTCCCTCACGTTTAGCCCCATTAGTTTTGAAATGATATTACTTTCGCTACATTAGCTTGGCGTTTTGGGGACACTTCGTGCCATTTAGGTATCGATATTTTCGTGGTGAGCGGAAGCAAACCTACACATTAGGAGAAACCGGCCTTTGACCAGGGCAATTTCCAACCGATAATGGAAAATTTTATCTCGAAGGGGAATCATGTGGGTAATCTTTAATGTTGTTGGAGGTCTAGGAAGGAAGCTAAAAATAATAATTAATTAATTGATAAATTATAAGAACCCCTTAAAAGTCTAGCTATACTCTCTTACTTGTTCCTTGTTCATAATAATCCCATAAGACCCTCCCAGTACCCATTAACCCACCAGTACCCATTAACCCACCAGTACCCATTAACCCACCAGTACCCATGAACCCACCAGTACCCATTAACCCACCAGTACCCATGAACCCACCAGTACCCATTAACCCACCAGTACCCATTAACCCACCAGTACCCATTAACCCACCAGTACCCATGAACCCACCAGTACCCTTTAACCCACCAGTACCCATTAACCCACCAGTACCCATGAACCCTCCAGTACCCATTAACCCACCAGTACCCATGAACCCACCAGTACCCATTAACCCCCCAGTACCCATTAACCCACCAGTACCCATTAACCCACCAGTACCCATTAACCCATCAGTACCCATGAACCCTCCAGTACTCATTAACCCACCAGTACCCATTAACCAACCAGTACCCATTAACAAACCAGTACCCATTAACCCACCAGTACCCATTAACCAACCAGTACCCATTAACCCACCAGTACCCATTAACCCACCAGTACCCATTAACCCACCAGTACCCATTAACCCATCAGTACCCATGAACCCTCCAGTACTCATTAACCCACCAGTACCCATTAACCAACCAGTACCCATTAACCCACCAGTACCCATTAACCCACCAGTACCCATTAACCCACCAGTACCCATTAACCCACCAGTACCCATTAACCCACCAGTACCCATGAACCCTCCAGTACCCATTAACCCACCAGTACCCATTAACCCACCAGTACCCATTAACCCACCAGTACCCATTAACCCACCAGTACCCATTAACCCACCAGTATCCATTAACCCCCTAGTACCCATGAACCCTCCAGTACCCATTAACCCACCAGTACCCATTAACCAACCAGTACCCATTAACCAACCAGTACCCATTAACCCACCAGTACCCATTAACCAACCAGTACCCATTAACCCACCAGTACCCATTAACCCACCAGTACCCATTAACCCACCAGTACCCATTAACCAGCCAGTACCCATTAACCCACCAGTACCCATTAACCCAACAGTACCCATTAACCCACCAGTACCCATTAACCCACCAGTACCCATGAACCCACCAGTACCCATTAACCCACCAGTACCCATGAACCCTCCAGTACCCATTAACCCACCAGTACCCATTAACCCACCAGTACCCATTAACCCACCAGTACCCATGAACCCACCAGTACCCATTAACCCTCCAGTACCCATTAACCCACCAGTACCCATTAACCCACCAGTACCCATTAACCCACCAGTACCCATTAATTCACCAGTACACATTAACCCACCAGTACCCATTACCCCACCAGTACCCATTAACCTACCAGTACCCATTAATTCACCAGTACCCATTAACCCACCAGTACCCATTAACCCACCAGTACCCATTAACCTACCAGTACCCATTAACCCACCAGTACCCATTATCCCACCAGTTCCCATTATCCCACCAGTACCCAATAACCCACCAATACCCATTAACCCACCAGTACCCATTACCCCACCAGTACCCATTAACCCACCAGTACCCATTAACCCACCAGTACCCATTAACCCACCATTACCCATTAACCCACCAGTACCCATTAACCAACTAGTATCCATTAACCCACCAGTACCCATTAACCCACCAGTACCCATTATCCCACCAGTACCCATTAACCTACCAGTACCCATTAACCTGCCAGTACCCATTAACCCACCAGTACCCATTAACCCACCAGTACCCATTAACCCACCATTACCCATTAACCCACCAGTACCCATTAACCAACTAGTATCCATTAACCCACCAGTACCCATTAACCCACCAGTACCCATTATCCCACCAGTACCCATTAACCTACCAGTACCCATTAACCTGCCAGTACCCATTAACCCACCAGTACCCATGAACCCTCCAGTACCCATTAACCAACCAGTACCCATTTACCCACCAGTACCCATTAACCCACCAGTACCCATTTACCCTCCAGTACCCATTAACCCACCAGTACCCATTATCCCACCAGTACCCATTAACCTACCAGTACCCATTAACCAGCCAGTACCCATTAACCCACCAGTACCCATTAACCCACCAGTACCCATTAACCCACCAGTACCCATTAACCTACCAGTACCCATTAAGCCTCCAGTACCCATTAACCAACCAGTACCCATTAACCCATCAGTAGCCTACCCATTAACCCACCAGTGCCCATTAACCAACCAGTACCCATTAACCCACATGTACTCATTAACCCACCAGTGCCCATTAACCAACCAGTACCCATTAACCCACCAGTACCCATTAACCCACCAGTTCCCATTAACCCACCAATACCCATTAACCCACCAGTACCCATTAACCTACCAGTACCCATTAACCCTCCAGTACCCATTAACCAACCAGTACCCATTAACCCACCAGTACCCATTAACCAACCAGTACCCATTAACCCACAAGTACTCATTAACCCACCAGTGCCCATTAACCCACCAGTACCCATTAACCCATCAGTGCCCATTAACCAACCAGTACCCATTAACCAACCAGTGCCCATTAACCAACCAGTACCCATTAACCCACCAGTGCCCATTAACCCACCAGTACCCATTAACCCACCAGTACCCATTAACCCACCAGTACCCATTAACCCACCAGTACCCATTAACCAACCAGTACCCATTAACCAACCAGTACCCATTAACCCACCAATACCCATTAACCCACCAGTACTCATTAACCCACCAGTACCCATTAACCAACCAGTACCCATTAACCAACCAGTACCCATTAACCCACCAGTATCCATTAACCAACCAGTACCCATTAACCCACCAGTACCCATTAACCCACCAGTACCCATTAACCCACCAGTACCCATTAACCCATCAGTACCCATGAACCCTCCAGTACTCATTAACCCACCAGTACCCATTAACCAACCAGTACCCATTAACCAACCAGTACCCATTAACCCACCAGTACCCATTAACCCACCAGTACCCATTAACCCACCAGTACCCATTAACCCACCAGTACCCATGAACCCTCCAGTACCCATTAACCCACCAGTACCCATTAACCCACCAGTACCCATTAACCCACCAGTACCCATTAACCCACCAGTACCCATTAACCCACCAGTACCTATTAACCCACCAGTACCCATTAACCCACTAGTACCCATGAACCCTCCAGTACCCATTAACCCACCATTACCCATTAACCAACCAGTACCCATTAACCAACCAGTACCCATTAACCCACCAGTACCCATTAACCAACCAGTACCCATTAACCCACCAGTACCCATTAACCCACCAGTACCCATTAACCCACCAGTACCCATTAACCAGCCAGTACCCATTAACCCACCAGTACCCATTAACCCAACAGTACCCATTAACCCAACAGTACCCATTAACCCACCAGTACCCATTAACCCACCAGTACCCATGAACCCCCCAGTACCCATTAACCCACCAGTACCCATGAACCCACCAGTACCCATTAACCCACCAGTACCCATTAACCAGCCAGTACCCATTAACCCACCAGTACCCATTAACCCAACAGTACCCCATTAACCCAACAGTACCCATTAACCCACAGTACCCATTAACCCCCAGTACCCAGAACCCCCAGTACCCACTAACCCCCCAGTACCCCTGAACCCCCCAGTACCCATTAACCCACCAGTACCCATTAACCCACCAGTACCCATTAACCCACCAGTACCCATGAACCCACCAGTACCCATGAACCCACCAGTACCCATTAACCCACCAGTACCCATTAACCCACCAGTACCCATTAACCCACCAGTACCCATTAACCCACCAGTACCCATTAATTCACCAGTACCCATTAACCCACCAGTACCCATTATCCCACCAGTACCCATTAACCTACCAGTACCCATTAATTCACCAGTACCCATTAACCCACCAGTACCCATTAACCCACCAGTACTCATTAACCTACCAGTACCCATTAACCCACCAGTACCCATTATCCCGCCAGTTCCCATTATCCCACCAGTACCCATTAACCCACCAATACCCATTAACCCACCAGTACCCATTACCCCACCAGTACCCATTAACCCACCAGTACCCATTAACCCACCAGTACGCATTAACCCACCATTACCCATTAACCCACCAGTACCCATTAACCAACTAGTATCCATTAACCCACCAGTACCCATTAACCCACCAGTACCCATTATCCCACCAGTACCCATTAACCTACCAGTACCCATTAACCTGCCAGTACCCATTAACCCACCAGTACCCATTAACCCACCAGTACCCATTAACCCACCAGTACCCATTATCCCACCAGTACCCATTAACCTACCAGTACCCATTAACCTGCCAGTACCCATTAACCTACCAGTACCCATGAACCCTCCAGTACCCATTAACCAACCAGTACCCATTAACCCACCAGTACCCATGAACCCTCCAGTACCCATTAACCCCCCAGTACCCATTAACCCACCAGTACCCATTAACCCACCAGTACCCATTAACCCTCCAGTACCCATTAACCCACCAGTACCCATTATCCCACCAGTACCCATTAACCTACCAGTACCCATTAACCAGCCAGTACCCATTAACCCACCAGTACCCATTAACCCACCAGTACCCATTAACCCACCAGTACCCATTAACCTACCAGTACCCATTAAGCCTCCAGTACCCATTAACCAACCAGTACCCATTAACCCCTCAGTAGCCTACCCATTAACCCTCCAGTACCCATTAGCCAACCAGTACCCATTAACCCACAAGTACTCATTAACCCACCAGTGCCCATTAACCAACCAGTACCCATTAACCCACCAGTACCCATTAACCTACCAGTACCCATTAACCCTCCAGTACCCATTAACCAACCAGTACCCATTAACCCTCCAGTACCCATTAACCAACCAGTACCCATTAACCCACAAGTACTCATTAACCCCCCAGTGCCCATTAACCAACCAGTACCCATTAACCCATCAGTGCCCATTAACCAACCAGTACCCATTAACCCACCAGTGCCCATTAACCAACCAGTACCCATTAACCCACCAGTGCCCATTAACCAACCAGTACCCATTAACCCACCAGTGCCCATTTACTCATATATTTCATGTGTGTTGTAAATACCTGGCATGGAGAAAGACAAGATTACGTGAAGAAAAATAAGAGGATAGTGGCAGTTGTACATACGTCTCTCTCTCTGTATGGCTGTATTTGTGTATGTGTCTATGCGTATTTGTCTAAATGCGTGTGTGTGTTTTGTTGTCTGTATGTGTGTGTGTCTGTGTTTGTATGTATGTGTGTGTCTGTATGTGTGGGTTTGTGCTTGTGTGCTTATCTGTGTGTGTATGTTTGTCTGTATGTGTATATGTACATGTGTGTTTGTGTTATGATGTCAGTGAGTGAGTGTGTAGTTGTGTCTATCTGGATGTGTGAGTGTGAGTGTTTGTTTGTCTGTATGTTACTATTTGTGTGTGTGTGTTTGTCTGTGTGTGTGTGTGTGTGTTTGTCAGTATGTGTGTCTGTGTTTATATGGGTGTGTGTCTGTGTTGGTCTGTATGAGTGTATCTATATTGTTCTGTGTGGGAGTGTTGGTGGGCGTGTTTGTCTGTATGTGTGTGTGTGTGTGTGTTTGTCTATTTGCGTGTGTGTATGTGTGTTTGTGTGTGTGTATGTGTGTGTGTTGTGTCGGTAACGTTTGTTGTACACCAAAGCCAATGTTTTCTCTCTGGCGGAGGTAGGCATGCGAGTGTGGGAGAGAGATTGAAACATTGCAACCCTGCAGGCCATTGGGTTATTGCCATCAATAAAATGACCTTTACTGCATGTGTGTGTAAAACAAATGTATAGAGGGAAAGAGAGAGAGAGAGAGAGAGAGAGAGAGAGAGAGAGAGAGAGAGAGAGAGAGAGAGAGAGAGAGAGAGAGAGAGAGAGAGAGAGGAGAGAGAGAGATAGAGGGATAGATAGATATATTGATAGATGGATAGATATTTATATAATGCAAATTGTTATGTACAGTCGCGCTAATAAGTTATATCCCAGCTGTCATTACGTTTGGCTTGCTCTGTGCTGTATTAATGTCTGTCAGATGTTGAATAGGGTGGGTAAGTGTAGGAGCATGCTTGTATAATTATCTCACTCGGAACGAATAAATACAGTTTTAGACATTGCTGATACCAATTATTGATCGAAATATACTTGGTGCCAAGACATCACTTATTAGCGCGGCTGTACAGTATATACAATAGCATTTACCATTGTATGTATTATATCCTTCCATTACAATCTTTTTGACTTCCGTCTTTCAACTTGAGCGAAAATGGTATAGCATATTATCTGTCCCACACCACCACATAGAGGCCCACAATATATGGTATAGCATATTATCTGTCCCACACCACCACATAGAGGCCCACACTATATGGTATAGCATATTATCTGTCCCACACCACCACATAGAGGCCCACAATATATGGTATAGCATATTATCTGTCCCACACCACCACATAGAGGCCCACAATATATGGTATAGCATATTATCTGTCCCACACCACCACATAGAGGCCCACAATATATGGTATAGCATATTATCTGTCCCACACCACCACATAGAGGCCCACAATATATGTTTGGTCGGCCGACAATGGGAGGGTTTCATATTATTTTAAACTATGGTATTTATAGTGAGTCAGGTTTTCTATTATAACTCGGTTTATTTCTTTTACCACGTATCGTATGTCTTATGTGGAGCTGTAACTACAATTTTTAATACCTTTCAGAGAGTGCACTGACTGTAGTTATTGACTGCAGCTACCACATTATATATAAATCAAATAAATCCCCACACTCAGCCGGCCCACTACCGCCAAGTCACGCTTGGATAATCATCACTGTTGTCGTAACCATTAAATCGACCTATAGGAATCAATACCCTTTCCGGTGACATCTGGTAGACCACGATACATTCGCAAGCTAAACAGTCAATAGGGTTACCTGTGATTTCGTAAATATAAGATATTTTCAATCACTGTAGTAGGTTTGCCCTTGCGCTATATATAAAGTGTGTTGGGTTAAGATAAGTGTACTGTAGGGACTCATTTGCAAAATAAATATGCATAGTTGGCCAAACAACGATTTATTACACTATAATGAGTAACTATGGTACTCGATTTTTTGTTTAAACTTGGCAGATATATTATTCCCTTAGCAGCTCATTTTTCGATAACTATTGGCAATATTTAAACTTTTATGTGTCTGCATCATAATTGTTATACCACAAAATACAACAGTTTCTCTTCAGCTTCAGTCACATAATGCAGCAGTTACCCCTCAACAACATACAACAGTTACCCCTCGGCCTCAGTCTCAGTATATAGCAGTCCCCCCTCAGCCAAATAATCCACGACTGGCAACCGCCATGGAGAGAGCTGCCGCTTTACCACGTCACGCCACAGCCGTGACGTCACTAGCCACCACGTCACCGGAGGAAGTGCAGCAACGAATCATAAGGCCACTACCACTCGTCACACCCCCACCACCCACGCCCTGACGAGGAAGACGTACTAGCCCCACCAAGATCTCCCATCGCCTATGTGCCCTGTTTACCCTCAACTCGACGGAGCCTGACGCAGTCCAACTTTGTGATTATAAGGGGAGAGGAGCAGCAGAATGTATCTCACTCCCCATCTGAGATTTGAGTGCTTTTTGGCCTCGCTGAGTGTCTCTGACTTCAATCAGTGTTTCTGACCTGACCCGTGAGTATTTTTGGCCTGACCTTCTCAGATCTTTTGTCCTGACCTCTGAGTGTTTTTGTCCTCGCTGATTGTTTGTTGACCTCATCAGTGCTTTTGGCCTGACCTTTAAGTGTTCCGGGCCTCAACCTCCTTTACCTGCTAAACCTAGGAAGGATAGTGAATAAGAGACGCATATAACTTAACATAGCGGGCCCCGGAGTCGGGCAGATCCTAAATTGAGTTGCCAATCCTGTAAGTCCTTCACTAAACTGGCTTGGATTGTCCCTCTTAAAGGGAATAGGTCCGCTTGGGGGTCTTCTGGGTATGGCCACCCTCATTAAGGGGAGTAAGGTGTCCGGCAATAGATAGATACTGTAGATAGAAATAACTTAACTTCGACTTGGCTTTCAAGGCCCTTCTAAGCTTAATATATAAATCACGTACGGTTGATGAAATAGATTTACACACTATCTTTCATTTTACCTCCTTCACATTATATATATATTGTCATACGTCTGACTAACTGCTCAGCTACCAGACCTCTGCGTATATGAAGGTGATATTAACTCTGCCTTATACCCGCACGCTACACTAGAATCATTGTTTTCCCCACACTATAATATATCACACATGTTTTCTGTAACGATATGTATCTACCGTCTCTAGTTTTGTAAATAGCTTGTATTGTTTGTCTATTTATATGATGCCTATGCTTACTTACTTGTATGCGTATTGTATTGTAAGTTCACAAATAAAACATATAAGACTTGTACACCCATCTTTGTATTACTTTTGCACGCCTTTCCTTCGAGATATAGGAACCCCATGATATACGGTGAAGTATACTCAACCCCCTCATCGATAAAAGGATTTAGTATCAAAATAATATTGAAGATAAAAATCGTAATAAAGAGGATAGCTTGCCATACAAATGTTGTACTAGCTGAGTAATAAAGATGGGAACAAACCAATTTCTTGCCGGCCTAAAACAAAAATGGACTTATAGTAACAGATTTCCAGCATCAGGCATAACAAAACGAGTTAACTCAACAAGTGTCTTATTACTCTCTCTCTCTCTCTCTCTCTCTCTCTCTCTCTCTCTCTCTCTCTCTCTCTGGGTTTACTTCGGCCATTACTCCCCGTGATGGCTGGAAATCCTGTGTTTTCCACGGATGCTACTGGACGGGAGACGGTCGCTGGCTTGGAGGGGTTGTGGAGGTGAGGAGTAGGGAGGAGAGGAGAGCAGAAGAGAAGTGGGAGGAGGAGAGGACAATTAAGGGGGGTAAGAGAGAAGAGAAGAAGAGAGGAAAATAGAGAGGAGAGAAGCAAGAGACAAAGAGGGGAGGAGAGGAGAGGAGTACAAAGGAAGTACAAAGGAAGGCAAGCAACAACAGGTATGACGACCTGTACCGCGACCCCTCAATGCTGCTTGCCCTCTAAATCAATGTTGCTCAAACTGTCCATCAGTGCTTCAAAGTGGGTAAGGGACATTTGGAAAGGAAAGTACTGCCCTAGAACCAATGTCTCTGGCAGGGTTAGATGTTAATAGGCGACAATTTGGGTTGGTAACATAACACAGCTATAGGTGATCCTTCATGTTTCTGTGGAAAAGTGAGTAACATCTTAGTTTTAAATTTATACATGTAGTGATCCTCGATGTATCTGAGGAAGAAGGAGACAAAACATTTGTTCACTTAAAAATGCAGTCTGTCGTGAGTTTAAGGCAAGGGGATTGTCCAGGCGATGTTTAAAGGAACCGGCGGTGCTGCAATCTATAACATCTCGAGTAAGCCTATTCCACAAGTTCACAACTCGATTGAAAAAGGAATTCTTAGGCTCATGAGAGTTAAACCATGGACTGCTAATGAATGGACAAAATATAAGGTCAAGTTCAGGGAGGGAGGGGTGTGGGGTATAAAAGGGGGGAAGAGTGGAGGGTGTGATACTGGGGGATACTACTATTTTCTATGTGTCATCCAATTTTGAGACATTTCCTGGCACTGGCACGGTGATTGAAGGTTTCTTTTTACACATATAAATATTGTGCCTTCTTGGGTTAAAAGATATACCAAAGTTTTTGTAACCATTTCCCAGCGTTTAATTTGATTGGTCGATCGTAAAGTACAGTTCATGTTGTCAATGTCCTTGATGATACTGAATACATGAATTAGGTCACCTTTTAATTTGTACTGGTTTAAAGAAAATATATTTAATTTTCTACGAACGCTCCTCGTATGGATTGTTTTTTAGACTATATATAATTTTGGAACTTTACATTGAACTCAACTAATTCCAGGTTGTTACTATCTTATTGGTAGTAGTGGCACCATCATTGAATGCAATATTCCAGAAGAGGACCTACTAAGGAATTGTGAAGAGTGATAATTGCATCTTTGGATTTATGCTAAGATGACCTGCCTATAAAGCCAATTATTGTGTTGTTGTTGTTGTTGTTGTTCCCCAAGCTGCCTGGTCGAACAGCCCCAAGGCCCCGAGCAAGGCCAAGGCCAATTATTGTGTTTGCCTTCTTAGCAGCTTCAGTAAATTGTTGACAGGGTTTTAGGTTACTCGATGTTGTTACTGCCAATTATGTTTCTCTGTCTGCACTCTTAATCTGAGTGCCAATCAATGAATAGTTTTCTTTCTAATTTCGGATCCTGATATGGAGCACTTTACATCCGCATTAAAACTCAATTGCTGAATTGGAGCCAAACATAACAACTTATCTAGGTGCGTATCTTCTACATTTTCAGTTGAGAGTACTGAGTTTGCAATTTTTGTATTTAGTATTGTACAATGGAGGCTCTCATCTAAATCACTTATGTAAGCTAGTACCAATGCCTGTGGTACCTCGCTAGTTACATTAGTCCATTGGGATGTTTTACCAGTGATGACTACTCTTTGCTTTCTTTCACTGAGCCAATTGTCTATCCATCTCAAAACTCCGCCTTGTATTCCGTGACCTTTCAATTTTATGAATAAACGTGTGTAGGGTAATTTGTTAAAGGCAATTTGAAAATCAAAGTATATAATATATACAGCTTTACTCTCGTCGTATAGATTGAGGATATCGTGGAAGAAGTCTAGGAGCTTCGTCAAGCAGGAACGTTTGTTACGTATGTTGAGTATCTTTTAGTATGTTGTTTTCCTCTAAGTGATCTACGAGTCCATCTCTTATAAGTGTTCCTAGAATTTTACAGACAACTGAGGTTAAGCCGATTAGACAATAGTTTGCTGCCATTTTTGTAATAACGGAGTTATGTTAGCGAGCTTCCACTCATCAGGCAAAGTCCTGGACTGCAAGGATTTATTGAAAAACAATGTCAGTGGTTTGGAGAGCTCACATTAATTTTATTTTAAAACTCTTGGTAAGATTGTGTCGGGTCCAGGTGATTTATTTAAATTTTCCAGAACATTTCAACCCTTCTCTCTTTGTAATACTGATATTGCTAAGAGCATCGGAATTTTTAATTTCTACTTACAATGCTGTAGGGATAACACTAAGGTCTTCTGTTGTAAAAAAAATAATGCAAAAAAAGTATTAAGGGCATTACTCATCTGTTCTTCGCCTATGGTGTAATCTCTGTTCTCATCTACCAACGGTCCAATAGTTGAAGTAACTACTTTCTTCTCTCTGATCTAACTATATAATTTGTTCGGGTTTGTTTTACTTTGATTCGCAATATGTAACTCCAGGGTCTTTATACATTGCTTAATTACCGGTAACTTGTTTTGCTTTACGTTGTAAATCTATGAATAATACTAATTCTTCGTCATTTCCTCTAGGATTTTAATCTATCATGATCGTTATACTTCACAAGCACACAGTCTGCAATTTAAAGTACTCCATCATTTAGGCTTATCATTATGGACTGAACATTGTTTTTTCGATGGTATGCAAGCTTGCACCTCTTTTAAGTAAGCTATAGAGAAGAAGAGAGGGAAACAGAGGAGATAAGCGGGGTGGGGAGGAGACGAGTGGGGGAGAGAAGAGGAGATGGGGGAGAGGAGAGAAGTGGGAGAGAGAGGAGAGGCGTAGGGGGATCAGAACAGTTATATGAAATATCAAACATACAGCAACACACACACACACACAGAAAACAAATATTAAGTAGATGAAGCAAATTAAAAATAATAATAATAATAATAATAATAATAATAATAATAATAATAATAATAATTAAAGTAGAAAGACGGCCGGCCAATCAGCGTACTCCTTGTGGCCAGATAACGTGGACATTCCAGGCATGACTTCCACCATCTGCACCCCTCCTCGCTCTGCCAATCAAAAGGCTCCATTATCGGAGCCGAAATATGCCCGTACAGCCTCATTCCAAACCTCGCTATCGCTCTCTCCACAGGCCGTCCCTTCGGATTGCAATATGTCAAATAATTTCGTGCCAGCCCTAGACTTCCGTAAGCCACGAAAAGACAATTGCAATCGACTTCCGGGGACATGTTATGGAGAGAAAGAAGCCGAGGAGACCAAGTTGAATGTGCAGCTAGCGTGTGCCAAGCAGCAGCTGGCCGCGCGTGCGAACCGGCCAATCACAGCGCCCCAAGGCACGCCTCATGCCGGGCGGCAGGCCTATATAAAGGGGGGGGGGGGAGGCGCCTGGGGGTGATTGCACCCGGTACCGACATTGACCAGATGTTGCCCTAGGGGTGGGTGAAATTTCCCTGGCTTGCCACCAGGGTTCAAGTAGCCCAGGAGTGTTGAACAAACTCCATTCCCTGTCAGTTCCGTCTCACTCAGACGAAAATGAGTACCTGGATTCATGGTGGCTAAAATGAATTCAGGGGCCTGATTGGTGGCTTCCTACAACCAATCAACACACGAGACTGAGAACTTGGTTAGCCACCAGGATTGCTCAGTGGCCATTGGGCAGGCCTTCTCTCGTGTTCGCCTCGTCCCACCCATACGTTAAACTGGGTACCTGGAGTGTAAAATCGGCCTTGGCGTAGGTCGTATCACTAGGGTAAATTTGATTACTTGTTTCACCTTTCCTATATACTTCCGTTCCGTTCCGGACGTCTTACAGGTTCTGCCACTGACAGACTTCCCCAGCAGTACCCCTTTTGACTCAATGCCACCCAAAATTACCTCCCCCTATACCATTTTCGAATACTACCACCCAAAAATACAACCCCAAAACATGCAAGCACTTTCGATCTTATACCATCCAAAATTAACTTGCTCCCCATCCCTTGCCCCCTTCTTGGCAAGCCATCCTGAATCACTAAAGTAACTTCTCCAACTAAATCAACTCAACCCCAGCTCAATTATTCAACTCACGCACGTTGGGTCAAGCCCCGACACCCTATTTCTCCCACTATTATCACTGTCTCTCCTACTTAACCAATAAAAACTTCCCTTCTTTCACCCTCACCCACCTTTTCTATATTTATTCATTCATTCATTCGAGCTCATGTACGCAGACGATGTGACGCAAATAATAAGAGCAGACACAATAGACGCATTGACAAACAAAGCTCAAAGAGAACTTGACAAAGTAGCACAATGGGAGCAAAAATGGCGGATTCAGGCTCATCCTCAAAAATCACACGTCACATACTTTGCCAAGGGACATCTCCGCCCAAGACCCTTATTCCAGAACTCCCGAGCACCTGTCCGTAACCGCACACAAATAAATGTCTCTCCCACAAACAAAGTACTCGGCCTCACATTCGACAAAAACATCCGATTCCACAAACAAGCACAAACTTCCATTGCCATTGCATCAAAATCACTACAAACCATCTATCGTTTCAGAAATGCCTCAATAAAAACCAAGCTTCACTTATACAAAGCACTTATAAGACCTCTTTTGTGCTACGTCCCACTCAGCATTTCACTTTCGGCCCCTACCAACCAACTAAAATATCAAAGATTACAAAATAAAGCACTGAGGTGGATGTTCGGGACTCAGTGGTATGAGTTCCAGACGGCACAACATCTTCACAATCTAGCCCACATCCCCCCTCTAAATACTTATTGGCAGCAATTAGCAGAAAAACAAATTATAAAACTTGAGACCTTTCATGATAACTTCATCCAAATTTTCAACATAATTTTACACCGCCCCATGTCAAACCTCCTTCACCCCAACAACAGAGAGGCACCCATTCCAATATTCACTTAAAATCAGGATTGGTAGAGGAGGTGGGTCATGCCGGCTCGTCCACAGTCCAGCCTCCCTACCACTCCTGACCTAGATTCCTAGCTTCACTTCCCATTAAAATGTATAATTTCACAGACAAAGTACAAGACAACAACCTTTTAACGTAACTCCTATAATAATAACAGTACAGCCTTCTTACAGGTTCTGCCACTGACAGACTTCCCCAGCAGTACCCCTTTTGACTCAATGCCACCCAAAATTACCTCCCCCTATACCATTTTCGAATACTACCACCCAAAAATACAACCCCAAAACATGCAAGCACTTTCGATCTTATACCATCCAAAATTAACTTGCTCCCCATCCCTTGCCCCCTTCTTGGCAAGCCATCCTGAATCACTAAAGTAACTTCTCCAACTAAATCAACTCAACCCCAGCTCAATTATTCAACTCACGCACGTTGGGTCAAGCCCCGACACCCTATTTCTCCCACTATTATCACTGTCTCTCCTACTTAACCAATAAAAACTTCCCTTCTTTCACCCTCACCCACCTTTTCTATATTCATTCATTCATTCATTTGAGCTCCCAACACGAGACTGAGAACTTGGTTAGCCACCAGGATTGCTCAGTGGCCATTGGGCAGGCCTTCTCTCGTGTTCGCCTCGTCCCACCCATACGTTAAACTGGGTACCTGGAGTGTAAAATCGGCCTTGGCGTAGGTCGTATTACTAGGGTAAATTTGATTACTTGCTTCACCTTTCCTATATACTTCCGTTACCTATGTGTTGTCCGTCCTGTCCCCTCTCGAAAAGTATCCTCAAACTGTCTCTCCAACAAAAACCAGCTCACGCAAGTTGGGTCAAGCCCCGACGCCTTCATCTCCTACTAAAATTCACTTCCTCACCCCCTACTACTTCCTCTGTACCAACTCTAGTATTCGAAGCATTAGAGTGATCAAAATTATTACTTGCTTCACCTTTCCTATATACTTCCGTCCGGAGCTCCCGGGTCACTCAAGCAATGGGCACCACTGGGACAACTAGCCACAGCCCAGCCTCTCTCTCTTTCCCGGGCACCAAAGGAAACTTGGCTTACCCTACCACAGCCTTCCAGCCCATCTCAACCGTTCCTGTTCGTACTCCCTTGGGCCTGGCCTCACTCTCACCTATGAGAAGAATACACCACCAGTATCCCTCTGCCTGTCGTCACATTGCTGGCTTGCACACCCGCAGCCAAACAATTCAAGAGGGGCGACAGCAAGTTGTTGTTGTTGTTGTTGTTGTTCCCCAAGCTGCCTGGCCGAACAGCCACAAGGCCCCGAGCAAAGCCAAGGCCACAGCCGAGCGCCCCCACAAAACACTCCCTGTGGACCACAATAAAGATGATGTTGACAAACCTAGTGGTTACCCCTAGATAATTAATGTGTTCTTATTAGAACAGACTAAAGAGAAATAGACTTGACTTACGAAACAAAATAAAGGGATGATGTGTTCATAGAGTATTAGTGTTTATTGATAGAGAAGGCTCCATGCCATTAGCTACCAAATAGATAGGATCTTATAGGACGAGAATTAATTAAAGTAAGAGGGATTGAGATTTGAAAGCAACTGTAGGGTTCAGTGTGAATAATAGATAGTTGCTGATAGATGAGCTTCAGCTTAGGGATATAGATATATATATATATATATATATGAAGGACACTAGCCCGAGTATTAGGGAAATATATATAGGAAGGACACTAGTCCAAGAATTATACTATATCTTATGTTGTGGAGGAAATTGAATTAATAATCTTATTAACCCTTCTTTGGCGGCGCCCGGCTATTGTCGAGTGCAATTTTGATCACGTAATATGCTCTGAGAGAGAGCGGAGCGGTGGGAGGAGCGTAGGTTACCTCATGACCGCTCGCCACGGTGGCCGTGGAGGTACTGAGATGTACTCCATTGTACTCTACCCTCTCTCACTCGTTTCACACGTAATAATGTAAGAAAATGACCGTATTTTACCGATTTTGCCCTTCGGTTGCACGATCGTTGCAAGACAACCAGTGATCGTAGAAGGATGGTTCTGGCGTCATTGGATAGCTGAATTAACGCCCTTTCAGGGATACATACTTATATTACGCTCTGGCTCTTGTTTATACATGAAAATGAGCACGGAAACAAGCTCGTTTACGGTAAAACCCCCCTCTGTGCGGCACAGTCAAATATACTCCACCATCCGCTCTTTGAGTGTTAATGGTTAGTCCGTCGGTTGAGCGGCGATAGAGAATAAGCCTAAAGTAGAATCTTTGAATTAGTAAGGACGTATCTATTGCGTTAAGATATTATGTACATATCCGTATCCGGGAATAAGTATAACGGATAAAGAGTTCAATATCGTGAGATAAAGATTATATAATTTGTGGGGAATTAAGTGGTCTACGGGCCAGTGTTGTATTCAGGTGTTGTATTGTATTAGGGTTAATATATTGCGTTGTATTAAGATAATTTATGTTCAGGTGTAACGGACTACGAGTTCGATGTTGTAAAGGGGTGGTGATATAAAGATTATATCACTTGTGGGGAATTAAGTGGTCTACGGTCCAGTGTTGTATTCAGGTGTTGTATTGTATTAGGAGGATTTATGTTCGTAACGCCCCGGTCTTATAGATAGACATCCAGGGGCTCGGTAAAGGTTATATTATTTAGGAAATAGCATTTGTGATTTAGATTTACGAATAAGAGTCTTTGGTCAGAGAAGCCCTGGTCTCTTAGTTAGACATCCGAGGGCGTTGTAAAATATATTAGTTGAGTCTGATAACCTGCAATGGATCGAAGTCGAAGTGAGTCATTAACTGAATAGCCGGAATCCAAGTAGATGGTAACTGGAGCTCTCGAGTTCCAATGTACTATCTGGTGTGGGTCAACGAACTATTCAATTCGTGTATTGAACTCATTTCGGCCCGAACAGGAAGTGGGGTACTGGACCCGTGTTAGCTTAAGAGTTGGGCTGTTAAATAAATATACAAAACTCCAACAACTGTCTAATTATCTCCCCACCTTATTAGTGTGCTTGAACTTAGAAATTTAAGTACAACAATAATAATAATAATAATAATAATAATAATAATAATAATAATAATAATAATAATAATAATAATAATAAAAAAAAGAGACACACGATACGAGGTCCTGTCTGTTCACCTCGTGGGAATTAACCCTTTCAATACCCGATTACACGTTTTTTCAGGCTATTAGTAGATGGCTTCAGTCAGATTTGGAAGGTTATGTTGAAGTCAGAGGGTTAATTGAGATAATCTTTAACATTATAATTCCCGTAGATCCTTCCTAAACTGTATAAAATCGTAAAATGATAGCCAGAATAAACTGCTAAAATGCGTCATAATCTTAGGGTTTAAGTCAGGCAAACGTTCAAACAACGTTTGTACAAGCCAAACTGACGCTCTTCTTTCGTATTTCCACCCAGATCCACTTCTCTCTCTCTCTCTCTCTCTCTCTCTCTCTCTCTCTCTCTCTGTTAGGCATTAAAGGCCAAATTCCTGCATGGATAAGAGCCTGGCTCACAAACAGAAAACAGAGTTGTGAAAAATGGAGTAGAATTTGAGTGGGACCCTGTTCATAGTGGAGAGCCTCAGGGATCGCTCCTGGGCCAGTTTTGTTCCGTATCTATATACATGACATTGATGTAGGACAAGATAAAACTATCTTAAATTCGCTGATGGCAGAAAGATAGGAAATTCAGTATTAACCAAAGAAGACAGAAACAAGCTGCAATCTGATTTAAATAAATTAGTTGAGTGGTCTGAAAAATGGCAGATGCCATTCAATGTGGACAAATGCCAAGTCCTTCAAATAGGTATTATACAAAAAAAAAAATGAATACAAGATGAAAGGCCAGCCAATCAAAACAAGCGCATTAGTAAAAGACCTGGTGGTTCTAGTATCTGAACACTTAAAGACCTCAGATCAATGTGCAGCAGCTGCAAATAAGGCCAATAGAGCATTGGGTTATATTAAGATCAATTTTAATTTTAAAAATGAGAAAACAAATAAAGTTAAGAAACTTGAATCAGTGCAGCGTAGAGCGACAAAGTTGATACCGTCACTAATAAATAAATCATATCATGAAAGATTAAATAAACAAAACATATATTTTCACTTAAGAAAAGAAGATTACCAGGTCATTTAATTGAGTGCTTCAAGATATTAAGGAGCTTTGACAAAATTGATATAGATTCACTGTTCAAATTGATATAGATTCACTGTTCAAATTGATATAGATTCACTGTTCAAATTCAATAATAGTTCATCAACTCAAGGAAATGGAATGCAAATATAAACCAGGGGGTGAATCTCGATGTCACAAAGCACTTCGTTCTTCACCTACAGTGTGGTCAACGAGTGGAACAAAATGCCAGAGAAACTGGTACAATATAATACAAATGACAGTTCAAAAGGAGTCTAGACATCCATGTCGATGAAGTTGGAATATTATAGGTAATGAAACAAAAATAAGAAAACAATAGGTTAAACATCCGTCGTTTACAGTATTTCTCCACTTCCTTGTATACTATGAATATATTATAATTTACAGTATTTCTCCACTTCCTTGTATACTATGAATATATTATAATTTACAGTATTTCTCCACTTCCTTGTATACTATGAATATATTATAATTTACAGTATTCTCCACTTCCTTGTATACTATGAATATTATAATTTACAGTATTTCTCCACTTCCTTGTATACTATGAATATATTATAATTTACAGTATTTCTCCACTTCCTTGTATACTATGAATATTATAATTTACAGTATTTCTCCACTTCCTTGTATACTATGAATATTATAATTTACAGTATTTCTCCACTTCCTTGTATATACTATGAATATATTATAATTTACAGTATTTCTCCACTTCCTTGTATACTATGAATATATATAATTTACAGTATTTCTCCACTTCCTTGTATACTATGAATATATAAATTTACAGTATTTCTCCACTTCCTTGTATACTGGAATATATTATAATTTACAGTATTTCTCCACTTCCTTGTATACTATGAATATATTATAATTTACAGTATTTCTCCACTTCCTTGTATACTATGAATATATTATAATTTACAGTATTTCTCCACTTCCTTGTATACTATGAATATTATAATTTACAGTATTTCTCCACTTCCTTGTATATGAATATATTATAATTTACAGTATTTCTCCACTTCCTTGTATACTATGAATATATTATAATTTACAGTATTTCTCCACTTCCTTGTATACTATGAATATATTATAATTTACAGTATTTCTCCACTTCCTTGTATACTATGAATATTATAATTTACAGTATTCTCCACTTCCTTGTATACTATGAATATATTATAATTTACAGTATTTCTCCACTTCCTTGTATACTATGAATATATTATAATTTACAGTATTTCTCCACTTCCTTGTATACTATGAATATATTATAATTTACAGTATTTCTCCACTTCCTTGTATACTATGAATATATTATAATTTACAGTATTTCTCCACTTCCTTGTATACTATGAATATATTATAATTTACAGTATTTCTCCACTTCCTTGTATACTATGAATATTATAATTTACAGTATTTCTCCACTTCCTTGTATACTATGAATATATTATAATTTACAGTATTTCTCCACTTCCTTGTATACTATGAATATATTATAATTTACAGTATTTCTCCACTTCCTTGTATACTATGAATATATTATAATTTACAGTATTTCTCCACTTCCTTGTATACTATGAATATATTATAATTTACAGTATTTCTCCACTTCCTTGTATACTATGAATATATAATTTACAGTATTTCTCCACTTCCTTGTATACTATGAATATATTATAATTTACAGTATTTCTCCACTTCCTTGTATACTATGAATATATTATAATTTTGTTGGGGGCCATATTTCCCCAACTAAATTTCATGCCGACCCAAGATAGGAGGGAGTGGTGGGTGGGGAGAAAGCCTTCTGCTTTGCTATCCTTACCTTCCACTTTGTAGCAAATTATGTGTTAGTATTAAGGCCGGACTGCATGGTATGTCAAGTCTGACTATCTATGTAACTCTATGTTACTCTCTCTCTCTCTCTCTCTCTCTCTCTCTCTCTGTAAATAACCAAGATGATACAACCAAATCCAATAGTAAGAAAGACAAAGTTAGAGTATAGTAATATGTACTATACTGTGAAGGTGGTGTCACTCGAGCGAGAAAGACAAAGTTAGAGTTAGTAATATGTACTATACTGTGAAGGTGGTGTCACTCGAGCGAGAAAGACAAAGTTAGAGTTAGTAATATGTACTATACTGTGAAGGTGGTGTCACTCGAGCGAGAAAGACAAAGTTAGAGTTAGTAATATGTACTATACTGTGAAGGTGGTGTCACTCGAGCGAGAAAGACAAAGTTAGAGTTAGTAATATGTACTATACTGTGAAGGTGGTGTCACTCGAGCGAGAAAGACAAAGTTAGAGTTAGTAATATGTACTATACTGTGAAGGTGGTGTCACTCGAGCGAGAAAGACAAAGTTAGAGTTAGTAATATGTACTATATTGTGAAGGTGGTGTCACTCGAGCGAGAAAGACAAAGTTAGAGTTAGTAATATGTACTATACTGTGAAGGTGGTGTCACTCGAGCGAGAAAGACAAAGTTAGAGTTAGTAATATGTACTATACTGTGAAGGTGGTGTCACTCGAGCGAGAAAGACAAAGTTAGTGTATAGTAATATGTACTATACTGTGAAGGTGGTGTCACTCGAGCGAGAAAGACAAAGTTAGAGTTAGTAATATGTACTATACTGTGAAGGTGGTGTCACTCGAGCGAGAAAGACAAAGTTAGAGTTAGTAATATGTACTATACTGTGAAGGTGGTGTCACTCGAGCGAGAAAGACAAAGTTAGAGTTAGTAATATGTACTATACTGTGAAGGTGGTGTCACTCGAGCGAGAAAGACAAAGTTAGAGTTAGTAATATGTACTATACTGTGAAGGTGGTGTCACTCGAGCGAGAAAGACAAAGTTAGAGTATAGTAATATGTACTATACTGTGAAGGTGGTGTCACTCCGAGCGAGAAAGACAAAGTTAGAGTTAGTAATATGTACTATACTGTGAAGGTGGTGTCACTCGAGCGAGAAAGACAAAGTTAGAGTTAGTAATATGTACTATACTGTGAAGGTGGTGTCACTCGAGCGAGAAAGACAAAGTTAGAGTTAGTAATATGTACTATACTGTGAAGGTGGTGTCACTCGAGCGAGAAAGACAAAGTTAGAGTTAGTAATATGTACTATACTGTGAAGGTGGTGTCACTCGAGCGAGAAAGACAAAGTTAGAGTTAGTAATATGTACTATACTGTGAAGGTGGTGTCACTCGAGCGAGAAAGACAAAGTTAGAGTTAGTAATATGTACTATACTGTGAAGGTGGTGTCACTCGAGCGAGAAAGACAAAGTTAGAGTATAGTAATATGTACTATACTGTGAAGGTGGTGTCACTCGAGCGAGAAAGACAAAGTTAGAGTTAGTAATATGTACTATACTGTGAAGGTGGTGTCACTCGAGCGAGAAAGACAAAGTTAGAGTTAGTAATATGTACTATACTGTGAAGGTGGTGTCACTCGAGCGAGAAAGACAAAGTTAGAGTTAGTAATATGTACTATACTGTGAAGGTGGTGTCACTCGAGCGAGAAAGACAAAGTTAGAGTATAGTAATATGTACTATACTGTGAAGGTGGTGTCACTCGAGCGAGAAAGACAAAGTTAGAGTTAGTAATATGTACTATACTGTGAAGGTGGTGTCACTCGAGCGAGAAAGACAAAGTTAGAGTATAGTAATATGTACTATACTGTGAAGGTGGTGTCACTCGAGCGAGAAAGACAAAGTTAGAGTTAGTAATATGTACTATACTGTGAAGGTGGTGTCACTCGAGCGAGAAAGACAAAGTTAGAGTATAGTAATATGTACTATACTGTGAAGGTGGTGTCACTCGAGCGAGAAAGACAAAGTTAGAGTTAGTAATATGTACTATACTGTGAAGGTGGTGTCACTCGAGCGAGAAAGACAAAGTTAGAGTTAGTAATATGTACTATACTGTGAAGGTGGTGTCACTCGAGCGAGAAAGACAAAGTTAGAGTTAGTAATATGTACTATACTGTGAAGGTGGTGTCACTCGAGCGAGAAAGACAAAGTTAGAGTTAGTAATATGTACTATACTGTGAAGGTGGTGTCACTCGAGCGAGAAAGACAAAGTTAGAGTTAGTAATATGTACTATACTGTGAAGGTGGTGTCACTCGAGCGAGAAAGACAAAGTTAGAGTTAGTAATATGTACTATACTGTGAAGGTGGTGTCACTCGAGCGAGAAAGACAAAGTTAGAGTAGTAATATGTACTATACTGTGAAGGTGGTGTCACTCGAGCGAGAAAGACAAAGTTAGAGTTAGTAATATGTACTATACTGTGAAGGTGGTGTCACTCGAGCGAGAAAGACAAAGTTAGAGTTAGTAATATGTACTATACTGTGAAGGTGGTGTCACTCGAGCGAGAAAGACAAAGTTAGAGTTAGTAATATGTACTATACTGTGAAGGTGGTGTCACTCGAGCGAGAAAGACAAAGTTAGAGTTAGTAATATGTACTATACTGTGAAGGTGGTGTCACTCGAGCGAGAAAGACAAAGTTAGAGTTAGTAATATGTACTATACTGTGAAGGTGGTGTCACTCGAGCGAGAAAGACAAAGTTAGAGTTAGTAATATGTACTATACTGTGAAGGTGGTGTCACTCGAGCGAGAAAGACAAAGTTAGAGTTAGTAATATGTACTATACTGTGAAGGTGGTGTCACTCGAGCGAGAAAGACAAAGTTAGAGTATAGTAATATGTACTATACTGTGAAGGTGGTGTCACTCGAGCGAGAAAGACAAAGTTAGAGTATAGTAATATGTACTATACTGTGAAGGTGGTGTCACTCGAGCGAGAAAGACAAAGTTAGAGTATAGTAATATGTACTATACTGTGAAGGTGGTGTCACTCGAGCGAGAAAGATAAAGTTAGAGTATAGTAATATGTACTATACTGTGAAGGTGGTGTCACTCGAGCGAGAAAGACAAAGTTAGAGTATAGTAATATGTACTATACTGTGAAGGTGGTGTCACTCGAGCGAGAAAGACAAAGTTAGAGTATAGTAATATGTACTATACTGTGAAGGTGGTGTCACTCGAGCGAGAAAGACAAAGTTAGAGTTAGTAATATGTACTATACTGTGAAGGTGGTGTCACTCGAGCGAGAAAGACAAAGTTAGAGTTAGTAATATGTACTATACTGTGAAGGTGGTGTCACTCGAGCGAGAAAGACAAAGTTAGAGTTAGTAATATGTACTATACTGTGAAGGTGGTGCCACTCGAGCGAGAAAGACAAAGTTAGAGTTAGTAATATGTACTATACTGTGAAGGTGGTGTCACTCGAGCGAGAAAGACAGAGTTAGAGTTAGTAATATGTACTATACTGTGAAGGTGGTGTCACTCGAGCCTATTTTCCGTCAATTATTTAGGCAATGCATTGTAATGTGGCAGCTTCAAAATAATGTAAGTTGGATAAAAATTCAGCCATCTAACATAATATAACTTGAGTGTAGTGCCGACTGAAGTACGCAAGAGACGCAAAATATTGCTAGACAAAAACTTGCTCACATTCGATTGATCATGTTGGCGTCCATGTGTGTGTGTGTGTGTATGTGTGTGTGTGATCGTACACACACAGACACACACACACACACACATACACGTGTGTGTGAGCAGAATATGGGAGGACACAAAGTACCTGCTAGATATCCAGCGTGCAACAAACGATGTACACAAAATGAGATGTTATGTTACATCGAACAAGTAGTAGTGTTGTATCATATACTGTTTTCAATATATTAACAGATGACATTGTTCAAACCATTTCAGAACACTTTCAATATTAACAATTTTAACCACTGATAACATTTAGCATGAGTTTCCACCTGGGGGCAGACAAAGACAGTCAATTATATTAAGTAACTCCCTCAGGATACGATGATGCATCTCTCTTAATTGTTTTGGTTATTCTTAGACGATTATATTCATAATAAGAACGGTATATGGAAGTCAGAGGGTAAATTGAAATAGTCTTTACCCTTATAAATCCCACAGACCCTTCCTAAGCTGTATATAATTGTCTAATGATAGCCAGAATATACTGTTAAACCGCAGCATGATCCTCAAGTAATTAAATATTATCGTACTTCATTAACATTATTACATCTGAGGGAAGACAAAGATAGTCAATTAATTTAACAATATCGTACTCCATTAACATTTTGTTATCTCAAACATTCAATACGCATATGCGAGAGAGAAAGGTGAAGTGATGTAATAGTAAGAAGTACAAATGTTACAATAATGTAAATTTTATTCTTTTATTAAGAGCCGCGTTCAACCAGACCATTTCGTTGGTAGTCTTACGGCTCTACAAAACAAAGTTCATTACTCTACATAAAACAGTTCTCCGCTAACTCTAGGTCCCTATATAATGATTGTTTAACCCATTGAAGACTATAACGCATGTTGACAGTTTATGCTGGCTGTCTAAAGACGATTGTGTATAGTTTAGGAAGGATCTGTGGTAATTATAAGGGCGATGACTATCTCGATTAACTCTCTGACTTCCACATACCCTTCCTAATATTAATAAAATCGTCTAATAATTGCCAGAAATAATGCGCAATCACATTTTGCAAGTATTAATTAACAGAGGCATCATGTGTAAGGAGACTGCTCATCCTTCCTACAAACACACATTGTAGTCGTGCAGGTACTGTACCTTCAGACCACATAGGCATACACCAAGAAATATATTTCCATATGTTAAACCATCTAAACATGCAAGACACACAAACACCACACACCGGCACAGAGAGAGAGAGAGTGTGTATGTGTGTGTGTGTGTGTGACAGGAAGATAAAATGAGAGGGAGAGCATGAGTGAGAGAGAGAGAGAGAGAGAGAGAGAGAGAGAGAGAGATAAAGATAACCCATTTAATAAAACCCTAGAAGTGGGTGAAGGTATAACAGACAGTGAAGGGCAGACATTGGGTTACCTGAATTGAATTATACAATAATCAATATGAACGGAAAGGGTCACGTTCTTTTGTGGCGGAAATGGAAGAGTGTGAGAGTGAGAGAGAGAGATTATTGCATTGAGTTACTTAGATACACAGACCTCGCGGTCTTTACTAGGCAGTCTGGCCTTAACTCTCTATATTATGCATACATTAATTTATTTTATTATAGACAGAGTGAGAGACAGGGTGCAAGGGGTGTGATAGGATTAGTGGTGAAACAGAGAGGAGGGGAGAACTGGTAGAGGGAACCAAGTATCAGGTATAACTACGTAACCAAAGACCATACTAGTATATATATATATATATATATATATATATATATATATATACTAGGAGGGGTACCCGGCGTTGCCCGGGTTTAAATTCTACTACCATAATCACCATCATCAATCACTACTACCACAATCATCACAATACTACTACTACCATAATCACCGGCCTCGACCTCCCTGTGCCTCATTAAACGGCGACCTCAATTTCGGCCGCTAAATGACCTCCAATTTTGGATCTGACCTCATCCGTACCCCCATTTCGGGGAGCTGCGAACAACTTTCGTTTTAAACACTTTTTCGATCGGAGGCCTCCTTCTGCCCCAAACGGCCATTTTTTTCCGCATTTTTTTCGCTCCCGTATACCACTTAAGTTCTGCCGAAAATTTTATTAAACAAAAGTGTCTCTGATTTCCACTAAACTCGCCTAAAACCATCTCCAAAGCCTGGGCTTTCCAACGGTGCCCCACACTCCCACCTGGCACCAAAACTGTGGGAGGAGTTTAGTAACAAAGGTCGGGTAACTGACAAACAGACAAATATTGACCTTTATTTATTAAGATATATATAATATATATACATAAAGAGAGAGACAGAGAGAGAGAGAGAGAGAGAGAGATCAAACTAAATCTGTAATCAATATACCATTGCCTCTACCGTCCACAGTCACCCCCGGACAGTTAGTATCACTGTTGTATTAAGCATTAGTCAGGGTAGGAGTCAATGGCCATCGGTCTCTTTGGACGCCATTTTGGTGCCACAATGATCAACCAATGCACCATTACTTTGGTGTTGATCATGTAGAACTGATATCCAAAGACCGAACTATTTACCTTGTACCAATATTCCCCTATGTTTAACCCCTTCTGTACCGGCGACTTGAGACATGTTTTGTCTGGACCGCATTCCCCATCATGCATAACCCCGTTGTTTTTAAGATTTCAAGACGTTCACTCCAATAGTTAGCGATTTTAAGAACTTTCGCTCCGTTTCTGTCAGTTATGACCTTTCGTGCCATTTAGCTGTCGATTTTTTCCTGGCGAGCGATAACGAGCGTGTAATTTAAGAGGAAACGGCCTTCGGCCGGGACATTTTTCTACCGAAAAATCTACACATTTATCTTGAAAGGGGCTCAAGGGGGTGTAATTTTAAGTTTGATGGAGGTCTAGGGAACAAACTAAAAAATCTCCCCTAAATAAAGATATGTAAAATTAGAATGTACAGAGAGGCAACCATCAGCAGTGGCACCAAGATGGCGGAGGTTGGCCGATCTCTGTTACTACATGGTCTGTAATCCAGGGTAACGCTATCAATACCACTTCCGGCCTCACCTGGCAGCCTGGAGACCCTATGCTACCAGAGATCGCCCACCCACCTCTGCCATCTGGGGGCCAATGGGGCCATTTTCTTATCCTTAACACCTTCTGTACCGGTGATATGTTATTAAGTTTATTCTAGCGTTAATTAGACGGTCTTGTGCAGTTTAAGAAGGATCTGTGGCAGTACAAATGGTTAAGTGATATAGTTCGAAGCCTGTTAATTGCTGGAGGCCATTTATAAACTGAAAGAAATTGTTTTAATAGTAGCCATAATAAAGTACAAAAAAGACGCCGTCGGTACAGACGGGGGTAAACTCAAATATCTCCATACCCATAACCACATTTAGGAATATTGGAACTGGATTTATAGTTTGTTTTTTAAGTATACATTTTACATCATCAGAGATTAAATAAATTCTTAGATAATTGAGGTACTAAAGGCGCTGCTGACCACTCTCATACTATAGGCTATCCATGACAGACCACAGCACACACAGAAACTCTAGGCCCAAGTTGGATATTGGTCAAACCGCTCTTACGTTAGTCACCGTGGTGCTTCCCACGCACGTTTATTAAGCACTTTGTATAGCCATTTACAGTCTAGCTGTTTCTTAATCACCATGGTAACTCCAGTCAACATAAACAATGATAGTGGTGACAGCCATCACCACAATCACCATGGTAACTCCAGTCAACATAAACAATGATAGTGGTGACAGTCATCACCACAATCACCATGGTAACTACAGTCAACATAAACATCGATAGTGGTGACAGTCATCACCACAATCACCATGGTAACTACAGTCAACATAAACATCGATAGTGGTGACAGCCATCACCACTATCACCATGGTAACTACAGTCAACATAAACAATGATAGTGGTGACAGTCATCACCACAATCACCATGGTAACTCCAGTCAACATAAACAATGATAGTGGTGACAGTCATCACCACAATCACCATGGTAACTACAGTCAACATAAACATCGATAGTGGTGACAGTCATCACCACAATCACCATGGTAACTACAGTCAATATAAACCGTGATAGTGGTGACAGTCATCACTACAATCACCATGGTAACTCCAGTCAACATAAACAATGATAGTGGTGACAGTCATCACCACAATCACCATGGTAACTCCAGTCAACATAAACAATGATAGTGGTGACAGTCATCACCACAATCACCATGGTAACTATAGTCAACATAAACAATGATAGTGGTGACAGTCATCACCACAATCACCATGGTAACTACAGTCAACATAAACAATGATAGTGGTGACAGTCATCACTACAATCACCATGGTAACTACAGTCAACATAAAAATCGATAGTGGTGACAGTCATCACCACAATCACCATGGTAACTACAGTCAACATAAACATCGATAGTGGTGACAGCCATCACCACAATCACCATGGTAACTACAGTCAACATAAACAATGATAGTGGTGACAGTCATCACCACAATCACCATGGTAACTACAGTCAACATAAACAATGATAGTGGTGACAGTCATCACTACAATCACCATGGTAACTTCAGTCAACATAAACAATTATTTTGTTTCCCTTCTTAACAGCTTCAGTATATTGTTGACTGGGCTTTAGGTTACTCGATATTGTTTCTCCCTAATTTGTTTCATTGTCTACAGTACACTCTCAAGCTGAGTGCCATTCCTTGAGTGTTTTTTTCTTTTCATTTCGGGCCCTGACATGGAGTACTTTACATTTATCCGCATTAAAACACATTTGCCGCAGTTGAGCCCAACATGACAGCCTATCTATGATATTTTGCATATTTTCTAAATGCTCATTTGCGAGTACAGCACTTGCAATTTTTGTATCGTCTGCAAACATTGAGATTGTACAGGTGAGGCCGTCTTTTATGTCGTTTATGTATAATAGGAAGATAATTGGCGATAATACCGATCCCTGGGATACTCCGCTAGTTATAGAAAGAGAGAGAGAGAGAGAGTGAGAGAGAGAGAGAGGGAGGGAGAGGGGGATATCAAAGTTAGAAGGATATAAGGGTGAAAGGGAGTCAAGGTTGGGTAACGTGAAAGACCAACCAACTATTATAGTGTGACCAACAACCATAACCAACCCCACACAGATTATATTACCCTTACTCTGACTCTGACTCAGAGAGAGAGAGAGTACAAAGTACAAAGTACAAAGGAGTACAAAGGAAATCAAGCAACAACAGATCCAGTGACCCTTCTAGGTTGCTTGTCCTCCAAAACACTGAGGATCAAGTGTCCAAACAGTGGTTTAGAGTGGGTAAGGGAACATTGGAAAGGGAATTACTGCCCTGGAACTAATGTCCGTGGCAGGATTAGGAAGTTAGTAGGGGACAGATGGGTTAGTAACTGAGGGGGGGATAAAATAAAGTTATTCATTTACAAACGCAGTCAGTCGCGGGTTTGATGCGAGATATTTGTCTAGGCGGAGTTTAAATGAATCAACGGTGATGCAGTCTATAACGTTTATAACGTAACAGAGAGAGAGAGAGAGAGAAGGTAGTTCTTTTGAAGATAGATGGATAGCTGGCTTGATAGAATGATAGCTAGAAAGACAGATGTTTTGATAAACCATTTATAAACAAGCTTTCACAATGGGCTAAAATCTGGCAAATGTGCTTCAATGAAGATAAGTGTAAGTACTTCATATCGCATACCGCAATGAAAAAGCAGACTACTCGATGAATGACACCCAGCTAAAGAGTATAGACATAGAAACCGACTTAGGAGTAACAATATCCAGTAACTTAAAACCAAGTCAACAGTGTGCTGAAGTTGTTAAGAAGGCAAACAAAATTATAGGTTTCATAGGTAGATAATTTGAACATAAATCAAAAGACATTATCCTCACCCTCTACAATTCATTAGTCCGCCCACTTTTGGAATACTGTGTTCAGTTCTGGTGTCCTTACTATAAAAAAGATATAGACAAATTGGAACAGTTCAACTTTACCAAGATGATACCCTGTCGTCGGAATGAACCATACGAGGAACGTCTTAAAGAACTAAATTTATATCCATTAACCAAGCGCAGATTGAGAGGTGACCTTATTCAAGTTTTCAAGATCATTAACTCCCAAAAAGCAGGCATGCTTGTTTACATGACCGTAGTGCTGGGCGGGCATATTTACCGAAAACAAGCTTCATTCCATGCTCTTTTTTATACAAGAGCCAAAGCGTAATACAATTAAATATCCGCGAAAGGGCAATAATAGAGCTTTCCAATTACAACTGAATCATCCTTGTTCGACCACAGGTAATCTTGCAACGCTTGTGTAACCGGAGGTGAAAATACCGTAAAATATGGTATATTTCAAGTTTTTTTCCTTATTACGAGAGGTACAGAGGTGGGAATGTGACACAGTACATATCAGTGATGGCCCCAAGATGGTGGCGAGCGGTCTGAGGCCAACTATCGTCCCTCCAACGCGCGGTCTCTCTCTCATAGCTCATAACGTCCTCAAAATGGCACCTGTCATATGATGGGCAACGCAGGGGTGGCCAATATTCTCTCTCCCGTCATATGATGTTCACCATCGGTTGAGGGTTAAGGGCATCGACAACATGAACTGTAATCAATATTTTATGATTGACCGATCAAACTACACGCCGGGAAACGGCTGCAAATTCATTGGTAAATCATTCAACTCTAACGAATCCAAGAATTTCTTCCTCAATCGAGTCGTCAACTTGTGGAATGGGCTTCCCCGAGATGTCATAGACTACAACACCGCTGATTCCTTCAAAGTTCGCCTAGACAAGCACCTTGCCCTGAACCCAAGGTTGACTGCATTTGTAATTGCATAAATATTTTCTTTAGTAGTGTTTGTTCAATAACCTAATAGATCTTAATATAATTTCCCCTGCCATGAACATAAACCCCAGGGCAGCACTTCCTTCTCACATCTTTCCCACATTCTCTCCGAAATATTGTTGCAGCTCTTGGAACAGCAGTGTTTTGGAGGGCAAGTAACCTCAAGGGGTCACATGAGCTGTTGTTGCTTGTTTTCCTTTTTACTCCTTTGTACTCTCTCTCTCTCTCTCTCTCTATCAATCTCTATTTCCTCCATAGCAAAAATCCCTTACGGCGTCCCTCAAGGGTCTATTTTAGGACCAATTCTCTTCATTAATTTTGTCAATGATATGCTAAAATACACCAAAAAATGCCTACTAGTACAGTATACTGACGACGCACAGTTCCTTCACAGTGGTAAATTAAACGAACTAAATAATCTAATCGCAAGATGTGAAGAAACCCTACGGATTGCAAATACTTACTTCCAAGAAAATGGTCTATTGCTAAACACCAAAAAGACTCGGTGTATCTTCATAGGAACACGGCAAATCATAAAACAAATACCAAGCAACACCACCATCCAATTCGGTGATACTAAAATCCAACCCTCCATCCACGTAAACAAACTTGGTGTTCACTGGGATCAATATATGGTCTTCGACAAACATATAAGCCAAACAATAACACAAAGTAATGGGGGCCATAGTACACATAAATAGAACAAAACATGATTTTGATAAATCAACCCGAATCGCTGTTGTACTAGCACTAGTATTAAGTATTCTGAACTACTGTAATATGGTTTAGGGGACGACGAATGTATCACTAATCACGAAGATTCAAAAGGTTGTAAAACTTCGCGGCGAGAGTTGCAGATGGTAGGGCTAGAAAGTATGATCACGTTAGACGTTACAGTGGCTAAACATAAAGACACAAATTACTTTTAACTCAGTAGTAACCATTTTTTAAACAAGTCACCCACCACTACCCAGATAATTTCCTACCTCTCCCTACTGTTAACTGATAGTAATACAAGACAACAACACAATCTTTATGTCCCCATAACCAAGACTGACTAGGGAGCCAGAGCTATGTCTGTAACAGGTCCTAAGTTATGGAATCAACTACCATCGGACATCAAGGAGGCAAATACCCTACAAACGTTTAAATCAAAGTTGAAGAAGAACTTACTAAATATTACATAATCTAAATATTGGGCCTCATTGTTCTCTATGGTAATATGATGTCCTTTACATTCTTATTCATATTTTTATAACTGTATAATGTGGGTATTCCAATATGAATACATATAACTGTATAATGTGGGTATTCCAATATGAATACATATAACTGTATAATGTGGGTATTCCAATATGAATACATATAACTGTATAATGTGGGTATTCCAATATGAATACATATAACTGTATAATCTGCGTATTCAATATGAATACATATAACTGTATAATGTGGGTATTCCAATATGAATACATATAACTGTATAATGTGGGTATTCCAATATGAATACATATAACTGTATAATGTGGGTATTCTAATATGAATACATATAACTGTATAATGTGGGTATTCCAATATGAATACATATAACTGTATAATGTGGGTATTCCAATATGAATACATATAGATTATATACAATCATACAAATACGAATGTGTGTGTGAACGTATGTAAATCCACGCACATATTTATGTAATGTATGTACAGTATTCAATATTTCCTTATTTTAAAGTATATATTTATGTATGTATTTATGTATGTATATACTTTATGTATCTATGAATATCAATAAGATTATATGCATATATATGTGGGTATGTTGTATAGGAATGTACTACATGTACTGTATGTAATGCGTACAGTATGTGCGTATCTGTGTGTGCATAATATTTGTATGTAGGTGTTTGTGTATATATGTTTAAATATTATGTATATGTATATATGTGTATGCATGTATGTGTATGTATGTGTGTGTACGGTGTATGTGCGGATATGTATGTATGTATGTATGTACTACATCTAACTATTCAATCATTTATTAAGGATTCACTATATCCATCTCTCATATAATTTTAAGAAAATATACTTGCTATGAATGATCTTTATGCAGGTAACTATACTTTCTGAGGGGGTATTCATTGTAACTCTTTGTAACTTACCCCTTCTAAAACCATTGACTCAGGTTCCTTTCCCACACAAATCTAGCTTACTCTGGCACCTGGTTGTCATCCAAGCACTGATCGTATGACCAATGACGATCACGTGTTGTAGAGGTGTTTCGACGTGACCAGTGGAGGTGTGAGGTGGGGAGAGAGTTAGACATTATACAAATAGATTCAGGCCTCAGTCACATCAAGGTCTAGGAGATATTCTCTCTTGGTAGAATATATTCTCCCTTATAGTATTATTAGTACATCTGTATACTATTTCAGTTGATACTTGAATAAATATCAAAGTTGGTTCTGGATACCAAACATTCTTTCCTTTTCCCCTTTACCTATATATAATACACAAGTGGGATGGTGGTGGCATTACTATTACTATATATCGATCATAATTAATCTATCATCATCGAGCAGAGGAACGAGAGCTGAGATCTACCTACAATTCAATCTACAATCAACCTATAACTAAAACATAATATATTAACTCCTAAGGACATCACACCTTAAGACATCCTTATTAAGAGTAATACTTAACTCTTATAAGATAACATAGGAGTGTATCTCAAAAAGTCTTCCTAATCTTAACCCATACTTACAGTGACTGTCAAAAGGCATTTGTAACATATGTATGTATTTATAATTGCATATATATATATATATATATATATATATATATATATATATATATATATATATATATATATATATATATATATATATATATATATATATATATATATATATATGTAGTAGTTCCGATCTTCAAAAAAGGTGATAAATCCATAGCATCAAATTATCGTCCCATTAGTCTCACTTCAATCATAGGAAAGCTACTAGAGTCAATTATTGCTAGCGAAATGAGAAACCACTTAGAAACATTTAACTTAATCAATTCTTCTCAGCATGGATTCACTCAGGGACGTTCTTGCCTTACTAATTTGCTTAGCTTTTTCTCAGAGGTATATGAAGCAGTAGATAATGACAAATCATATGATATTATCTATTTAGATTTCAGTAAAGCTTTCGACAGAGTCCCTCATGAGAGATTGATGAGAAAGGTTGAGGCGCATGGAATAGGTGGGGCGTTGTTAGCATGGATTAGGTCATGGCTAATTGGTAGGAAGCAGAGAGTCAGCATAAATGGAAGTAAGTCAGAGTGGGGATCAGTCAAGAGTGGTGTCCCCCAGGGATCTGTATTGGGTCCTCTGTTATTTATCATATACATAAATTACCTTGATTTAGGTATAACTAGTAGGATAAGTAACTTCGCAGACGATACCAAAATAGGGAGACCAATAGATTCAAATAGCGACATAGATTGCCTCCAAAGGGATCTAGATACCTTACACGAATGGTCAGTAAAGTGGCAGATGAATTTTAACATTGACAAATGCAAGGTACTAAAGATAGGGAAGATGAATACTAATGCAAAATATAAACTAGCTAATGCTGAATTAGAAAACTCAGACTGCGAGAAAGATTTGGGTGTGTTTGTTAGCAACGATTTGAAACCTAGAAAACAGTGTATAAGCGTACGTAACAAGGCAAACAGGATTCTGGGGTTCATCTCAAGGAGTGTGAGTAACAGAACTGCCGATGTTATCTTGAAACTTTACTTGTCATTAGTAAGACCTCATATGGATTATGCTGTCCAATGTTGGTGTCCTTATTACATAATGGATATAGATTCCTTGGAGAGAGTACAGCGAAGAATGACAAAAATGATTCATTATATTAGAAATCTACCATATGAAGAAAGGTTGAACAAATTAGGCTTACATTCGTTAGAAAGACGCAGAGTTAGAGGGGATATGATAGAAGTGTTCAAGTGGTTCAGTGGGGTAAATAAAGGAGACATGAAAAATGTACTGAAGCTCAGTGATAGCGAAAGAACTCGAACAAATGGTTATAAATTAGATAAATTTCGTTTCAGAAAAGATATAGGCAAATATTGGTTGGTAATAGAGTTGTAGATGGGTGGAATAGGCTACCAAGTGATATAGTGGGATCAAGAACGATAGGGAGCTTTAAGATAAAATTAGATAAGCATATGGACGAGATGGGTTGGGTGTGAGGGGGATCTACCAGGTGTGGGCCAATCGGCGCTCAGCAGACCCCCGTTATCTTGTGTTAATCTCTGACCGTTTTGGTGGGGTCAGTACTCAAGGTATTAGTGAGTTGGCCTATAATTGGGCCTTGTAATTGGGGTTGGGTGTGACAGCGATCTGTCTTGTATGGGCCGATCGCCTTTTTGCAGACTCCCATTTTCTAATGTTCTTATGTTCTTATATATATATATATATATATATATATATATATATATATATATATATATATATCTATATATATATATATATATATATTTCTAATCTCTCCATGGGGATTGAACCGTCGACCATCAGGACGATAGCCGACACTTTAATCAATTACACCACCAGACTGCCGTGGTGTAATTGATTAAAGCGTCGGTTATCGTCCTGATGGTCGACGGTTCGATCCCCACTGAGAGATTAGAAACATTTAGTGGCTCACGTGTATTTGTGATATATTTTCAATATATATATATATACTGTATATATATATATACAGTATATATATATATATACCGGTATATACTGTATATATATATATATATATGTGTCTGTGGGTGTGTGTGTGTGTGTGTGTGTATGTTGGCATATTTGTATATATTTGTGTTTATATATGCATCTGAATTTCTTCGAAACGTTTGGTAACCAATAAAGATAAGATGTTCGCTACTACGCTGGTTCTCCTTTTCCTTGTGAGACTTTGCATCTGAATTTATATCTACAATCTGAGTCAATAGCCTACCTATTTAATACTTAATGTACACTTTGCTATTGTAATTTATGAGCAGAATAACCACTTTTTCAGTGAAAATTAAAATGTAATTATTATTAGTATTATTACTCTCTCTCTCTCTCTTTCCCTATGCTGTTGCTAATATACTCCCTTTCATATTGTAATTCCATCTTGATAACACACACACACACACACAGACAAACACATACATACTCACACACACGTGTATTTATATGGTCATATGCACATATGTGTGTAAATATACGTACATATGAGCGAGAACATATTGCTCACTAGCGCAACTTCTGATTATAAATCTATGCATAACCATTATCTATTATTAAGTGTTCGCGTATCTTCATCCATGTATTTCCACCCTTAACAATAGAACGCCCAGCTCTTCCATATTTCGCCTTCTGTCACACACACACACACACACACACACACACACACACACACACACACACACCTACACTACCGAGGATTAACCTCCCATTGTAGTAGGCTGTACCTGACCATACGGACCATATACGGACTTGAATTGCTGCACCCTCTTTACCCTTCAACTCTTTACCCTGACCATACCAAAACAGTTTCTGTATGTATGTATGTTTGTGTGCATACGTGAGCGTTTGTGTATACGGACATGTGCACACTTACTGCATGTTCTTATGTTCCTATATATGTATGTATATGTACGTGCGCACGTACGTGTATATACGTATGTTCTGTATATGAGTAAGTAAATAAATGTGTATATGTACTGTATATCACTTACTCTCATGGTTATTTTATGATAATTTGTATTCTGCACATGCATCATTATTGTATTTATTTATTTTGTTTGTAAACTGAGCTTACCATCCTCATATCTGTACATATCATGTTCATCCACTAAATTGTAAAATGTGTATTTTCAGCTCATGAGGCTGCCATTCTTTAATAAACCGTTTATTATTATTATTATTATTATTATTATTATTATTATTATTACAGTCTCTCTCTCTCTTTCCACATACACACATACGCATATTCACCATGATAATGTACAATCATGACAAAGCCAAACCTAGCTAATCCAAGATACACTCGGATGCCATTATGTTCTAGCTCACTCGTGATTTTCACCTATTTCTAATAATGGAATTATATCTCTAAAACTGAACTTATACATTTAATTCCCTTGACCTTTGTAACCCAAAGAGGACTAGAGTAAATCGACTGAAAACTTTCACCTATTTCCTCTTCACGAATGGCAAAAATACTAGTTCGAAGACTTCAGTCGTTTTTGGTTATAGAGGTTAGATTTCCAGATATTTGGCCTAATTATAAGGAATAGATTACAGTGAAATAATGTAGGGAAACACTTATTGTGATACTGCCCTACAAAGTTCTGACACCAATATCTTCTAAAACAATGAACGACATAAATGAAACCGCGGAATTGCATATTCTCAGCGGTAGAACAATTTGTCAGAGATGAAACTTACCTCTCTTTAATCAGTCTGATCTCTCTCTCTCTCTCTCTTTCTATCTCTCTCTCTCTCTCTCTAGAAAAGACTGGACGATCATATAATGAAGATTGGATTAATATGAATTAATCAGTAGGCATGTGTAGTTTCCTGTTAACACTAATTTCTTCCTATGCAATATAAAAACTTTCCTTGTGGGCATTTCCTGACCCATAAGGTTACACTTCATCCTATTTTCCGGTACCAATACGGTTATTAGCTGGAGGGAGCGGAGGGTGGGGAGAGAGCCTTCTACTCTACTGTCCTATTCTTCCACTATAAACTGTCCCTGTCTAGTAGTATTAAGGCCGGACCACCTAGTTGGGACCGCAAGGTCTTTGTGGTCTGAGTATCTGTGTAACTCTCTCTCTCTCTCTCTCTCTCTCTCTCTCTCGGCGGTGCCTCGCACTCGCCCCAGAGCTCTGAAGAAAACTGATTGTTGTAATAGCGATAGAAGAGTGAAAGAGATGCAACATTGCGGCGTGTAGAAATAGATTGTAGGGAACAACTAAGAGGAAGTGAGTTGATAAGGTGAAATGCTTATGACTACTTTTTTATTAAGTGTGGTATGGGTGAAACCTCCCAACACATACAAACAATACTCGATAGATGGGCGCACTCTGTTCCTTCCTACAGTATACAGAGCAAGAAGCGTGTTGTCATTTCACTAAGGATCCATAGAACAAGGGCAAATTTATTTTGTTTTGTGGTCACGATGAACAAATGAATAGTGTGGGTGTGTTAGTGTGTTCTATAATTACTGAGGTGAATGTTCCTTCTTTATTCAGAAAATACATCTCCCACGTCTGAAATTGTGTGTGTGTGTGTGTGTGTGTGTGTGTGTGTGTGTGTATGGGTGCATTTGTGTGTGTGTGTGTAATTGTGTGTGTGTGTGTGTGTGTATGGGTGCATTTGTGTGTGTGTGTGTTTGTGTGTGTGTAATTGTGTGTGTGTGTGTGTATCAGGATATTTTGTGTGTGTGTGTTTTTTTTTGGGGGGGGGGGATGATTTAGATCAGCTGTTATCAAAATTGAAAAGAAAATCCATAAATTCCCCAGTCAATTATATATAATATATATTTCTAAATTTGTGGTCGGTAATTTTTTAACTCTCACGTACCATTAATTTGGCTCTATCACTCTTTCAAGTGTGTGTTTGTGTATGGGGTGGGAAAGGGGGGGCGGGGGACTTTATACAGGCAGCTTTGCCTTTTGTCTCCTTCTTACACATAGAGAAGTCAAATAAATAATAATCCGTCGATGATCAAGGGCACCATTAGTTTCCATAGCAACAGGAAAAACTCCATGCTGTCTGTTCTGCAAATTTTGGTCTAAAAAAAAAAAAATATATATATATACCGGTATATATATATATATATATATATATATATATATATATATATGAAGAGTTATATCGTGTTGTATATAATTACGTAGCCTATTGTAAGCAAGTACATTAACTAACAAGTGAGTTTAGCCGTTATTGAGGTGTAGGCGTCAAGAATTTCAGAAAAAAGTCAGCTTTACGGAAAATGGAGAGTATACTGTATATGTAGAAGGGGAACAAACACACACACACACACACATAAACAAACACACACACACACACACACACGCGCACACACACACACACACACACACACACACCTACACTACCGAGGATTAACCTCCCATTGTAGTAGGCTTTACCTGACCCTACCTGTACGGACTTGAAATGCCGCTCCCTCTTTACCCTTTACCTCTTGACCCTGACCCTACCAAAACAGTTTTTGTATGTATGTATGTTTGTGTGCATACTTGAGCGTTTGTGTATACGGACATGTGCACACTTACTGCATGTTCTTATGTTATTATATATGTATGTATATGTATGCGTATGTATGTGCGTACGTACGTGTACATGTGTATGTTCTGTATATGAGTAAGTAAAATAAATGTGTATATACTGTAGGCCTATATCACTTACTCTCATGGTCTTTTATGATAATTTGTATTCTGCACCTGCATCATTATTGTATTTTTTTTTTTTTTTTGTAAACTGAGCTTACCATCTTCATATCTGTACATCTCATGTTCATCCACTAAATTGTAAAATGTGTATTTTCAGCTCATGAGGCTGCCATTCTTTAATAAACTGTTTATTATTATTATTATTTATTATAACTCACACACACACACACACACACAGGCGCTGTACTGTGGTCTCGCGATGACCGCGGGACGAGGGTTCGAATCCATCAGAATCCTAAATGTTTTTTTCGGCCACAGCAACGGAGATAATTGTATCGTGGTTCCTTCCTAACCAAGCTGCTATCAGCCTGTGTTAGCCTACACATCTTCTCACCAATACAAAGTGCATCTGCGTATGTACTTGTGGGAAGCCAGGCCCCTCACGGTCGCCAACAGTCACATAAGACCTCGTAGTTAAGGTAGAAAAAGAATTGTACTACACCTAGGTTTAAGAAAAACTCTAGATTATCAGCCATAGGGCTGCATTGAACAATAAAAAGACAATTATCAACTCTGGGTAAGCAGAGTTTGGTATCGCCCCCCGTATAGTGGGTACCACACGAAAACAAATTCTGTCGTCGTCGTCGTCGTCGTCGTCGTCGCGTCTGTCTCGGAACTCCTCCTAGACCGTTGGACGGATTTTCACCGAATTTCACACAAACATTTGTTGAGTGAATGCAAACATCAGTCAAAAAAGATTTTTTGAATTTATGCAATAGTTATGATTTTAGGTCCAAAATATGGTTTTGCCCCCCCCCCCCCCTCCCGGCCCCCCCCCCCCCAGTAGTAGTAATGATGACAGTAGTAGTAATGATGGTCATGATAGTAGTGATGATGGTGACAAGTAATGATGATAGTTGTAGTGATAATAATGACAGTAGTGATGATGGTATTGACGATCATGGTGTGAGTATTAGTGATGATGGTGAGTAGTAGTGAGGATGGTGAAATTTGTAGTGATGATGACGATTGTTGTGGTGATGAAGTTCATAGTAATGGTGATGATGGCAGTAGTAGTGATGATGGTGACAGTAGAATAAATTATGGTAATATTTGTGACAGGAGTAATGATGATGGTTATAGTAGTAATGATGATGTTAACAGTAGTAATGATGATTGTAAGATGGTGGTGATGATATTAGTAATGATGGTTGATAGTTGTAGTATCAATGATGATAGTAGTGATTAAGATGCTAGTGACAATGGACAGTGATGATGGTGAGAGTAGTAGTTATAATTGTAATTGTAGTAGTGATGATGATCATAGTAATGGTGATGATAACAGTACTCGTGATGATTGTGGCAGTTTTAGTGATGATGGCAGTTGTAGTGATGATGGCAGTAGTAGTGATTATGTTTATTGTGATTGATGATGGTATTAGTAGTGATGATGGTAACCCCTCGCAGAGTTGGGTATGCCGTTTTGATTTTGGGCAAAACGGCACGTCTACACACGCACACATATTCACACACACACCACACACACACACGAGCATTCACACACGAACATTCACACACACACACAAACTCATCAACTCTCTCTCTCTCTCTCTCTCCGTTATAAAAGGAAGGTATATTTACTGTAGAACGCATGAACATACAGCCAAATGTTGACACACAAACAGACACACCCAGGTACACATACACACGCGCGCCCTCACTCCCTTGCACACTCACCAGGACGTACACGGATAAACACACGTGATTGTAAACACACACACACACACACACACACACACACACACACACACACACACACATGCAAAAGCTCACGGTATGGACGAGTCCATTCAATGTAGGTAGGCCAGAAATCGTGACACCTAATTTCCATAACTCATAAAGGGCTATAGCAAATGGGCTGTACATTTATACACATAATCCCTGGTTGACTTTTGCCAAATTGTTGAGAGATTAGCTCGATTACTCTAGTTGTTTTGTATTTATAAAGGTTAGAAGTCAAGTGTTTGTGCCTAAGAATAATGAATATACTATACTGATACCTTATTATATAATGAATATACTATACTGATACCTTATTATATAATGAATATACTATACTGATACCTTATTATATAGAGTATTTTTAAACTAAACGTCATGGGCTATATTGATCTTATATAGAAAGTGTACGAACACAAGATAACAAATCCAAAGAGATCTTTGTAAGAGCCAATGCTATCGCTCGCCAGGAAAAAACAGGTTTTAACATTGACAGAGAATTGGATCGAAATGCCATAAAATCGCGAAACTAATGAGGCGAACGTTTTTAAATATCAAAAGTAATAAGACAGAAGGGGTACAGAGAAAAAATAAATCCCGTTAATACGTATAAACATCCCCCAATAGATGGTCATACCTATATATATCTCCATGTATACATATGTATACATACAGTACATTGTAGTGTACATCCACGTACATCAAAATTATGTATGTTGCGTGGGGGGGGGGGGGGGGGGATTTTGAGTGTTTAAGACATTTGCCCCATTAGTTTGGCGATTATAAATCCTTTAGGTTCATTTAGGTGTCAAGATTATACATCGAGTGATAGCGATCCTGTAATTTAGGAAGAATTAGCCTTTGGCTGTGGAAATTTTCTACCGAAAAATTTACAAATTTATCTCAAAGTGGGGTCTTGGGATTATTTTATAAGTTTAATGGAAGTCTAAGGAGGAAACTAAAATATATACTGTAATATAGTCATACATGTTTAAACAAAACAAATATGGGTAATCGGTCGTTAATTATCCAGGTGATAGCAATATTTGCGTCTTCCATTCTCGCACACTTACACAAACACGGTATACAAACAAAACAACAGGTGAGCGGAGCGAGGTATAAACAAAACACAATTTATCCCAGACACAACAAAACCGACAGGTGGACAATTGACCACTTGCGAGTTTCGGGCCTAGAAAAGAGTTGGACTCGTAGACATTGTTATTAAACAGAACTACGATAGTAATGTAGGTTTCTGATGGATAAGAAGTGAATTGATTTGGGTTTCCGTATTTATCAATATACAACATCCGATTCATAGCTCGTAATTTTGGTAAATATCGATGTTTACAACTCCAACTTCCTTATAGGACGAAACTAGCAAGTCGTCAATTCCGGTCGTATTTACAAAGGGATTATCAAAGGTGTTCGCGTATGTTGGATTTTCGTGTAGAGCGGAGCAAAAGAAACCACAATTTATTCTAGACTAGAATACTTTATATATATATTTGTTTGTATTATTATTATTATTATTATTATTATTATTATTGCTATGTTTGTTGGTGGGGTTGAAGGTAGGGGGGGTTGGTGGTGTGTGTGTGTGGGGGGGGGGGGGGGTTGAAGGGTCTAGGGAACAGAAGATACCCTATTTACCCTGGCGCGGACCTATTATACTGTTAGTCTTAACAGAGGCAAGGGGTGTGAGGACATTGCCCAACCATCTCCACCTGCGGGGAAGCCAAGTAGAAAACGTTGAGGGTAAACCTTGGTGTGGATGCTCCGGGTGTAACGACCAGACATGGTAGATAAGGGCTGAAGTTACATGTACGGTTGCGCTAATAAGTCATATCTCAGCTGTCATTACGTTTCGCTGGCTCTGTGCTGTTTTATGTTTGTCAGTTGTTGAATGGGATAGGTAAGTGTATGAATATGTTTGTATATCTCACTCGAAATTACTACATCAAGTTTAGATATGGTTGATACCAATAATTGATCAAAATATACTTAGTGCAGATGCATCACTTATTTGATCGACTGTACTTATAAAATGTAAGTCTCTAGTTTAATCCAAGCATGGAGCCGTCCCAATTGACTCCAAGGCAGCCCTGCAGTACAAGAATCGCAATTCCAGACTAGATTTGGCGCTCTGGTGTCCCGTAGCTACCATGAGGCTGGAATGGACCAATTATCTGCAGTCTCTCTCTCTTTGCCGCATTGTTGCATCTCTCTCACTATTCTACCACTATTACAATAATCAGTGTTCCTTAGAGCTCTTTCAGCTGAGCTCTGGAACTCTCTCCCAGAATCAGTCTGTCCCTGTTCCTATGACTTATATTACTTCAAACTCCGTGTCCAGGCAGTTTTGCTTGAACGTCTCTTCATTTTTTTCCCTATCACTTTTTCAATTCTTGGGGACGCACTCGCCACAGGCAGTTCTGCCTTTTGTCTCCCTCGCTCACATAGACAAAACAAAAATAATAGGATGAACGTTGGCCCAGAATTACGTCATCCCCTTTTTATTCGGCTCTTTCGATACACAGTAGACACATGGGCAAACTCTTATATGTTCCTTCACCACATGGGTAGTGGCCCCCCTAACACAAATTGTTACAAATATACTAATCAAAACTGGACACAAAATTAGCAGAAATCTATGATATATAATAATTTCATCCATATAGTTAAATATATGCACATTTATGTCATGCAATGCACACTATAATTTATTGTTTCATTTCCTTTATGATTAAATTAATATTATCACCAACCCACCAATTAACTTACAAATAAACCTAATTAATGAAATCAATGACACTAATGAATACATGTGGTACTCCATGGATTCGAACCTAAGATACTCACACCGAAATTCCGTGCACTAACCATTACGCTATCAAGACAATGAGATTCAGGGAAGTTGTTTTTTTCTTTTTTTCTGGACCCCATACTCCTTCATGCTTAGCCTCAATATTGTTCAGATGTTATGATGGTCGCTCTATTATTACTGCGATGTTAAGACCTTTCGTCCCATGTTTGTGTCAATATTAAGAACAATCCTGCTATTTAGGTGTCGATTTTTTTCCTGGCAAGCGATGGTGAGCCTGTAATTTTGAAGGAACCGGGTTTCGGCGAGAACATTTTTCTACCGCAATTTGTAGAAGTTTATCTCGAAGGGGGATATTGGGATGCTTTGTATAGCCTGATGGAGGTCGAGGGAGGAAACTAAAGTAGTACCGGGTAATCAATATAAACATATATCAAAACTATAAATACCCTTTTCCCCTTAACCCTTTCCGTACCAGTGACGTATTTTTAACTATACTCTGGATAGTGTTAGGTGATTCAATTCAATTGTATAAGGGCCTCCAGCAATTAACAGGCTTCGAACTATATCACTTAACCCTTTTTACTACCACAGACCCTTCTTAAACTGCACAAAATCGTCTAAATATAGCTAGAATACATTTTAAGAGACGTCGTTGGTACAGAGGGAGTAAATATATATACGACCGTGCTTATATTATACGACCGTGCTTATCATCATTTATGTGAGGTAAAAATCTATATTGGATTAACACGCAATAGGATTACTGCTTAATGCGATTTACTGGTGAAATTAAAATTATTCAGAGAACGAGAGAGTTACAAGGAGTTACACGGAATAGTTAGTATCTCAGAGAACTTGCGGTCTATTCCGAGGAGATACTCGAAGTGGAAAGAGAGAGACTGTTTAGCGCACTACACTCTTTACAGAGTGTGCAAAGTACTATCTATATCTCCTTGAACTGTTCTACTGGTATGAAGAACTGTTTACAACTTCGGAGGGAAGTTTGTTTCAGGTAAAACAGATCTTTTATGTGAAAAAGTTTCCACAAATACTAGTGCTAAACCTTTTCAATTATAGTTTCCAGCCATGATTGCGTGTTGTATTCATATTGAGGCTAAACATTTTGCTATAATCCATATTGTCAAACCCATTAAGTATTTAAAATACTTCAATGAGCTGACCTCGTAGTCTGCGTGTCTCCAACGGAAAGAAATCAAGAGCTCTCAACCGAACCTCATAGCTCATTCTTCTAAGCGATGGAATAAGCTTTGTAGCTCTAGCTTGTACTCTTTATATTCGCTCTATATCTCTCCTGAGTGCTGGAGACCAGAATTGAACAGAATACTCCAGGAGAGGCCGTATCAGAATGTTGTAAAGTGTGAGGACTATTTCCTTATTTCTATACTTAAATTGCATCTTAATATAGCCCAATAATTTCTGAGCTTTCTTCTCTACTTCAATGCAATGCTTGGAAAACTTTAGGTCAATGCTGATCAGAACACCCAAATCCTTTTCCAAGTCAGTCACTTCCAGAGGCATTCCCATTAGTGAATAGCCTGACTTGCGGTTTGCTTGGCCGATGTGCATCACCTTGCACTTCTTCAAGTCTGTTGAGGTTCATCCTGAGTTGTTCAACCCCTTTGGGGGTCTTTCACATTCATTCCAAGCTTTATGTCATCTGCAAACTTGGAGATCACACTCAACAGACCAATATTTATGTCATTGACATGCATAAATGATAAACAGAAGTGGGCCAAGGACAGATCCGTGTGGAACTCCAGAAGTGACTGCAATCCACTCAGAAGAAACACCATTGATTACCACTCGTTGTTGTCTACCTGTTAGCCAACTTTCCATCCAATTTGTGACCTCTGTATTGATACCTAGCGCACTCACTTTTGACATTAGCCTGCAATAAGGCACTTTGTCAAAAGCTTTATGAAAATCTAAGTAAAGGATATCTGTGGCTCTACTTATGTCATACTCACTCAGCTTTTCATGGAAAAATTCCAGCAAATTGGTAAGACATGATCGGTGTCACCTGAATTCATGTTCGGAATCTGTAATTAAATTGTGGATTTCTAGGTAGTCATCTATTTTGTCACCTAGTGTTCCTTCAAAGAGTTTTACTATAATAGAAGTCATGCTAATTGGCCGATAATTCTTGGGACACTCGTGATCCTCTTTCTTAAAGATAGGGGTCACATTTGCCAGTTTCCAGTCTTCAGGGATATCTCCATTTTCTAGTGATTTATTAAAGATGTCCGGCAAGAAAAGTGGGATTTCATCTTGCACTTCTCGTACAACTCGGGGAAGAAAGTTATCTGGGCAGGGCGACTTGAACCTATTTTACTTATCTATTCTTATTGCTACCTCCTCTGGTATACATCTAATTCTGCTAAGAACTTCACCCTCATGCACTAGTCCTAGACTTGGCATGTCACTGGTATTTTCCCTTGTGAATACTGAGGCAAAATTATTGTCTAGGGATTTAGCTATATGAGTGTCAGAAGTTTGAAGTTGGCCTGTTGGATCCTGTAGAGGTCCAATGCTACTTTTGAATTGCTTCCTGCAATACTTAAAGAAAGCAGTTCGAGACCTTCCACCTTGCCTAAAACTATCAAGACCCCCTATAGTGATACATTACTAAAGTCGCCCTTTAAAACCTCAGTTGTGAGAGAATCATTGAGTCCTCCCCCTACCCCCAGATAATCCCTTAGGAATAAATAATTACATTCCTGTTTCATATTTTCCAATCTCTTTTTGTGCACCCATTTTATTCCACTAAGAAAACAAAGTACACAATCTATTCTTGCTCTCCCACATTAAATATACCTTTGTTAAAGTTGGACATTCCCAGGTCAACCTAACTAAATATATTTGTTAGCAGGATCATAATATATACCTGTGCATCACAACATACCAAGGTTATACTATTTGCTTAATCAAATTACCCTTACCAACGTGGTAATGTGGAAGGGGCGTGTAATACAACAAGTTAACTACTCTCCACGATCAGGCGCGAGGGCAGACAGTCATTTGTATAAATATTCAATCTCCACATTATTCAGTTTATGTGAATCTTTAAGACCATTACCATTACTTATGCTTGTATAATATATTTGTATTTAAATTGTTCAATTCAGTTAAGAGCATTATGAGGGTCTAAAAATTGGAATAAACATTAAGTTTCATAATCACTTTGCATCTAACCTGTGTACTGGTATTTGAACTTGTAGAAGATTTTGCATGTAAAGGTCGTTGCACACTGACACGAAAGCCCCTCCAGGCGAGTTCCCGACTCGAAATTTCAGCCTGATATTGCGAATCGGCAACATAATCGTGGATATCGGAAATTAGCCGTGGGTGACTCTCACGGTCCAAGCGACGTATCGGGGGTCAATACGAGATTTTGAGCTGTTCAAATGTTTGTGGGATACCCCCGGCAACTGTAAAAAATCGTTTGAGTCTGGTCTCCATTACGAACTCGCCGTATAACAATCGTGTTGTCCGTATCAAAGACGTATGGTCTGTATCAAAGCCGTATGGCCCGTATCAACGTTGTCTCATGCGTAAGCCTGCCGTGTGGACCTTATCACTTCCGTGCGGAAAATTGGCAACCGTCGAGTTGGCAACCGCGCGTCTAGCCTCAATCCGATTGCACGTCTCACGGCGTCGATACGGCGTCGATACGATTCTTCTGAGTTGTATCGCAGTCTTTTGGGTCGTATCTTTTCCGTACACTAGTAGTCTACCCTTCGCACAACTTTTCCTTTCTTCTTCGTAGCATTCGTTTCTCCACCGTATCGGTATCGCTAGAGTCTTATCAAGTCGTGCGGAAGAGTTACGGTAGAGATACGACTCTAACGATGCCAGCCATTTTCGCCGCGATCTCTAGTAAATTCGGCAAGACACAGGATTTGTATGTGTCGTGGGTGTTCGTGCCAGTCTTGAAAGGGATGTCGTGTCAGTGCGCAACGACCTTTAGCTCTCAAGACGCAATATCCTGATAACCTCTCTATTTGTGCATAAACAAATATGTTGCCTTTTATATAATTGCATAACTCACCTTGTGTTTTTATTGTGTATGTTATTGTGTATTTAACTACTTATTTCTTCCCGTTTAGTGGATCCACACAACTTGTTTTGTCTTGCATAACAACAATAATAAAAACTTCCTCTAAACATTTTCAAACACTGAATTTGCAACTGTTAATATTTGCAATTTTGTTTGACTGTTCTGGCAATTCTTTGTTTGAAGTGACAAAAAAATGTGTTTGTATATGTTGGTATATACAAGACCCCCTCCCACCACATTTTCACACACACACACACACACACACACAGACACACACACACAACAAATATAAATATCATCAAAGGAAGGTATTGAATAGGCAACATTGAATATGCAGCAATAAAATACATCAATAATATTTCTGAATTATTCACAAACATATATAAAATAACAAACACAATACAATTTTACAGACCGTGAATGAAGTCATACACATTTATTGTACTTGAAATAATGGACACTGCAATAGCTACATGATAAATACATTATAAATGCAATATAATATCTCACTTTGTTTTATGCATCCATATATATATATATATATATTCTGACATACGGAGCCCTGTATGTTTATTTAAGAGCTAGAATTAAGAGTTGAAGGAGTGCCGAATTACCCAGGCGGCGAAGCAGACCAGCGAGCGAACCAGCGAGTGGGAAACCAGCTCGTCTGCATACCAGCAAACAAGCCTTCACACATGCGTGCGTCATATGGGACCCTGCAAACTACTTCGATGACCCGATGCTATGACGATGATCGACGCCAATCAACGCCATTGGACCAAGCACCTGCTATGCAACTAGAGGAGCTGTGATTGGGGCGTGCACCATCCCCCGCCTCCTGATTCGTTCCTACACCATCATTGCATAGTATATAAGACCCGAGTAGTGGGCGTTCAAATCAGTCTCATTTGGAGTTGGGAAGGTGAACTTGCAGCGGGAGGAAGACGGGGTGAAGTATTATAATGGGATTGTGACTGTCAGTCAGATTATATAAGTGTGTGTTAAGTGTGTTCGGTGTAAACACTTACGTTATGTTGGTTAGTGAGATATGTGATTGGGAATTAACGTTAACGCTACTATTATGTGCTTAACTATTTTAGTTGACTGACTTGTGGACTAAAGCAACTCTTCAAGTAATTGGGTTATGATAAAAGTAATACTATTGTTTTATATTAATACTTGCGAGTTCTTTAATTTTCTTTTAATTAAGCTTACATTGCTGGTAAGAACAAGAACGGTGATACTATTGTCTCATATTAGTAATATCACCTTAGACTAACATTTTTTTTTTTTTTTTTTTTCCTATATTCCAACTACTCCCTCTCGGGCATAGGCTGAGAGCCTGTACATTACACCGCTCAACACGGTGAAGCCCGTGTGGTCTTGTTCCAGTCTGGGGAGTGAGACATGTGAAGCATCCATCATGGCTCGAAGCAGCTCCATCTCTGAAGCGGCTGGTTGCTTCGCTCAAGTGCTTCACCGTCTCACCCTCCAGACTCAGACCCTCACTCTCAGAACGCCACCTATTGAGCAGTGAACTCACTAGGCATTGTCCCCCTGTAACATATTTTGAATATGGGAATATTCATACAGTGTTATTTAATCAGGGAACAATGAGGGTATTTTTTTGGCATTTCGGTGGGCTTTGTGGTAATGCACTGATACTAGGTACAGCACAAATTCAATCCCAATAATATCTTCCCATTGACATATCGGGATTTGAACCCGGGTCCATTGGATTACCAATCCAGTGGCATGACCACTCCACCACACCTCCCCAACATGGCTGTTTTAATGTTACTTCTAGTGATTTCCTAAGCTGAAGAAAATTCTTTTAGCTTCAAAATATTATTTTTGCTTTTCATATTATTTGAGTGAGACCTGAATCGAATCTATGAAGCGATCCTGTAACTTAATTTACTCATAATCAAACCTCAATGTTACGTGGTTAAGAAATACATTTATCTAATTATTAAATATATATCTAACTTTTTATGTGACTTTGATATTAATCCTGATAATAATAATATAATACTATTAACGTAAAACAAGAACCAAGAATAATAACTACATTAAATATAAATAAAAGGACATGATATAAGAAAACTATATATTTATTTCAAAAAGTGTAAGCGACAAAAATATTCTTACCTTAATATTTATCTTTCAAGACTTGATATATAATTAATATTCCTTCTTTAGATATAACTTCTTCGGTTCATAACCATAGCCTACTAAGCTTCGGTTAAATAATAATTTTTTATAAATACTACATGACTTTAATTAGTTTCAGTATTTGTTCATAATTAAAGAGTATCAGTCAATAAAGGATACCAAGTCCTAAGATCCAAAAGGAAAGGAAGCAACAACAGGAAATACGTGTATTAGATTTTACTTTCGTTTTGCCTACAGCTGACTGATACCTTAATATATATCTCTGTGCTATCTAGATTCATCAAGTTAACCACTTGAGGATCAAGATACGTAACAATATATATATATATATATATATATATATATATATATATATATATACCGGTATATATATAATATATATATATATATATATATACTGTATATACACTGTATATATACAGTATATATACCGGTATATATATATATATATATATATATATATATATATATATATATATATATTTGTTTAAGGGGAGGTATTTAGTTTGTTCCCTAGACCTCCATCAAGCTTAAAATTACACCCCCTTGAATCCCTTTCAAGATAAATTTGTACATTTTTCGGTAGAAAAATTTCCCGGCCAAAGGCCGGTTCCTCTTAAATTACAGGCTCGCTATCGCTCGCCAGGATAAAATCAACACCTGAATTGCACGAAAGATCTTAATATGGGGTGAAAGTTCTTAAAATCGCTAAACTAATGGGGCAAACGTTTTATAATATCAAAAGCAATGGGGCTAAACATGAGGTAGAAAGGGGTCAAGAAAAAAATCCCTCAAGTGGAGATCTCCCCTTAAGGGAGTGAGACATGTGAAGCACCCATTCACGGCTCGAAGCAACTCCATTTCTGATGCCGCTTCGGCTATGCGCTTCACCATCTCACTCCCCACACTGGAACCCTCACTATCAGAACGCCACCTATTGAGCAATTAACTCACTAGGCATTGCCCCCCCTGTAGCATATTTTGAATATGGGAATATTCATACAGTGCAATATAATCAGGGAACAATTAGGGTATTTTTTTGGCATTTCAGTGTGCTGTGGTAATGCACTGAAACTAGGTACAGCACAAATTCCATTCCAATAATATCTTCCCATTGACATATTGGGATTCGAACCCCGGGTCCATTGGATAACCAGTCCAGTTGCAAGACCACTCTGCCACACCTACCCTCTATATATATATATATATATATATATATATATATATATATATATATATATATATATATATATATATATACAGTATATATATATATATATATATATATATATATATATATATATATATATATATATAAGTGTGGTTTCATTTAATCATCAGTTGGCTAATCAGACGAGTTAACCACTACATATTATAAGTATAAAATCGCGGAGAGAAACATATTTTATGTAGCTAACTGTGCATACGAAAATACGTAAAGCGAGTACGAACAAATTTAGGGACACCCAGCACAATATCCAACTGGCCCAGGGCTACATTTCTGTATGCTATTTAACCTATTATAAGCAAAGCAATGGCAAGCAACATATAAAGTCTTAATCCATCAATTGGTTTGTTATATTTTCTTGTTTGCGTTGATCGTTCCAATTTTATAATCAGCTAAAATTCCATAAACAAAAATTACCCTGGGCCAGCTGGATTTTGTTTTTCTATGTGTAGGAGGGAGACAAAAGGCAAAACTGCCTGTGACGAGTGCCTCCTTCAGAGTTCAAAGAATGACGGCCAAAATCAAGGAATGATCGAGCCAAAATGTCTGGACACACAGAGTTTGAAGCAGTTTAAGTCGTAAGATGAGGGAAAGGTTGATTCACGGAGAGAGTTTCAGAGCTCAGCTGTTCAATAGAAGAAAGATAAGGATGATCGTTTCACTCGTGAGTTGGTGAGTTGCACAGAGTAGGGGTGGGATTGTGTTGCAAGACGGATGTTACGTACCCTACGTAGAGGAGGTGGTATACACTGAGAGAGCTCTGAGGAACACTGATTATTGTAGTAGCGATAGAATAGCGAGAGAGACGCAACATTGCGGCGAAGAGAGAGAGATTGCAGAGAGTCGGTGAGTAGACGGGAGTTAAAGATACAAAAGGCTTTCCTTTCTACCTTGTGTAGAAGTGCTGTGTGAGAGGATCCTCCCCACACATGTGAACACTACTCAATACAGGGTCGCACTGGGCCCCTGTATAGAGTAAGAAGCTTTGCAGGGGTAAAGATCCCCTTGAGGCGGTTGAGCACACCCAGCTTCTGGGGCGCCGTCTTAGCAGGAGTGGTAATATGGTCCTTCCAAGAGAGAGCAGAAGAAAAGCAGACACCGATAATACTGAGAGAAGATGAAGGGTTGATTTTTGTATTGTTGAAGTATAAGGGATAGTCCTCTGGGAGTTCTCGAGGGTAGATAGATAGAGAAATTGGGTTTGGGAAGCATTAAAGGCAACAAGGTTATCTCTGCCACAATTGGAAATAGTAGTTAGATCAGAAGATAAGTGTTGTATGGCTTCATTATGTTTGTTTTTGAGGGATTGCTGGCTGAGGCCTTCTGGAAAACTAATTGAATAGTAGAGTCGTCTGCATATGAAAGGATGGGACTGGAGGTACAGTTGAGAAGATCATTTATGAAAATTAGAAAGATAATTGGGGATAGGACAGAACCCTGAGGAACATCAGAGTTGATAGAATGAGGAAGTGAATGATGGTTGTCCACAACCACAGTTATGGAATGGCCAGAAAGGAAATTAGAAACACCGACACAGATGGAGGGATAGAAACCGAAGAAGGGTAGTTTAGAAATTAGAGATTTGTGACAAACTCTATCGAAGGCCTTCGATATGTCTAGCGCATAGACAAGGTCTCACCGAAGTCCCAAAAGAAGGATGGCCTGGAGTTAATAATATATGAAAGAAGATCTCCAGTAGAGGGACCCTCAAATTAAGGAAGCCATACTGGTGATCTGAGAGTAGATTATGAAAAGAGAAATACTTAAGATATTTGGAAATAAGAATAGTTTCAAAAACTTTAGAGATACAAGAGATGAGAGCAATTGGACGATAGTTAGAGGGTTGAAAGTGGTTGGGACAGGTTAAATGAGAGCGAACTTCCAGCATGAAGGGAAGACGTTAGAGAAGAGACAGAGACGAAAGAGTTTGCCTAGGCAAGGAGTCAGCACAGAAGAACAGTTTTTTAGTTCAACAGGAGCAACATCATCCGGACCGTACGTCTTCTTAGTATTAAGCCCAGAGAGGGTACAAAGTACATCTTTAGAAGAAATTAGGATATTAGGCATAAGGTAGGAGAGGGAGGAATAGCACCTGAGTCATCCAAGGTGGAGTTTCTAGCAAAGGTTAAAGTGAAGAGTTCAGCTTTGTCAGAGGAAGAACTGATGGTTGTGCCATAAGAGTGGAAAAGGGGAGGGAAAGACGAGGATAAAAAATTGTTGGAGAGGTTTTTGGCTAGATTCCAGAAAGCTTGGGAAGAGCTAGAGTTGGATAAATCAGTGCATTTATTATTGATGAAAGAGTGTTTGGCAAGTCGAACAACAGATTTGGTTTGATTCCGGGCAGAAACCTAGGAAAAATGAGATTCTTAAGTTTAACCCTTATTTAGCGGCGAGCAACATAAGTCGAGTTAAATAAAGCTGGACTATGTGGCGGCGCTCGACATAACTCGAGTGGCAATTTCAGCACGTAATGTGGCTGAGAGAGAGAGACAAGTGGTGGCAGGAGACTAGCGAGCGTATGACTGCTCCAGACCACCGCGGCGAACCTACTGACACAAATCTCAGCTCCCTCCTCCCTCTCTCACTCGCTACATACTCAATTATGTACTGAAAGTACCGAATTACCTGCTTTTTGCACTCGCGTTGCACGGTTATTGCAAGAAAACTATCCATCATACAAGGATCGTTATGGTGTCATTCGAAAGCTCTGTTTATGCCCTTTCAGGGATAGGTACTTGTTTTACGTTCTGGGTCTTATTTAGGCATGAAAATGATCACGTAAACAGCCCTATTTTGGCTAAAAACACCCCGCTGTGCGGTACACATAAATAAACCGCATAGGCCGCTCGTAAGGTGTTAAAGGCATCGGTACCATTTGAATGCTTCCTTGTTATTGTGAAAAGCAGTAGAACAAGCGTGAGTAAACCAAGAATTGTTTGCATTAGTCTGAGAGAAAGAAAATGGAATGCATGCCTCCATGCCCGATAGGATTATCTCGGTAATGCGTTCAGCACTCTTCGAGGGTCCCCGGCCACAGAAGCAAACATCATTCCATGGGAAATCAAAGAAGTACTGCTGGATAGCTTCCCAGTCGGCAGCACCAAAGTGCCGGTTGGGAGGATCGGGTGGCCGTACTTGAGAGATAGGACAGGTGACAGAGATAAGTTTATGGTCGGAGGAGCCCAAAGGAGAGAAAAGATCGACAGTATAAGAAGAAGTGTTAGAAGTTAGAAACAAGTCAAGAATGCTGGGCCAATCTCCGAGGCGATCCGGGATACGGGTGGGTTGCTGAACCAACTGCTCTAGGTAATTTAGGATAGAAAATAACGTAGGTTTGTTCACCAGGTTGGACAGTAGAATGAGAGGAGAGCCATTGGTGGTGGTGAACGTTGAAATCAACTAAGATTGAGATTTCAGAGAAAGGAGAAATGGATATAATATGTTCCACTTTAGAGTTTAGATAGTCAAAGAATTTGGGAAAGTCGGTAGAGTTAGGAGAAAGATACACAGCACAGACATATTAATATTAGAATGACAGGAAAGTTTGAGCCATAAAGTTGATCATTCAGAGGAGTCAAAATTGGGAAAGCGAGAGCAAGTGAGTTTGTTGTGCACGTATGCACAACATCCGCCTTTGGCTTTGAAACTAGGATCGAGAAAGTAGGAGGATACAGAGAAGGGGCTGCAGGCAGTTGCTCTAGACACCTGAATTTCAGTGAGGAAAAGCAGATCAGGTTTGTAGGAGGAGATATGGTGTTCAACAGAGGGAAAATCTGAGGAGAGGCATCGAATGTTGCAAAAGTTGCTGACTGTTGACTGTACATATAAATATCATGTACAGTTGGTGCAAGGAATCCCTTTACCCAACATCATTCATAAAACCATTCATCAGAGAGCTTATGTTGCTGTAAATTGATTGCTATAACTTTTTCTTAAATGTTGCTTCGACCTGTATACAGTATGTATACACAGCTCAATGACGCCTTTCTTTTTATAAAGTTTAACACCTTACGAGCGGCATAGGCGGTAACTTCTATGTACCGCCCAGCGGGTGGTTTTACCCTAAATGGCCTTGTTTCCGTGCTCTTTTTCATGCATAAACAAGAGCCAGAGCGTAATACAATTATGTATCCCTGAAAGGGCGTTAATTGAGCTTTCCAATGACACCTGAACCATCCTTCTACGATCACTGGTTGTCTTGCAACGATCGTGCAACCGAAGGGCAAAATCGCTAAAATACGGTAATTTCGTTACATAATTACGTGTGTAGCGAGGGAGGGAGGGTGGATGTGTGTGTAGTATATGTCAGTAGGCCCACGGCAACCGTGGCGAGCGGTCATGAGGTAACCTACGCTCCTCCCGTCGCTCGTCTCTCTCTCAGAGCCAATATTGCGCCAAAATTGCACACAGACATAAGTCTGGCCCCGCCACATAGTCCTTTCTTCTCCATACGGACTTAAGTCGGGCCCCGCTACGAATGGGTTAATAAGGACCTATGTTATTATGAGGGTTTATTGAGATCGTACTTACCCATTTGAGTCATAGAGGTAGATTATAAACTAAATATATTTGTGGAATGGTAAGCAGAATATGATGAAAATGGTGGTGAATGGGTTAATGATGACCGTAAGTAGCCAGATAAGTGGTTTCTATATAATGTGTGGTAGAGGACTACCTTGGGCCAACAATACGCTCAACTGACAATCTTCCTAGGGCTTGTGTGCAGGATGCATAGTTTAGCACGGGAAGGGAGGGGTTTCATGCATCATTATCAGTGGGAGTATTAAGTTTAAGGGCTGGGATTGTTTATTAGTTTTTATATTTATATGTTGGGGTTCTCTCTGAGTTGTTTAGCGGCTAGGAAGTGTTGTTTGTTGAGTATTTTGCTGTGGTGTCTTCCTCTTGTTTTGGTCACTTCAGCTAGAAGGGTGGGTTGTAGGGCGGAGGTGGTGGTGACCTTGCCTTCCTTCTTCAGCCGTGCTGCCCCTGGAGAGACGCCCCTCAGCTCCGCCCCTCGAACCCGCGCATCTCACCCCAGCTCCCAGCCAACCAACGATGACTTCGGTCCCCCTTCTCTCCACCACCCCACACCCCCAGCCACGATTGACTCCAGTGCGCAACTCCTGACCTCATCACCCTCTGGCCAATCACAGACCAGGAGAAGTGCCCGCATAGCGAACATACCATCCACCAATGACAGACGATAGCCTGCTTTAACTTCGCCCCCTCAACCATCCCAGCTCCTATATAAACTCATATTATTCTCAATAACAATGCACCTACACTTATACTTGCAGACTTTAACGCTAGACACCAAGCTTTCCAACATAATACCATTAATCAACGTGGAATTCAACTATTAGCGCTACACAACCACAAAAGATTAACTTTTCAAGGCCCAGACTTCAACACAGTTTTCACACCAAACGGTAATGGTAAACCTGACTTAATTTTTTCAAACCAAGCTTTTAATATATTCCATCATGATATTTCCCCAGGGCCACTTTCAGGATCAGATCACATCCCAGTTTTCATGTCAATTTCTTCAAACCCAATTCAAGTCCCATGTCAATCTCATTTTAACTACTCACAAGCAAACTGGGAAGAATTCAAAAACATTTTATCAGAAGACAACTACATACACGACTATGAGGGACAACACTACACACACATAGACCAACAAATTGAGAACCTACAGAACAAAATCATAAATGCAGCCAACACAACCATCCCAAAAACTACATACAAAATCAAACACACTTTCAGACCCTCCATCAGAACACAACGACTCCTAGTGTGCTATCGTCGTCGATTCGAACAGAACAAACACAACCGCATACCAGGCCGAGTACGTTACGACCTCTCCAACCTCAGAACTCACGTCCTTAACAGCCTGCAATCTGATCATGACGCTCACTGGACTCACCTAGTACACTCAGCAGAACAAAACAGAAAAACTAAGCCCTGGGAATTCTGGCAACATATAAAACGTTTAAAAGGTAATACCACTCCCAGAACATCCTCCCTCACTGTTAATGGCAACAAAATTACTGATCCTAGGGCTATCACAGATACATTTAAACAGACATGGCAACAAGTATACCACCCACACCCCATTGAAAGGCCTGCCGAACAACACATCCACAATATAGAACAACATCTCACTACCATCCCTGACAACATCTCCCATGACACACACATTAACCTAAACACACTTGACCCTCAAAACATACTCACTGCTCCCATTGTGCCAGACGAAGTCAAATTCATACTGTCTAAAACACGGAGAAAGGCGCCTGGTGCCACGGGTATTAATCACCACCTTGTAAAGCACCTACCTAACACTTTCATAACAGCACTCACTCGCCTCTACAACGCCATCCTGGCATCAGGCTACTTTCCCGTCTGCTTCAAGACAGCGACCATTATCCTCATACCCAAGAAAAACCAAGACAAGACTAATCCACTAAACTACAGACCCATTAGTCTACTTGAGACTCTTGGGAAGACTCTAGAACGCATCATAAACCACCGACTTAGACTATTTCTCGAAGACGAAGGACTCCTCACGAACATGCAATTTGGTTTTAGACAACACAGATCGACACAAGAAGCACTAAACATTATCACAAACTACCTTCACATAAACAAACAGTCCAGACGAAAAAACAAGACAGCCTTAATTACAAAGGACATAAAACGAGCTTTTGACACAGTGTGGCACGAAGGCTTGAAGTACAAAATCTGCGAAAATTTCAACTTCCCATTAATTACTCAGAAACTTCTCTGCAACTTTTTGGATAATAGAACAGCCAAAATTAAGTTTTCTAATCTTTATTCAGATTCATTTGCACTAAACGCAGGCGTACCTCAGGGCTCAGTGCTCGCTCCTACCCTCTACATCCTATACACAAATTACTTTCCCAACCCCACTCACAATGACTCTCTCACAGTAATGTACGCAGACGACGTGACGCAAATAATAAGAGCAGGCACAATAGACGCATTGACAAACAGAGCTCAAAGAGAACTTGACAAAGTAGCACAATGGGAGCAAAAATGGCGGATTCAGGCTCATCCTCAAAAACACACGTCACATACTTTGCCAAAGGACATCCCCGCCCAAGACCCTTATTCCAGAACTCCCGAGCACCTGTCCCTAACCGCACACAAATAAATGTCTCTCCCACAAACAAAGTACTCGGCCTCACATTCGACAAAAACATCCGATTCCACAAACAAGCACAAACTTCCATTGCCATCGCATCTAAATCACTACAAACCATCTATCGATTCAGAAATGCCTCAATAAAAACCAAGCTTCACTTATACAAAGCACTTATAAGACCTCTTTTGTGCTACGTCCCACTCAGCATTTCACTTTCGGCCCCTACCACCCAACTAAAATATCAAAAAATACAAAATAAAGCACTGAGGTGGATGTTCGGGACTCAGTGGTATGAGTTCCAGACGGCACAACATCTTCACAATCTAGCCCACATCCCCCCTCTAAATACTTATTGGCAGCAATTAGCAGAAAAACAAATTATAAAACTTGAGACCTTTCATGATAACTTCATCCAAATTTTCAACAGAATTTTATATCCCCCCCGCCCCTTGTCAAACCTCCTTCACCCCAACAACAGAGGCACCCATTCCAATATTCACTTAAAATCAGGATTGGTAGAGGAGGTGGGTCATGCCGGCTCGTCCACAGTCCAGCCTCCATACCACTCTTGACCTAGATTCCTAGCTTCACTTCCCATTAAAATGTATAATTTCACAGACAAAGTACAAGACAACAACCTTTTAACGTAACTTCTATAATAATAACAGTACAGCCTTCTTACAGGTTCTGCCACTGACAGACTTCCCCAGCAGTACCCCTTTTGACTCCATGCCACCCAAAATTACCTCCCCCTTTTATACCATTTTCGAATTACTACCACCCAAAAATACAACCCCAAAACATGCAAGCACTTTCGATCTTATACCATCCAAAATTAACTTGCTCCCCATCCCTTGCCCCCTTCTTGGCAAGCCATCCTGAATCACTAAAGTAACTTCTCCAACTAAATCAACTCAACCCCAGCTCAATTATTCAACTCACGCACGTTGGGTCAAGCCCCGACACCCTATTTCTCCCACTATTATCAGTCTCTCCTACTTAACCAATAAAAACTTCCCTTCTTTCACCCTCACCCACCTTTTCTATATTCATTCATTCATTCATTCTATACCATTCATTACTTGAAAATGCTATATGAATAGCGAAACGTTGTAACCATTGTTCACCATGTACCATCCTGTATCCACTTCATCATGAACTTCGCCAATCTACTGTACCTCCTTACTGTCCATCAACGCAAAATTGTCAGATCCTTGGAAAACCTGAACAATAAAGTCTCTAATGCTGAAATTGCTATATCTTTTAACCTTGTGTGCATCAAAGAAAATATATATATATATATATATATATATATATATATATATATATATATATATATATATATATATATACTACGCATATATATACATATACATAAACTATTCGCATAGCTATCTCATCGCAAACATTTGATCCACACACGCCCCTCCCCTCCTAAAACTACACTACTCCTCTCCTATTACACCTACTGTATCCTTTATTACCCTCTCTATCACCACCTTGCCATACAACTTTCTAACAACTGATAGGAAACTAATACCTCTACAACTGATAGGAAACTAATACCTCTACAACTGATAGGAAACTAATACCTCTACAACTGATAGGAAACTAATACCTCTACAACTGATAGGAAACTAATACCTCTACAACTGATAGGAAACTAATACCTCTACAACTGATAGGAAAACTAATACCTCTACAACTGATAGGAAACTAATACCTCTACAACTGATAGGAAACTAATACCTCTACAACTGATAGGAAACTAATACCTCTACAACTGATAGGAAACTAATACCTCTACAACTTGAAGACTCCTGCCGGTCTCCCTTCCCCTTGTACAAAGGCACTATATATGCACTACTCCAGTCTACTGGCAAGCTTGACACAACCAAGATCACATTGATTACTCTCACAACCCAATCTATTATCACATCTCCACCCTTCTTAATACACTCCACAGCAATACCATTCATACCTTCTGCTTTACCCGCTCTCATTGATCTCACTGCTTCTTTCACCTCATTCTTCTCAATCCTTTCATTGATTCCCTACCACCTGGGTTGTCTGGGTAGCTTACATTCATCAGCCACTGCTTCAATTACTGCCTCTCTTCCGTCTCTTACATTTAGCAATGTGGAAGGCGCTAAGGATTTACGAAATTGGAGGAACTTTGTTAAGCACTGTCAAGAGTTTTATAAGGAGAGCAGAGCATGTGTTAGAGTAGGGAATGAGTTGAGTGAATGATTTGAGGTAAATGTTGATCTGTGACAGAGTTGTGAAATGTCACTGTGGTAGTGTGATATATATACAGTATATATATGGATGGTGTGGTGAGGGAGGTAAAAATTAGATCTATGGGTAGAGGATTGGAATTAGTAGGAACGAATGGTGGTGATTGGGAGTTGAAGCAGTTGCTATTTGCTGATGACACAGCACTGGTGGTGGATTCTGAAGAGAAGCTGCAGGCTGCAGCGAGTAGTAGAAGAGTGTCGTGTGGTATGTGAGGAAGCTGGAAGAGAATGTCAATACAAGTTAAGTGACAGTGTGTAGTAGAAATGCTCGTAGGGTGAATCTAAATGTATGACTGGATGGGGAAATGCTGGAACAAGTGGAATTGATATACATATCTAGGAGGAGTGATAAACAAGGACGCAGGTATTGAAATGGAGGTAAGACAGAGCGTGTGTGAGGGAAGGACAGTTTTTGGAGCATTGGGAAGTATGTAGAAGGTGAGAAATCTTGGAATGAAAGCTTACAAAGAGAATATATGAGTCAGAAACAAGAAGAAATTGATTGAGAGGAAGACCTCAGAGTAGGTGCAGAGATGGTGTGAAATATGTGTTGCAAGATAGAAAGATGACTGAAAAAGAGAAAGGAGAAGTGGTGATGAATAGGAATGAATGGTGAATGATAGTGGATAGATGAGTGATAACGCAGTCATAGAGAGTCGGGGTCGGGTGCCAGTTGGACTAGATAATAGTCCGTCAGGCGGCGCCTGTCCCGGGGAGCCGGTGTATATACAGTATGAAGGGTCATGCCAGGAAGTGATGTTGGCGGGCATTGTGGTGCGCTCCATACTGTGCTACCATTACCTTTGTTCACATAAGTTAGGTAGTTTAGTTACAAGCAGCCTTGTAGGGATCAATGATTATGTAGTTGCTTGTTTTCCATTGAACTCTCACTCTCACTCTCTCTCTCTCTCTCTCTCTCTCTTTCTCTCACTTCAGAATTCTCGCCCGGACATCAAAGAAGGATTAGAGGGATTTACTAGTTGATTGGGATTGGATTTCTATAACAAAAAAACAATAATCCTCCACGGCCGGACGGTTATGTTGTCGTTACATTCATTTTTTCAGAGAGAGAGAGAGAGAGAGTGTGTGTAAGTGTGTGAGAGTGAGTAAGAGAGAGAGAGAGGAAGTGTGTGAGAGTGAGAGAGACAGAGAGAGAACCATAGACCCAGAGACGATTTGACATAATTATGCCCTGAGAGAGAGAGAGAGAGAGAGAGAGAGAGAAAGAGCAAGCGAGAAAAAATAGCTTTACAACCCGCACGAATAGTGGTAAAGAGATGCATGAGGAAATTTAAAACAAATATATAGTAATCTGGAGTGTTTGTTGCCAGAATGTATTACCGGTACCCATTGTTACTGAGTCGCTCTTCCTGCTGATTTAGTGCAGCATGATTCTATTCCATATAAGTTGGCCAAATTTCATTAACATTATCTCAGCAGCTATGACGTTCCTTTCGGAATGTTTTACTTGGCCAATGCGACATTCCTTCCAGAACATGACACTGAAAAAAAAAAATGCACAAGTGCCAGTGAAATAGATGCAATATGTAATTATGTAGCATGTCTCCTTACCACCACCTCCTCTCTTCCCCTTATATGTATCTCCCCTCCTACTATGGATGCAATATGTAATTATGTAGCATGTCTCCTTACCACCACCTCCTCTCTTCCCCTTATATGTATCTCCCCTCCTACTATGGATGCAATATGTGATTATGTAGCATGTCTCCTTACCACCACCTCCTCTCTTCCCCTTATATGTATCTCCCCTCCTACTATGGATGCAATATGTGATTATGTAGCATGTCTCCTTACCACCACCTCCTCTCTTCCCCTTATATGTATCTCCCCTCCTACTATGGATGCAATATGTGATTATGTAGCATGTCTCCTTACCACCACCTCCTCTCTTCCCCTTACATGTATCTCCCCTCCTACTATGGATGCAATATGTGATTATGTAGCATGTCTCCTTACCACCACCTCCTCTCTTCCCCTTATATGTATCTCCCCTCCTACTATCGATGCAATATGTGATTATGTAGCATGTCTCCTTACCACCACCTCCTCTCTTCCCCTTACATGTATCTCCCCTCCTACTATGGATGCAATATGTGATTATGTAGCATGTCTCCTTACCACCACCTCCTCTCTTCCCCTTATATGTATCTCCCCTCCTACTATGGATGCAATATGTGATTATGTAGCATGTCTCCTTACCACCACCTCCTCTCTTCCCCTTACATGTATCTCCCCTCCTACTATGGATGCAATATGTGATTATGTAGCATGTCTCCTTACCACCACCTCCTCTCTTCCCCTTATATGTATCTCCCCTCCTACTATGGATGCAATATGTGATTATGTAGCATGTCTCCTTACCACCACCTCCTCTCTTCCCCTTACATGTATCTCCCCTCCTACTATGGATGCAATATGTGATTATGTAGCATGTCTCCTTACCACCACCTCCTCTCTTCCCCTTATATGTATCTCCCCTCCTACTATGGATGCAATATGTGATTATGTAGCATGTCTCCTTACCACCACCTCCTCTCTTCCCCTTACATGTATCTCCCCTCCTACTATGGATGCAATATGTGATTATGTAGCATGTCTCCTTACCACCACCTCCTCTCTTCCCCTTATATGTATCTCCCCTCCTACTATGGATGCAATATGTGATTATGTAGCATGTCTCCTTACCACCACCTCCTCTCTTCCCCTTACATGTATCTCCCCTCCTACTATGGATGCAATATGTGATTATGTAGCATGTCTCCTTACCACCACCTCCTCTCTTCCCCTTATATGTATCTCCCCTCCTACTATGGATGCAATATGTGATTATGTAGCATGTCTCCTTACCACCACCTCCTCTCTTCCCCTTACATGTATCTCCCCTCCTACTATGGATGCAATATGTGATTATGTAGCATGTCTCCTTACCACCACCTCCTCTCTTCCCCTTACATGTATCTCCCCTCCTACTATGGATGCAATATGTGATTATGTAGCATGTCTCCTTACCACCACCTCCTCTCTTCCCCTTATATGTATCTCCCCTCCTACTATGGATGCAATATGTGATTATGTAGCATGTCTCCTTACCACCACCTCCTCTCTTCCCCTTATATGTATCTCCCCTCCTACTCCCTCTCCTCCCTCCCTTTCTTCCTCAACTTCTCCCTTCCTCCTCTCTTCTACATTTCCCTCCTCCATTCCCTATACTTCCCCCTTCCATCTCAAACCCTTCCTCTACACCTCCCCTACCTCCCCCTCCCTCATACATGTGCGAAACAACCGCTGCTGGGCCCGTCAGTCAGTGTCTGGAGAGACTCCAGAGAAAGCACATAGCTATGTCGCTCTGCCTCCTATGCATTCGCTACCCTTCCATCACAATAATATGTTTTTTTCACTAAATATTTGCTCTTTACACCTATTTTCTGGATCTTTAATGTTCACATGTTGATTATGCAAGTAAAATAAGCGCATATGGTGCAGTAATATTGCTTTATATGGTTAATACGTGGAATTCTGTCCAAATTCAAGCTAAATATTTTGCAATGGTCTGACGCAGCTGTCAGGTTAAGGGGGGAGGGTTTATATATTGGTCGATATATACATTAATTATTAATTTTAGTTTCCTTCCTAAACCTCCATCAATCTTAAAGAAACATCCTCAAGATCCCCCTTCTAGATAAATTTGTACATTTTTCAGTAAAAAATTGTTCTGGCCAAAGTCCGATTACTCTTAAATTACAAGCTCGCTATCGCTGCTAGGAAAATAATTGACTCCTAAATGGCACAAAAGGTCTTGATATTGACAAGGAAATGGGGCGAATAGTCTTAAAATCGCGAAACTAATTGGCCGAACATCTTAACGGACACCGAAATCCGCTTATTTTATAGCGTATGAGCGAGGCAAGCTGGTGCAGGCAGCGCGGGACGCCTTCATCCCTTGTCCACCAAATCTGCGCTAGCACTGATGTAACTTTCAGCCCTTTCTGAGTTCACTGCAGCATTACACATAGTGAAAACAGCTCAAAACCACTCATTTTAGCTATTATGGCCGAATTTTGTAAGAATGTTGCAAGACAATCAGACGTCGTACAGAGATGATTCAGGTGTCGTTAGAAATCTTTATTATTGTACATTCACGGATATATAATTGTATTGAGGTATTACGTTCTGGATCTCGTTAATGAATAAAAATGTGCAGGGAATGAAGCTCAATTTAGGCCAGAATGCCAGCAATGAATGAGTTAAAGAATGACTTGTGTTATTCAAAGGGTTTATTGAGATTGTGTTTACCCCTTTGAGTCCTAGATGTAGATTACAAACTAAAGCAATCGTCTAGTGGAAAACCAAACTAAGATGACAATTACATCATCGTGTTGAATGGGTTCAGGGATTGAATTTACCGTCAGAATGGTAAAAGCGTACAATAGCAGCTCCCCCAGCGTGACATTTCCGAGAGACAATTCAATATTAGGATTATCCGGTGGATTATCTACTGCATGTTGGAGTAGGTCAGTGGCGGTCTGGCCTGTATAAAGTTGACGTAGTTGTACTTTGAAACTACTTCCTAACCCAATCAGAACCAGTGACATCCTTTATAATTATATTCTGGAAAACTATTAGACGATTTTATTCAGCTTAGGAAGGGTATCCACCAATTAATAGGCTAGACTATCTCACTTAATCCTTTTTTTGGCTACCATATAACTTTCCTAAGCATCACAATATCTTCTAAATGTAACTGAAATCAGAAAGGGTTAATTAAAGGTTACAATCAGTTAGAAGCATATGCTCATAACATTAAGGTGAATACACCCTCACAGAATAACCAGGAGATTGATTATAGAATTTCTAAGAGAGAGAGAGAGAGAGAGAGAATGTGTGACTGACAAAATGGCTACAATACCTTTTTCATAACTCAAAAACAACTTCATTGATTGAGCTGCTCTCTGTACCTTTTGGAAAGAGTCAATCAGCAAATAGGTGGGGAAAATTGAAGTCACTTTGTAATATACAGTAGGCCAATTCCATCTACTGGGAGTATTTTTTTAAACTTTATATATATATATATATATTGAGTATATATCACAAATACACGTGAGCCACTAAATGTTCCCAAGCTCTCAGTGGGGTTCGAACCATCGACCGTCAGACGATAGCCGACGCTTTAATCAACTACACCACGGCAGTGGTGTAGTTGATTAAAGCGTCGGCTATCGTCTGACGGTCGATGGGTCGAACCCCACTGAGAGCTTGGAAACATATATATATATATATATATATATATATATATATATATATATATATATATGATATAGGTTTGTTCTTGGGGAACCGCACATTGTAGAGGAAAAGGAGAACCAATTAGGTAGCAACCAACAGCATCTTTATTAACAAACGTTTCGACATATCCTATGTCATCTTCAGTGAATCTAAAATGAGACAAATTAAAATATTATAGCTAAATCAGGACAATAAGTCAGTCCAAAAGAGTTTAAAAAACAGCAAACCCAGAGAACAAAATACAAAAAACACAAACCCGGGAAAGTCTGGGAAATTAAAAATGGGGGGGGGGGAGACTAAAAAGAAAATATATTAATTACTAGGGTGGGACTCTAAAACCTCAAGATATTTGAAAATCTACAGCAAAAACAAGTTAATTGACCATATGCAGAGGAATAGCAGATTGGTTATTATTAAGGGAAGGCTTATCCTTATATATATAGAGGGACTCTAATATTCTAAGGTTGGTAGAATTACACGAATCAAGTATACTAAAATCGCGGGGGTTGACAGACACATTACAACTGTAACAGTGATCTCTTACTGCTGAGTGAGGAGGCGTGCTTATAGGGAGACCTGTTCTGCTGGACTGACCCATATGTTCGTCGATTATTGATTTGAAAGCTCTGATATTTTGAAAGCTCTTCCAATATACCCTGTATGGCAACTAGGGCACTGACATTTATAAACAATCGACGAACGCAGAGCGTTGGGCAGACGATCTTTGACGCAGAAAAATGAACGAACCTTGAAATAATTTTTGTGAATTAATCTAAACTGGATTTGAGGGTAAAAACTAGAGAGTTTATCCTTAAGTGCTCTTTCTAATTTATCAGATACCTTGCCTAGAAACGGTAGTTTAAAATACACTTCCTCCTTACTCACAGTGTACACAGTTTGTTTGGGATGATAAATATTATGCAAAACAAAAATCTAACTTGCTTATCAAAAATCATAGAAGTTAATCCATTATTGACAAAGTAATTTAAAAAAAAAAAACAATCTCCTCGTGAAACAAGCCATATGTTGAGGTTAGTTGATAAGCTCTATGAAGAAGAGTCTTAATGGAGTTAACCTGAAACTTGAGAGAGCAATAGCTAAAAAACTAGTACCTAAGCCTGAGAATGTAGGTTTTCTAAATATGGACATTAACAAACTGTCATTAACTATAGTTAACAACAGATCCAGAAAGGGTAATCTCCCATTTTCTTCGTTCTCGATAGTAAACTTTATATTCTTATGTTTAACATTTAGGTAATCTAGGAACAAAACAGAATGAAATTTGTCTTTGAAAACCAGTAGGGAGTCGTCGACGTATCGACGGTACAATATGGGTTTAAATGTAGAGGGACAATTATCTAACCATTTCTTCTCCCAATGACAGAGACAAATATTTGCAAAAGTAGGACCCAGAGGCGCACCCATTGCCACACCATCTATCTGTTTATAAACCTCATTATTAAAGATAAAATTACAGTCTTTAACACAAGCACTTAATAATTTTTTTGAAGAAAGCTTTGTTCATACCCAAATAACTCTGAACTCCACTGAACACTAAATCAATACACAGGTCTATGGTTTCATTAACTGGGACATTAGTAAATAATGAAGTGATATCAAAGCTACAAAGATGAGCAGAGTGCGGCAATTTGAAGCCAGACAGCGAATTGAAAAGTTCATATGAATTTTTAATTGTATACTCATTAACAGTGAAAATTGAAAGGATAGAGACTACAAATTTACTCAATAGATGTGAAGCAGTATTGTAAGCCGCCATTATAGGTCTAAGGGGGACATTTGGTTTTTTAACTTTCGGCAAGCCGTATAGGGTAGCAAGGGATGAACCACTAGGTCTCATTGATTGAGCTGAATCTTCAGAGATACTTCCGAAACTTACCAAGCGTTTAATTATTCTACATATCTTATCTTCAATTTTCAGACTAAGTTTAAAGACATCAACTTCAGGAAACTTAACAAGTTTAGTGGGGTCTTTTAAAATAGTATGCATTTTAGAAACATAATCTAATTTATTCAGTAATACAACACCCCTTCCTTTGTCTGGGCGACACACAATCAAATCCTTATTCTTGCCAAGATTCTTTAAAACATTAATATCAGATTTGGTGAAAATCGGAGAGAGAACATTAAATCCTTTAAATCCAAAAAACTCCTTACAGGCAATGTTACGAATGCATAGAGTCACTGAATTAAAATCAAAGCCAGAGGCTAGTTTACACTTCTTGAGTCTATGTATCATACTTTCAAACGAGGTGAAATATTTAAAAAAGTTAGGTTCATAAACTGGGAGGTTAAAATCCATTCCAAAAGACAACAAGAAAGATTCGCGGTTTGATAGTCTAACATTAGAATAATTAAATATAACTTTATCAGGGTCACAAGATTTAAGGGAAAAGTTAGCACCAAGTGTAAGAAGTTTTCTTTCATGAACCTTATTAACATTATTGCTTAACACCTTTATTTTACGTTTCACAAATGATCTTAAACAGCAGACTCTTCTTCACATCAAAATGTTGAAAAGGATGAACTTCTGTACACAAGACTGAGTGCTGTTATCGAGGGTAAAACCAGTGTGATTTTATGTGACTTCAATTGCCTAGTAAACTGGGAAGCAAGAACTGCCAATGCTGAAGGTAGGCGTCTTGTGGACTTTACTAACGATAACATTTTGACCCAGTGGGTGAACGAGCCAACTAGAGGGAACAATATACTAGATTTTGTGTTCACCACTGAAGATGAAAGTGTGACCAGCTTATCTGTTGGGGAATCACTTGGAGGTAGTGACCACAAGCTATTTAGGTTCTCTCTTCGCACCTTTAGCAACAGATCCACCAATCCTCAGAGTGCAAAACTAGATTTCAGTCGTGCAAATTTTGAAGGCCTTCGGGGAAGCTTATCCCAGATCAGACTTGAGGGGGAGAATGTTCATGCGATTTAGTGCTCATTCAAACAGCAGTTTATGGATCGACAAGCTGCATTCGATCCTACTAAACTTACCAAATCAGGCTCAACCAAACCAAATTGGTTCACAAGTGACATCGCTTCAGCAATTAGACAGAGAAAGGTTGCATACAGAAAGGCCAAAAGAAGTCAAGACCAAAGATAATTAGATTTCTTCAAAAATATGTGTAGAAGAGTGAAATATCTTATTAAGGAAGCAAAGCAGAATGAAGAACTAAGGGTTGCAGCCCTCTGCAAGGAGACTCCTAAAGAGTTCTTCAACTATGTGAACAGCAGGAAGCCATTCAAAAGTAGCATTGGATTTCTAAAGGATCCAACAGGCCAACTTCAAACTTCTGACACTGATATTCCTAAATCCCTAAACGACTATTTTGCCTCGGTATTCACAAGGGAAAATACCAGTGACATGCCAAGTCCAGGACTAGTGCATGAGGGTGAAGTTCTTAGCAGAATTAGATGCACCACAGAGGAGGTAGCAAAAAGAATAGATAAGTTAAAATAATAGGTTCAAGTCGCCCGGCCCAGAGAGCTTTTTTCCCCGATTTGAACGAGAAGTGCGAGATGAAATCGCACCTTTCTTGGCAGACATCTTCAATAAAATACTAGAAAATGGAAAGATCACTGAAGACTGGAAACTGGCCAATGTGACCCCAATCTTTAAAAAACGGGATCACGAGTGTCCCAACAATTATCGGCCAATTACCTTGACTTCTATCATAGTAAAACTCTTAGAAGGGATACTAGTAGACAAGATAGTTGACTACCTAGAAATCCACAATTTAATTACAGATTCCCAACATGGATTCAGGCAACACTGATCAAGTCTTACCAATTTACTGGAATATTTCCATGATATAGATATTGGTCTGTCGAGTGTGATCTCCAAGTTTGAAGATGACAAAACTTGGAATGAATGTGAAAGACCCCAGAGGGGTTGAACAGCTCAGGATGGACCTCAACAGACTGGGTGAATGGTGGGAGACATGGCAGATGCCTCTAAACTTGGAAAAGTACAAGGTGATGCATATCGGCCAAGCATACCCCAATTCAGGCTATTCACTACTGGGAATGCCTCTGGAAGTGACTGACTTGGAAAATGATTTGGGTGTTCTGATTAGCAGTGACCTAAACATTTCCATGCAGTGCATTGAAGTAGAGAAGAAAGCTCAGAAATTATTTGGCTATATTAAGAGGCAATTTAAGTATAGAAATAAGGAAATAGTCCTCAACACTTTACAACACTCTGATACGGCCTCTCTTGGAGTATGCTGTTCATTTCTTTGTCTCCATCACTCAGGAAAGATATAGAGTGACTAGAAATATTACAAGCTAGAGCTACAAAGCTTATTCCATTACTTAGAAGAATGAGCTATGAGGACCGGTTGAGAGCTCTTGATCTCTTTCCGTTGGAGACACGCAGACTACGAAGTCAGGTCATTGAAATATTTAAAATACTTAATGGATTTGACAATGTGGATTATAGCAAAATGTTTAGCCTCAATATGAATACAACACTCAACCATGACTGGAAATTATAATTGAAAATGTTAAGCACTAGTATTTGTGGACACTTTTTCACATATAAGATCTGTTCTACCTGGAACAAACTTCCCACCGAAGTTGTAAACAGTTCTTCAGAAGAGCAGTTCAAGAAGAGAGTAGATAGTATTTTGCACACTCTGTAATGAGTGTAGTGCACTAAACTGTCTCTCTCTCCTTCCACTTCGATTATCTCCTCGGAATGGACCGCAAGTTCTCTGAGATACTAACTATTCCTTGTAACTCCTTGTAAAACCAAGTCCTTTGTTTAATGGGGGATGGTTGGCTTTTCTGGCCCCCATTCTCCTTCATGTTTAGCCCCATTAGTTTTCAAATGTCAAGACTTTCGGGGCCCCATTAGTTTGTTGATTTGTAGACCTTTTGTCCCATTTCTGTATCAATATCAAAACCTATCGTGCCATCTAGGTGTCGATTTGTAGACCTTTTGTCCCATTTCTTTATCAATATCAAAACCTATCGTGCCATCTAGGTGTCGATTTTTCCCTGGCGTAAATTAGGCGGGACATTTTGCTTCCCCCCAAAAATATGATATTATTTGGAAGGGGGATAATTTAGATGTTTCTTTGAGCTTGATTAAGGTATAGGGAGGTCACTAAAAAGAATAATAATACTTAATACATCAACCAATATATAAACTCTTCCTCCTTTTACTCATTTATATATATTTGGTTTTTTCTCTATTTGTTTTTAGTTTTGTTTTTCTCCCTGGATTTTCAACAACCTTGAAACTTCCCCCCCCCCCCCAAAACCACCTTTCAAAAAATAATTGTATACATTTTTCGGTAGAAAATATTTCTGACGAAGCTTGGCCAGATTCTCCTTAATAAAAGGGTCGCTTTCGCTCACCACTAACAAATTGGTACCTACAGTATTATGACACGAAAGGTTTTATTATTGGCAAAGACATGGGGCAAAAGGTTTTAAAATCGCCAAGCTAATGGGATGTGTGTCATAAAATCTTAAAACTAATGGGTATCATCATGAAGGACAAGGGGGTCCAGAAAAAGAAACTACCTCCCCCTTAACCCCTTCTGTGCCGACGTCGTCTTTTTAACTTTATTCTTGCTATATATATACAATTCTGTGCAGTTTATAAAGTATCTGTGGTAGCAAATGTGGCTAAGTGAGATAGTTCGAAGCCTGTTAATTGCTGGAGACCCTTTTTAAACTTAATATAATCGTCTAATAGTAGCCAGAATAAAGGTCAAAAATACGTCACCGGTACAGAAGGGGTTAAGTGATCAATGTATCTCGGGAATATCCGTAAGGGCAGGTTTTGTTCTGGTCCCCCTTCTCCCTCATGCTTAGTCCCTTTTGTTCTGGTCCCCCTTCTCCCTCATGCTTAGTCCCTTTTGTTCTGGTCCCCCTTCTCCCTCATGCTTAGTCCCTTTTGTTCTGGTCCCCCTTCTCCCTCATGCTTAGTCCCTTTTGTTCTGGTCCCCTTTCTCCCTCATGCTTAGTCCCTTCTCCCTCATGCTTAGTCCCTTTTGTTTGAGATTTTATGACGTTCGCCCAATAGTTTGGCGTTGTTACGACTTTTCGACCCAATGTTGCTAATTTAAGACCTTTCGCGCCATTTAAGTGTTGATTATATCCTGGCGAGCCACAGCGAGCCTGTAATTAAGGAGATCCGTCCTTAGGCCGGGACATTTTGCTTACCGAAATATTTACACATTTATCTCAAAGAGGGGTCTTGAGGGGTATTTTCCTAAGCGTGATGTAGGTCTAGGAAGCTAACGAAAAACCTTCCCTTAATCTTTTCGATTAGATGACGTATTTTTTTTTTATTAGATGACGTCAATTTGTTTTTATTTTATTATATTTTTATTTTTTTTGCTAGCAATTTCCAGAAGATTTGATTACTCTTAGGCCACACTAATTAACCCCTCGACTCTTAGAGATCCGTCCTAAGCTGAGTAGCACGTATTGGTGTAGCATTAATAATAGTACAAGTTGTCATCTGGTTATAATGCGTTAATCTGAACTATATCATTTGCCTGTAGCTAGAATTACACATTCCTTTTCGGTTTCAAAGGGTTGATAACAAACTCCAGTGTCGGGAAGTAACTGACACCATTATCCCTTCCTGTTCTGGCGACGTCTTTATCATTTTATTCTAGCTTTATGTAAACGATTGTATGACACTTGGGAAGGATATATGGTAGCTAAAAGGATTAACTGAGACAGTCTGTACCCTTCGGATTGGTAGACGTCCTTCCTAAGCTGAATTAAATCGTATACAAGTTGCCAGAATATAGTGAAACGGACGTCACCGGAACTGAACTGGTTAAACTGTATTATATAACATGTTGGGATTTTATCCTTTAATATTTATGCCAAGGATCTCTGTCTACGTATTGTGAATAGCCTGTTATCATTTAGGCAAATTGTAAGGCTAAGTAAGTAAAGTAAAAACAACAAAATGATTATGATGGATACATACCTTTCAGAATACGTGTTGCTAGCCATTATTCACAGATGACTTATCAGAACATGCATATAGAACATGCATATAGACTTATCAGAACATGCATATAGACTAAGAAGATCTCTTTTAAAGAGACACAACTAAAACAAAACACATAAATAAATCCAACACATTATATATTAACCCTTAGGCTATACTACTGTATAGTTTGTTTCCAATCAAAGTTTTTTCCCACTCCCAAAGTATATCTCAGCTCACTCAGAGCCAGTTTTGTGCCCGGCGATAATTTGTTTCTGTGACGTTTTTATCCACCAAAAAATCCTTGTATTTGGATTAATGAGGTACCATCGGCTTTGTTATTGATTGAACTTGAAGATAAGCAAATAAAAACATAGAATAAATACAAAACAACCACATTGGGGCACTCCGAAATAAGAATTGTAAAAACAAATTGAAATACCTTATCTCCAACTCGCGCTAGCTCAAAAGTTTGCCCAAAACATTTTTGATTTGCATACATATATGGAAGCGGAATTTAATGAGGATTCCACTGGTAACTTCAGAATTACTATAAACCAAATAGTTACTGAGATACACGAATAAACGTGAAAGTATCGAAAAACAGACTGAGCTGTACTCTGCTCACTTCCCAGCCAGCCGTGAGTAAACCGTTAAACTGAGGGAGTTGCCATTTGTACCCATTGAACTAGACTTAATACTTAATATCTATGCCAAATATGACGCGCGTCAGACGAAAACTAAATTTTTGGCGAATATTTTTATGTTTAATGACTGAACGAGTCATCGTGCGCCTAGGCAAAAAATACCTAATGACTCTGAACAAGTCATTGTGCGCCAAAGGGTTAAAATGGCGCTAGTTCCATCCCAATACTGGATGATGTTTATCCCGAAAATGTTTGTTTTCCTTTCTTATCGTTGTAATCCTGGGGCAGAGTGCCGCTGATGTTGGGTTGGAGGAAGGTAATCTAAACTTGAGGAAAGCTACTGTAACTTGGAGTGACAGTAGAATTATTTCACTGTTGAGTTTTCTTTCTCCATGCAACACAATACACACTATACTGTACAGTTTGCTGCACATATTCCGTTCCGCAATATCAAAGTAAATTCGTAATTTTGGCAGCGCGGCTCCCACCTCCGCAAACACCCTCCCTGGCTCCACCTCCACCTGCCAAAATAACGAACTTACTGGGATAATGATGAACAGAATATGTGCAGCAAACTGTTTAGTATCATACGTATTGTGACAATACATCTATCTATCTATCTATGTGCTCAGGCCCAATCCCCATTTTGGGGGTAGCCGACTCAAGACAGAGCAAGAACAGGGAAAACACAAAAACAACATAAAACAAAAAATAAACACAGATAAAAAACACAAACTCACCCACATCCAGGTCACCCAGGAGATACATGGTCTTGGTAAAATCCACCAATACCATGGCCCATTATTGTGACTTTTCCAATCACATTTCAAGACATCAAAATATCGGTATCTGACCAATGGCTGTGGGAGGCTTCTTGGATTTACAGGATTGTCATATTGCTGCAAAGTAAAATAAATATATAAACATATTACATCAAAAGAGGGCAATGACAAACAGAGGAAAATTCACTTAGCAATGTTTAATGACTAGTGCAAAACACTTTACAACGCCCATGTACAACGACAAGCGCTGAGTTCCTTACAGCTCACAGTAAGAAAATATAATGCCTCGGTGGATCACTCAGTATCCTCCTCAAATCATGAAGTTATAATAGCTGACTATATTTTGGATAGCTCGAGTATTTGCAGCATTCACAACAATTTGAGTTTGTGACTTTCAAAGATGCCCTTTGCTGGAGTCACCTGTTATGTCTGTCTTGGGTTTTCCGGTTTGTTACGTGATGATAGTAGTCGACAAAAATATATTTAGAAAAGTAGACAGAATGAATATAATTATCACCATATGAGGAGGAGCATTTTATTGACAATGTTTCGCATATAACTTCATCTGAGTGTTCTGTAATATTGGCCTGATGAAGCTATAATGCTTAACGTTGTCAATAAAGTGCTCCACCTCATATGGATAGTGGAGTCGTTTGTAATAAAGCACAACACCAGAACCTCTTTCCAGGCACACACAATACAGTAACTGTGTTGGACAAATGAGGTAAATATTGAACTGGGTCACACTGCAACATAATCAAAGGTGAAGGTATGAGATGAAGGGGTAGGAGAGGGGTTATGAAAGGGTAGGAGAGGGGTTATGAAAGGGTAGGAGAGGGGTTATGAAAGGTTGTACTGAGGGGAAGGAATTTTGGGTATCAACCTTGATGACCCTGTTAACCCGGCAGCTGCAACGTTCCTTCGGGAAGGTTTTACTGAGTGAATGCCACATTCCTCACGGTATCTTACACTTAAGGGGGGCCAAAGGCTTTTGTTATCTTGCTCTCCTTCTCTCTTTGGCTTGTATCCATTCGGCCCCATTTAGCCTACTGTTTTAAGACGTTTACCCCCATCCAGGTGTCAATATTATCCTGGCGAGCGGTAGCAAGCCGGCATATATATTTGTTTGTTTTGACAGCAACCTAAATATGTAAATTTTTCGATAAAAATATTTCTCCGGCAAAGCCGGATTTCTCCAAACAATGCTGGCTCGCTATTGCTCGCCAAGAATAAATCGACACCTAGATGGGGATAAATGTCTTAAAAGAGTTGGCTGCATGGGGCCAAATGGATACAAGCCAGAGAAAGAGAGAAAAGGAGAGAAAGATAAAAAAAAGCAGGTGACCCCCCTTAAAAACAACTACGAAATATGCACCAGTGGCGGGGATATAGAAGCAAGATATGATTAGGTGGCATGTTTCCTTACCGCCACCTCCTCTCTTCACCTTAAGCCGGTATCACACAAGCGACTTTTCACTCAACATTTATCCTCAACACTGGTCTGGCAGCTTATGTGGTCAACATAAGTATACAATATTTAAATTACCTAAATTCATCTATCATCAGTCTAATTTCCAATACCAATTCCAAATAGTCCAGAAATGTTGCCAGATAAATGTTGACCATCGAATGTTGACTATATAAGCTTTCCTGTGATACCGGATTATCATGTGTCTCAACCCCTCCCTCCCTCCTCCCCTTTCTCCCTCTACGTCCCCCCCCCCCCCCTCTGTTCTACACTTGCCTTTCATGCCATTTAGGTTTCAATTTTTTCCCTAGCAAGCAATATCGAGCCTGCAATTAAGGAGGAAGGCCAGGGCATTTTTCTCCTGAAAAATGCTAAAATTTATCTTGAGGAGAGTGTAGGGGGTATTATTTTATTTTTTAATTTGGTGCAAGTCTAAAGAAGAATTGAAAACAAAATAATAATAATAAATACACAAATATATGAAAATCTCCCCTTAAGAGTTGGCAACCACAGCTGTTTTTGTTCTGATTCTCGGCTACAGTTTTGATAATGGCAGTTGATTTTACAGTCTATACACAAACTACAGCCCAAGACTAACCACAGCTGATGTTGATGACTGTATGAGCCATAGTCAACACAAGTTAGATATATATACTGTACAGTATAGTCCATATATACTGTACAGTATAGTCCATATATACTGTACAGTATAGTCCATTCATTATAGATTGGCCAAAAATCCTGACTACTTACCTCTATAACGAAAATACGACTAGAGTAATTGAGCTAATATGTCTACCATTTGGGAAGACTCCGCCAGGGACAAGGTGAAGAAATATAAAGCCCTATAATAGTTTCAAAAGTTAAGGGGCACTATTGCAGGCCTACCTATAATGAATTGACTATAGTTCACAACCAACCTTACTTATAATTTACAAGTCAATAACATTATGGTAAAATAGTCGGCCTAATAGCGTGTTGGTAATGGGGTGCTCCACACAGGCAGATCTTTTACCTTAGCCCATTGAGTACCGGTGACGTCCTTTTCAAAATATTCTGGCAACTATTAGATGGTTTTATTCAGCTTAGGAAGAACCTCTAACAGTTAAAAGACTACAACTTATTTAATTGAATTCTATGATCTATCACAGATTCTTCCTAAGCTGAATATAATCGTCTAATTGTATCCAGAATATGATGAAAAGAACATCACCGGTACTGAATAGGTTAAGATGTGACAGAGATACTTGCTAACCTCATTCTAAACCTTACATTTGTTCAATGACATCATCCAAGATTAGCAGGAACAAACTGTAAGAACTTTTATTGACATTGATGGCCTGTATTCAGCCATTACTCAAATGAATCTGACACAAAAAGTCGGATGCTCTTTGTGTGGGCTGACCAATTGTCGGATGGGCGGGTAGTGAGATTTATATAAGAAACAGGAAAATAATATATTTTTGGCATTGTAGAGAAATATAAATGGTCGGTCTTGTAAATAATTGAATAATCTGTTATGGGTTGTCTTCCTCACTGGGGGCAGTTCTGCTTGGTGATGTTTTGTGTATGGCCACCATCATAAAGGGGAGTAAGGAATCTGGCAATAGATAGATAGATTTTCTAGAATGCCTGAAAACAAAAAATCATGAAAATTGAAAGCAGAAATATCCATTTAAATGCACTCCCAGTTGCTTATTTTAACAACGAATGGTTTAAGGTCTTGTCCTAAGTTGTATAAAGTAATCTTCGAAAGCCAATTGTTCACAACATCAAGTAGGTTATAACCCTAGACTACATATCTACTAAGTTCATTGGGTTACCTTACCATGTACTTATGATGAAGCTTTCACAACATAAGTTCATTGGGTTACCTTACCATGTACTTATGATGAAGCTTTCACAACATAAGTTCATTGGGTTACCTTACCATGTACTTATGATGAAGCTTTCACAACATAAGTTCATTGGGTTACCTTACCATGTACTTATGATGAAGCTTTCACAACATAAGTTCATTGGGTTACCTTACCCTGTACTTATGATGAAGCTTTCACAACATAAGTTCATTGGGTTACCTTACCATGTACTTATGATGAAGCTTTCACAACATAAAAAGCAGTACACTCTATTCACGCCTTAAAGGTAATAATAATGGTCAGGTCTTTTATTAAGCACAATATATCTCCTTCGAGATTCACTGCGCTGTAATAGCCAACAGAGACCATTACCCCATCCCCGTGCTCAAGGGAGACAGTAACCAACCAGGGTTTAGTGGAAAAACCTTCACGCTCGTCTTCCTGGGTAGGAAGTCAAGACGCTATCCACTCGACAAGCTGGTATGGTGAGAGGAATTGGAAATTAATTGAGGTGGTTGGTAGGTTATATAAAGCTAGCCATATATTGAGGACAGTCAGTGTGTAATAGCTCTGTACGGGGAATGGAGAGAAGAAAGGAGGTCGAGATGGGAAGAGAGAGAATGAGTGAAATGATGGCCACCCCTTCGGGGATCACGGCGTCAGGCAATAGATAGATAGATAGATGGACCAGATAATCACATTTACTATATACACATTATCTTATAAAACATTAAGCCTAATATTTTGGCGACATTGTCCAGTATTTAGTATATATATATATATATACTGTATTATGATATGCATCCTGTAAAATGAAGAAGATAATACAAAATATATTTATAAAGTTCTTGCAGCATAGCACAATACATTCAGTTATATATTGGTCCCTTGCATTCAGTATCAACATTAAAATATTTCAAAATACATACACTCAAGACTTTGATAACACTAATATTATTAATTAAAAGTCTTCCATAGCTTTGTGCCAAAAAGATGAAATAACTATTAAAACATGTGAGATCATATAATACTTTACACAAGCGTTTGTAATGTAGTTTTCTTTACCATCTAATATCATCATTCGGGTCGAATGTCTTTTATCCGAGTTTTTTCAGGGTTGTCATTACCACATCGTGAGATCACTTTGTGTCACAAGTCTTAGTTTTCAATAAATTATGTCAGGTATTAACCTTGACCACTGGGAGAGAACGAGGAGCTTCTCCAGCTGCACACACCGGTTAACACAACCACTTTAATGGGTGTTCACATGGTTATCACACTAGATTACTTTGGCAGACCTTGCATACATATAATATATAGCTTCAATTTGTTTACCACATCATACAAAATATGAGTAGATATAATTACTGTAATACCAGTAGTTTGGTCAGAGTACTGGTACATGTTTCTTTAGTATTTGGTACTGTTTTTTAAAGTTTAGTTCATATGTTAAATGACTTCATACCACTAGAGCTACATTTGAGAAAAGTGTTGTTATATACTCCACTTTCACAGTACAATGCAGTTCCAACTTTACACTTGGGTGACATTTCGGCGTTTTTGGTCCACCAAATGCGGGATAGCCTGCTGGGATATCGGTGGTGGTTGTAGGGGCAGGGCCCCCTGTCCTACATGGGTCAATAAGTGGCCAGTGAGTGGCTCATCCCAGGCTGAAGAATAGCTAGTGTAGTCTGGACCTGGGACAGCACAGGGACATGGGACCTCTTCATGAGTACATGGTAGGAACATGGGGACTGTGCCACTATCTGGTATAGGTTGGTTGTTGGTTATGGTCACATCTGGGAAATGTGTATGAAGAGGGGCAGCATCATTCTGGTAGGATGTGAGGGTATCTTCTGGTGTGCCGCTGTGCACAGACAGGCGTCGCTCATGTTCCTGCAGCAGTGTGGTGGCTCCCCAGGACTGGACAGGTGATAGTGGCTGACCATCTCTCCCTGTCTCCAGTCCACACTTCACTACTCTATGCAGAGACTCATGACTACCACAACCATCACCCCCATCATCACCAGCCAAGGAACCTGACTTGACCATGATATTGCTCCCGCCACTAACAGCAATCTTCTCCACATCCTTCTGGTTCTGATGCTTCTGGCGCCTGGTGGTGAGGCAGTAGCAGTAGGCCACCAAGGACACCACCACCAGCAGTAACCCACCCAGGCTGCCCAGTATCATGGCCACATCTTCCAGTTGTAGTTCACTCAGTCCCACGGGCAGGCCAGAGCCCAACTCTGATGGCATAGTGTAGTTCCCTGCAGTGTCAAGGTAACATTAAGTCAAGTGTGTGAGAGAGAGACAGGCAAAGAGTCGCACAAGCCAATATTTCCAAGTATTTAACCTGTAATATAGTATATGTCTGTTTACAGCTAAAGAGAATGAAAGTTAATGTAAAGTACGATTATGCATTAATAAAACATTGTAGATACTTAAGAAAGCATGCATAGCCGAACCAATTAACTCTTAGAAGCCAAGTGACAAATACTTATGAATAGGCCAAACTCGTTGACAAACTATTGTAGAACTACAATGTTCTATCTTTCATCTACCATACAGTGACCCAGCCATGTTTCTATATCAGCAAAATGTGAATGAGGACCTGCTTATAAACCATACATATATTCATATTTTTTCACCAAACAACTTTACTTCTAAACTCAGTTAATGAAATCAACAAATACATGTGGCACTCCAAGGACTTGAACCTAGGATACTCACACCGAAATTCCGCGCATTTATGCATTACCAGTATATATGGTTGCCGATGATATCACATGGTTCCTGGAGGTGGGAATGAGGTACTAGAACCATACTTGCTGTTTCTTAGTTGGGTTTTTACCTCTCTATTTCCACAACCATTTTTGGGTAACCAGGGCCCATATGGGAATGTATGTCTGTCATGCATGCACATATCAAAGCCTGTTATCATATATTATTGATATTTTTGTGTAACTTAAGCATGTCTTACTCAGCTGACATGTTTTCCTCGCCAGGTTAAATTCGAAGCTAGTCTCATGTGTTAGGGGTTGTTGACCATTTGAGGATTACACCTATTGCTGGAATTCTATCAAGGCTGTCGGATAGTAGATGATTCTCTTAATAAAGAATATGCATATATGTATGGCATATAAAGATTTACTCTATCCTCTATATCCGAATATGTTTTATGAGAGCAATCCCAATGACAAGTGCTGGATAAGCAACTGTACCTGATGTGGTTAGGGCGGGATGGGTCCGAGTAGTGATTTCATAGGTAGTGGGTGGCCGTGGTACCCACAGGGCGGCGATGTTCCCGAAACCACCAACATTCCCGGCTTCATCAACAGCCCTCATACTGATGTACCACAACTGCAAGACACACATAAACTAGTGTAATAGTAATTGAACAGTTGTATTTCAGAGAGCAAATGTTCATCTAACAAGACCTTTAAAATATGTATACAGTAGTTATATTAAGGCTCAAATAGAGTATATTCAACAAAATCAAAATACAGTAATTGTCAAGAAAAAGTACCTCTTCATATCGTATGAAGTGTAGGTTGGTGGCATGGAGGGTTCCGGCCGAGAGGGGTGTAGGGAGGCCTGTGAGGTGGTCTCCCTGGAAAGCTCTGGCCTCTCTCCACACGGGGGCAATGACAGCCTCGTAGTGGTGAGCCCTACCCACATCCCAGTCATCCCCGGGGGCCGTCCACCTCAGTACAATCTGCTGAATTGTATCATTCACCTCGACTCGCAGGTCCAGCACACGTGAGGGCGGGGTAGTGTCTCGATAGGGCATGGGGGAGTGTATCTCGAGCACACCCAAGGCTACATGCCGTACAAAGGGAGCTGCACGGCGGGTATGCATGTGAGGTACATATGACCCACAACACGCCTGCTCACTGATCCTGGACTCATATCCCTGTTGGTAGTAGTGCAAGGATTTCAGCTTTTGGTGGTGTGATGGAGGTCCCTTGGCCACCACTGCTAAGCCACTGTTGTAGTCCACGTCTGCACTCAGTAAGTACCTTCCAGAGTTACCATTCAGTGGGGGCAGGTACCGTGAGTATATTCCGTCTGCCTTGGTGATATCAGGATCTGAAAATAAATAAACATACAAATAAAATACTTAAATATTTGCAAGATAACCACTATAATCAATAACATAAAATATATGCAACATTTCTGTGTCAGAGGGTACCACAGTTTTAAAGGTAGACACTCTCAATAAATAATCAACTTCTTCCTCACCAAGGGGGGCAGTGAAGGCAATCAAGCAGTAACCCCTTCACTTTACAATACCTCTTTTAACTCTTCTTATAATGTATTCTGGCTATCACTAGACAATTCTATCATGCTTAGAAATCATTTTCTAAGAATCAATCGGGGCACAAACTAATTAATTGATTCATTTAGCTTTAGTAGATCTTACCTTAGCTCAGTAAAATTGAAAAATATTAACCAGAATCATATGAAGAAAGGCTACAAAGCCAGAGACCCAAATATCAGGGCTAAATTATCGTTGAGTCTAAATTAGTACGGTTATCTTACTTCCAATTCCAAAAGAAGTTTAGACATAAAACATCCACAAATTACAATTGCCGAAGTTCAAGAACTGATTTTAAAACTCACCTCCAATACCATTATCCCACAGATCAAGATGTACAGGCTGGTAGTTACTGCCAGTATCGTTAGTCCCCAGTCGCTGCAGTTTAGCCACCACCTTGGCGTTCATGATGGGAGCCACACCGTTCTTGACCTCGGCATAGATGACCACGGGTGACGAGGGGTCGGAGGTGTTGATGGACCGGGAACTTGTACTGGTCCAGAGACGCACCATCAGACCCGTGGAAGAGTTACGCTTGGCGGTGATCTGCACATAGAGTCCTTGGTGGGAGTCAGCACGGTTCTCCACACTGTACGTCCACAACCCACGCTATTGGTCAAGATCATAGTGTAATTATACAGTTAGTACAGTCAAAATACAGCATTTGGTGGAAGTCAGCATAGTTTTCCACATTGTACATATACAGCCCATGCTTTTGGTCCAATATCCTATATAGTGTGTATACAGTACAAACATGTTCAGAGAGAATGACGAATGAGAAAGTAACAACCTTTTGTCTCTGCTTCAGAATCTCTGGAGACAGGTGGGCCTGGTATGTTACCTACAGATTAGTTCCATCACCGTTTATTATGTTTTGCCAAACTAAATAATTCCTTTACTTATATTTGTCTCAAAATCTGTTTGTTATTACTTACATAAATATGCTAACACAAAATGCATAAAATATGATCATAAAACTTTTAATGATGACACTATTTTTGGTAATTAAAACATCTTGCATACATATTATGATAACCTTAACCCACATCCAACGGCTTCTTTAAATACTCCCGCCACCCCATATCGTGCTGAATCTGCATATTTTCGTGAAATTATTGTATTCATCAATATGCAAAGAAGTGGTCTAACATTTGTTAGATAATGGTATAGATTATAAATACAGCACTCGATGTCATCTTTGGAATGGTGAAGACTAGAATACTCCAAGTCTAAACCAACGTTTTTCAGTTCTGATGGCGAAAATAAAAGGGTAGGTTTTGGCGAGTCTGTATTCCTTATAATATTGTAATTTCATAATTTTCACATATTCATATCTTTGCAAAGAAATAGCCTATCCTAGTTCATATATATATATATATATATATATATACCCGTTATATATACAGGTTGTTTTAAAACAACACTGCCAGAGTATGACGACCACATTGATAAAAATATATAATACATATATTTTTATTCTATTTTTACCAAAAATATATTGTAACGGAGATAAATGGTTATTTAGAAATGTAGCAAAACAGGGTTCTGAGCTCAGCACAAAACATATGATACATAATATGAATGATTACCAAGTAAAAAAGGTAAAGCGAGATATGACCTAATGACATATGAATAATTACAAAATCAAAGTAACATAAAATTGGTAATGATATTTTGCAATTAGAAGAAAACTGCTAAGTATTATAATCCAAGTAGCGTAAAAAGATATGCACCATTTGTAACGATGACCAAGAGGTAAAATAATGAATCTCAAGTCTGGGTTAGGTATCCGAACACTGCTATAGGTAATTTAATCGTTCGTGAAACTGTTTGAATGGGAACAAAAAATTCCTGCGCAATTTACTGTTTCAATACAAATACCTCATTACGTTACTATTATCACAGAGTACAAACGAAATATGTCTATCAGTTTTATGGTTGAAGTTTGACGATTTTATGTAGCTGTAGACATACAAGTATATGGTGTTCACTAATGAATATTTAAAATCATCTAATGGTACCCAAAACAAACAATTTACGTCACTTGGACTTAACGAGTATAAAATAACAAAGGCAGAGACACACCAATATAACGACAATCCATATTTATGTGATATTATAAGGTAAATAAAATCACTATGACAGAAGAAGATAGCACCATGGCCGAGCAGATGATTAAACACATAGAAGATTCGTTATGACTCCAAAGCTTCGAAGAAAAACTCGAACTTGGATGGGAGGCAAGAGGTAGGCTATTTGGGGGGGGAGGGGGGACACTAGCCCGTGTTGGGATTATAGTTCATACCTGGGTGTCACTAATTATTTTACTCTATGCCGTTTAAATCATTAATGGTATATTATTGTGCATTTTGTCCTTAGATAATCTTCTTCGTTATTTTATTTACTAATTAGCAGATGAGGTCTGGCAGTGTTGTTTTAAAACACCCTGTATATACTGTATATATATATATATATATATATATATATATATATATATATATATATATATATATATATATATATATATATATATATATATCAGGAGGCAGTAACTAGTATTAGGTTGTAAATAGTGAAGGCTAGAACATTGTACATACAGTTGTTCTTGCTTGGGGTGGAAATTTTGTTTTGATTTGGTCCCGTGACTAGAATAATTTGATTGCATGGCTGCCATAGTGTCACCTACGGCTTCAGCTTGTTTACTCTCATGGAACTATTGAGTATCAATTATTGATTATGGATTATTATTGATTATTGAATTATTTCACTATTGTAACCTTCTGAAGTCACTGTCCACTGCTTTCAAGCGTTGATTCAGACTGCAGAAAATCATCAACCGATTGCTTTATGTGGCAAGCACAAGTCAGCTGACTGACTGACTCTGAATGTGTGTTGTTGAGTGTGTCGCGGACCGCCCGTCATGGCAACTAAGCTTTCTCTTGCAAGGTTCTAAGGGGTTTAATAGCCCTGTAATATCTCCAGAAGCCCAGGCAGCCATCCACGCTGTGCGGTAAAGACTTGGTTTGTCTGTCTGGGTAAAAAATATATTAACCCTCCAAGCCCGGATGCCATTCGTGAAGGCCATAGCTGTTTTCCCCGAGGGCCCCGAATGGCCTTCGTGAAGACTAAGCGCTATTATTATTCTTAAAACCACTGAAAACCGTACTAGAGAAAGTTTTGTTATCTTCGCAGGTGGTCTGTATAACCAACAATAACAAAAACACAAAGCCAGCCAGTCATGTGACTCCTGCTTACAAGCAGGTCTTACAAAAGCTGAACCTGAGTCCCAAACGATACATGAAAGCAGACGACAGTGACTTGGGAATGGTTACAATGGTGAAATAAATCAGTAATAAATAATCAACTATCAATATAATCAATATTATTACATAATATATAATCCATAATCGATAAACAATAATCAATTGTTTGAACGAATATAAATAGACTGTAGCCGTGGCCGTCGATACCACGTCACCGCATTCGAACGATGCTCAGTATTAGGCCAAAACAGCCTCACACCTCACACAATAACTGCTCAATGTACAGTGTTCTAGTCTTCACCCATCACAAGACAACACCGATTTCTGCCTCTGGTGTGTATATAAACTAGAATAAGCAAGAAATATTAGTATCGGTAAATGACGAAAACCGGGAGTTAACAGATTCTATGCTCCCGACAGCCATAACTGACCTACTTATTTTCACCATAAGAACTGAACCACTTGGTCTAGAGACTTCTAAGCTTCATTCTTCACAAGATAACAATGAGTACTGCCGCTGGATATATATATAATATAGGTTAGGCCATTGTTTTGCGTATTTATAAGCGCACCAAATGCTGAGAATTGGCCGAAACCCCTGGTACAAGCTTTGGCGGGAAGGTATAAAGGCCTGAGTAACGTGGGTTAATTATTTAGTTATTATCATTAGAAATTACTGCCAATATCTTCTTACTAAATATATAACAATATTGAATGCATAATTCAAAGCTAGTTGTTTAGACAAACTAAAACAATAAAAATCAGCCGTTATACAGTCTCAATTTATTGAATTTTTAATAATACTGACCTCTGCATTCTCTAGGTTGATGTAGATCATGTTGACGTCACCATCTTCCTCTTGCATGTTAACAGAAGAGATCATCTGCCCTGACGGAGCTGTCAGTTTGATCGCATTCCCTACGTGGTTCAGGTTGTAGTAGTAGATAGAGAACCGAGCGTTGGGTCCCAGGGAGTCATCTAGGGCAAAGGAACCAGAGGACATGGAAGTGATGCTGCCCGGGTAGGCTGCGTTGTGGACCAGGACAGTGCTGCCTGGGGTGTTCCTTGGAGCACTGTGATGGATGGCAGCCAAAAGTGCATCCATCAGTGCTACCATCATCTTTACTTTGGAGTCATTACCCACACCTTCATCCATGACCGTGAAAAGGGAGCCATGAGTTGCCTCCACCAGGGCTTCAAGACCGTGAGAAGTGGCCATAGCTCCCCGTCGTTCAGAAAGAGGGTACAGAACCACTTCAATTTTTAGGTTTTTCTGCTTTACCTTCCAAATAATCTCCTTTAGCTCCCGCTCAGTGGTCTGCCCAGAGCCAGTAGTAATAAAGATAATTGTAGCTCCATCAGCACCATTAGGATCGGTAGCTAGTAATCTTTCAGCTTCCTGTAGTCCACACAAGATGCACTTTTGGCTTTCGGGAACAGTTGAAGGGTTCCGAGGCAGTGACGATCCAGTTTTCTGGCGTTGATCCATATCCTTGTCATCAATGTAAGATAGAGGAGCTACAGTTCTGGCCACAGATTCGAAGGTCACTACCCCAACATGAGATCCATCAGGTATGTCGTAGTAAATCACACGACGCAGTGCTTTACGAAGGAATTCCCATCGACGCTGTTAGAAATCCAACAAGTTTTACAACATGATTTTTGAGAAAAACATTTAATCAAGCATAAATCATTTGCAAAACTACCAACGGGACATAATAATATAGTTTCAGAGTTTGATTATAGGCCAGTTTATATTACTTGTAATGTAGGTTAAATGACAATGTTTTTAGTAAGAAAGTATATTGCAAAACTTTGAAGATAATATATATATATATATAATTCAATTAAATGCTAAATAAGAGTATGTTCTTGAATATTTACTTAATACTATACTAAGCACACAATTCTGTACCTAATTCGAGAAATGTGTGCCTTGGCAAAAATCGTCCCCCCTCTAAATTGTGGCCAAATGAATTGTACCTGGAAGTATTTTACAAGTGTGTGTTTATATAATCTTGAAATGGTTTAGCCAAAATCTTCATAGTTTTCGAGTATTTGTGGTTATACAAGTTCGTGAAAACTATGAACCTAATGAATCACACATATTTTATGACTGTGGTTGAGACATCAACAATGCTCAAGTTGCCACCCCACCTGTCTTAACCCAAGATATGTGATGTGCCTCTTCTATCATCTAAACAGCCAAATGCAGCATGCTTCTATGTAGCACAGTTATATATTTGCACCACAAAGTTTGTGGGAGGAGTATAATTTCAAATTCAGTAAGCATAAATGACTATGATCCATTCATTATAGGTAGGCCAAACATTGTGAACTCTAGCCTCTGTAACTCAAAAAAAGGCTAGAGAAAGGGGCTGTAAATATTCTCACCTATTCCCTGGCTGACCCTTCCTAATTGGTAGAAAAATTAGCTCAATTAATCTAATCGTTTAGGATGTATTGAGGTTAGTGGTCAAGAATTTAGGCCTAATTGTGATGAATAGACTATATTTGGCATCACAAAATCCCACACTGTTGGTGTTGTTGTTGTTAGTTCCCCAGACTGTCTGACCGAGCAGTCCTAAGTCCAGTAGATCGAAGCCATCCCTAGGTGAGATGAGATCTGTCTCTGAGAGGGCATTGGGGGAGGGAATGAGCAGCTTATGGGCTTGCACCCCCAGGCCAAGGCCCCCACCGTCCGCAGCCCCCTTGCAGCACATAGCAGGAAAAGAGACAGACAGAAATGGCAAAGGTTGGGTAGAGGATGCCAAACATAACTCTGGATAGTACCAGCCCTCAACCAGCCTCTAATACTCTATGCTCACCTGCTTCATAATCCTTTATTCTTAATTTGTCTCAATATACAGTACACTTCCGTGTATGTTGAATCAGCATTTTATATTTTGTTTATTACTTACATAGGAATATTAATTGTAATTTCTTTAATCATTTGCTCAATGAAAGCAAACATATAGAGATTATTGGAGTGTTTTACTTCCTACTCAGTTCCTCCGCCTCTCTCAGAGTTGCCAAAGCTGCTACACTGCTAGATTTATAGAGGCCTAGCAATTGTTTACATATATTGACAAGAATGTTATCAATAGTTTGGACATTTGAACCATTCAGCGTAATGCTTTACAGATTTTGTCTTCATTGTAGTGATTTTTGGCATTTATTTACTATCTAGTGACTTTTGAGAATGGGTATGCAGGTATTGTGTGTTTTGTTTTGGTAACGCTATTCTAGATGACCAGGGAGGTATGTGTTTCCGGTTGATAGAATGGACACCATTTGCACACTGTCAATTACCAATACCTGATAATTAGTATGAGGGGACCAACAATGTTTTAGGGCTATATACATATACATAGGAATAGACCAATATACAACACTTGGAGATACATAATGGTGCATTTTCGGGGTAGTGGTGATAATGTTTGGCTTGCGTTTGTGTGGGGATGGGGTTGGGTGGGGATTTTTTCCAGAAAAAGGGACATAGAGGCACTGGGAAACCCGAAAGCCACATCCCACGGGTTAGAAATAATGAAATATCACAATAAACTTCACTTTCCTTGCTCAAATAATAAAATAACCTGAGTAGTTCCATTTAAACTGGTGATTTATAGGGTAGATAGTGCCTTTGATGCCGAGTCAACTTTATTGCTGTTGATGATAGGACCTAACCCAAAACCTTTGTAAAGATAGTCTAGCCCAGTGAGGTTAAATATATCGGTAACTCACCTGTAGATTCATGGTGGTGGTGTCCTCGATGACAAACACATAGCGAGGACTGGCCTGCTGGACGAACCTTATCAGGGGCTCTAGACCTCGGCTGCTGCTGCTGCTTGCCATATTCCTGGGAGATAGATGGCACAATTACAGTTTCTCTTATTTTATGCACTTTATACAATTTCTGGCCTAGGGCTATTTAGTATGATATATGTATATATATAATTTATGTTACCTACCAAATTTCTAACACACATGGTAAACAAATATATACAGTATATATATCTGAATATATACAGTACATACTAGCCGAAGTAACCGCACCCTGTGCGGATTAAGGAGTAGTTTCGAAATCCCAAAAAGGTTTTACTGTGTTAATAAACTCTAAAGGGATCACATTCTCCTGTAGCACCGATGTAATTAGATATTAAACTATAATTATGTATATATACTGTATATATGTAACTGCTGTACAGAATGGTAGTTCCCCTTGTCATATCTGTAAAAGAGGGGTTGGGTTTAATTCAATTCAGTGTTGCGCATGCCAGGGATGGGTGCATCAGAGGTGTACTGTAATGGATTGAAGGGCCCCGTTGTCATGGACCGTCAATTTTGTTAGTATGTAAGGGTGTCTTGGCAGTATTGGATCCACCTGGTAGCGTAGAGTTCGGGGATGTGCAATTGGAATGTTTCAATAAGTTCTGTTACTTGGGCGACATGATTGCTGCTGACGGTGGGTCAGTGGCCTACTCAGTCGCAATAGTCAGAAGTAGATGGAAGATGTTCAGAGAGATGCTGCCATTACTGAACATGAAATGGCTCTTCCAATGACTGAAAAGGAGGTTAAATAGTGCTCGTGTTAGAAGTGTGATGGTGTATGCTAGCGAAACCTTGCCAATCAAGAAGGAAGGTATATATATATAGTTTAACATAAATTGTTCCAGCGCTGAGGATGTAAAAAAAAAATCAAATTTCATAGTGTTGGGCAGGTAAAAGTCAGTTACAACATGACATTATTCTTTTACTCTTAAATTGGGACACCTGGAGTACATGTAATCAACGAAACCTGTAAGTAATAATCCAATGAACTGAACATTTATTTGTCTTCCTATTTGTTTTCCTTGGTTTGAATGAACGAGGGAACACATGGCACCCTATTTACCCTAGCACAGGCCTACTTTACGGTTACACATAATAGAGGCAAGGGGTGTGAGGAGATTGCCCAACCATTTCCACCTGCGGGGATTCGAACCCGGACCTCTAGGTTAAGAAGTGAGCGTGTACCAAGCACCCCACAGGCCATCCTTTTTCGTGTATTCCTTACCTGTTGTCCTTGAAGTCTTGTGTCTGTTGGATGATCTCCCAGGCTGAGCGTCCCCCACACAGAGCGTTGTGCTTGGTTGGAGCTACTTGATTGTGAGTCTTGTCATCACAAAACTGTCGCACCTAACACAGAATAAACCACAACATACACAATCATTATTAAATATTTCTGAATGTTAACCCATTCAGTACCGGTGACATCCCTTGTATATATTATGGCAACTATTAGATGATTGTATTCAATTTAGGAAGGACCTTTAACAATTAAAAGGCTACATACAGTCTCGATACTTTTAACTACCGAGACCAAAGATCCTTCATAAGTGGAATCAAATCGTCTAGTAGTTGCCAGAATATGATAAAAAGGACGTCACAGGTACTGAAGGGGTTGATGTGTTTTCACTGTTAAGATAATACTACAGGGTATGTAGACGATTACAAACATTAAACCTTAAGATACTTTAGTTACTACTAAATATATACAAAAGTACAAACACACTTTAAAGATTATTACACATTTTGACTTTTCATTTTGGCTATCATTAGACGATTTTATTCAGCTTCGAATGGATCTGTGATAGTCAGTGGCACACATTTCGTTGGTTTAGACACTTTAGATTCCTTGAGGTCCTTCCTAAACTGCATACAATCATCTAATGAAAGCTAAAATATACTGACTAAGCGTGTCACAATACTCAAGGGGTTATAAGGGGTATAATGAATATACGGTACATAATGATAAAATATATGTATATCTACTGCAAACACCCACAGATATATTCTCAAACAACTAATGTATGTCAAACCCAGATTTTTGTTATTAAAGTAAATGGATAATTTTTTCCATTTCATGATAACGTTGTAGCCTCTCCTGATTCTCTGGCAATTACATCCTAAATTGAGTTTCATTGACAAGCACAACCTAAATATACTTATAATAATATGATGGTAACATTTGTCACAATGTAAAATAAAGTGTTACATATGTGATATTCCTGTCAATTTATTTTATGTATGTTATGCCGTCATAAGAAATATTTCATCGTAAAGGTATATATGCAAAAGGCTTACTGTGCGTAGCTCTGGGAGAGAGAGGAGAGAGGAGCTGAGATGGTTGTTGCTGTATGGCTCTGGGGTGAAGACACAGCCGGGCTGGGAGGGGTCACAGGTGGTGCCCTTGACCACCCCATCAGCACAACTGGTGGCGACCCACTGGTGTGTGTTGGGGTCCCGAAAGGTGGGGGGGTAGAGGGGATCGTTGGTGTGGCCACGCTCGTCAAACACCCCCCAGCGGAACTTGGCCCACTCCGCTAGCAGCAATCGAGCGGAGTGAACATAGCTCTCATTATTGGAGGAACGTAAGAGATCCCCGCCCATTTGAATGAAGTCCCCGGGGCGACCACATCCCTGGCTTTGCTGGGTCCAAGGGCGAGAATCAAACACCGGATGTGCAGTGGTGACCCGGATGTGGCCCTCTGTGTGTGCTGAGGAAGTGGTGACGGGTGTCAGATGAGAGCAGGTGAGGGAATTAGTTAGCCACGACCTTGGCAGAGCCACCGTCACCTGTCGTAGCGATGCCTGGCCTTCCGTGGCTGACCACATCTGACTCGACAGCTCACGAAGCACACCCTATTGAAAAGAGAAACACTTCTTTTACATGGGCTCGTATTTCTGAAAGTTTTAGTGGCAATAATGAATGAATTAATCCTAAAGGAGACTGTGAGAATTGTGTGTTCATAATGTTGATCATTCATATCAAAAGCAATAGTCGGGCCAAACAAATCTTGTTGTTTTTTGAAAAGATAAGAAATAAGTAAATAATGTGTCTTTAACGTTTTTTTGACATTACAAACTTACTGCGTACTGTACTTAGAAATACTTAGTGTTAGCCCAAAAAAATACTGGTGCATCAACAATTGTTATTATGATATAATTATATCCTTTACACTCAATTAAATATTAGTGGTTGTTTCTTAGTTAAATAGTGTAAGCTATCAATAGCCAGAAAAACATTACAATAATTATAATAATCTGGTCTTTTATTATTCAAAACCGAAGTTCTTTCAGAGGAAATCACTAGCACTAAGACATTATAGCACTGCAATTACAAAAACAGTACCGGTAACACAATTCATACACAAAGTGCAATGAATTTTGTAGTTCTCCATCACAGCACTGCATATACTGTAAGATCAATTTTTCAAGAATAGAAGGTTCTTGAGCTGGCTCATAAGTGATTCAGCATGGATAGCAGTAATTGATTATATACAGTAACCTATGAGCTACATAGCAAATGAAATACTGGTATCAGGTTCAGTATGGAGAGCCATGCACGATAAATGCACGATAAATGGAGTTTGCATATCAATATTGCTTATAGTACTATAATCTTGTTTTCTGGTCCACAGTTGTTGATTTGTTGGAGCTGAAGCCCTCCAGTTGATTGTAGTGACAATCATTTTATAAAACAAGTAGCCTAGTAAGGACCATTAGGTGTATGGTTGCTTGTATTCCTTTGTATAAGTAATATCATACAAACAATTCTAAACCCATTGCCTATGGGAGATGTTCCGGAACATCATGGCAATTTACAGCACTTTACAGGCTTATAAAGCCTCTTAAAGCCTGTAGAATAGAGTGCGAGGGAGCGGGAGCGCCACAGGCAACACGTCCTTCCTCCAGCCAACCGGCCGCGGCACTGAGGACTCTGAGTCATGCTCTCGCAAGATATACAGCGCTGTCAAAGTCAAATGTAGCGCGACATTAGCGATACAGTAATTGCTAATTTTAGCGAATGTCTATGGTAGCGCTGAGGGTGAAGCCCGCGAGCTACGAAGCTCGTTTTGGTGTCATTTTGAAGCTATTTTCTTTTAGTTTTTGGCTGAATATATTTCATTTCATTTATACACTTGCCTAATCAATCAGGAGTGCCTGAATGAGCCCTAATATGGCGGAAATAGGAGGAAATATGCCCGCAGCAAAGTGTTAAACTGACTACCAATAATCCTTTCTGACCTGTAGTCCTCTAGTGATGGAGTTACAATCGTCTTGGGAGACATCATCAGAGATCTCCACCACCAAGCCGTCATAAGCACCGTCCCGTAGCTCCAGGTGGTTGTTGCCCGCCCACTTGGTCCCCAGGGGCTCGCCACCCTCAGTTCCTGCATGTCTCTCTGTCGGCTGGTCTTGGTGGTATTTATGGTGTTTGTGATGGTGGGTGGTCTCGGGTTGGTTCAAGGTAGCCTGACTCCTGACCTGTCCTGCGCAAATGGTCATGACTACTAGAAAACCACAGACAAGATGTAGCCAGCAAGGATTTCTTTTATGTAGCATCTTGCCCATAATGGTCCGATTAAATAGTGTACGATACCGGTACATGTTTTGCTATAAATATTTTTGAAAACATAAATTGTTCACTTTTCCCTTTCTTATTGTTTTATACACGCATTTGTATATATCTAGTACCGTAATCTTAGGCACCGGTATATGATTGTTACTGAAAACTGCGTCATTACATTGTTCTTATAATTAGGACAATTCCTTTAGTTCTTAAATAGGCAACAGACAATGTTAGGCACCGCACACAACCCTTCACCACCACTCAACCCTGCTTCTTTCACCACCGACAACACTACCGACCACTGGATCCTGAAATGAAAAAAACAATAACACATAATTACAAGTAATTAATCAGTAAATATACACAGTAAGCAATGGACAAACCCAACCAATTACCCTAGGTCACGTAAAGATGCCATTTTAATTTTGCATTGGCTAACACAAGATGATTTCATTCAGCTTAGGAAGACTCCAGTAATCTATCGCGTTTTTTCCTAGCTGACGGTAAATTGTAATACATGTATTCCCATCTTGAGTACCGGTATCGTACTTGGCTATTATAAAAAAAAAAAAAAAAATTGAAGTGAAATATGTTGTTGATTATGTAACTTGATGTTATTAACCCTTTGAAGATTATGAAGCGTTTGGACATATTCTGGCTACCATTACACGATGTTGTGTAATTAAGGAAGCATCTGTGAGAAATATACGGGTAAAGACTATACACATTAACCCTCTGACTTCCATATACCCTTCTAATATCAATAATATTGTCCAATTGCCAGACAACAGAAAATAAATGCGTCATCATATCTTTTAAGGGTTATAATAATGAGAGAGAGTAGTTTCATATTTGTCCTGTAATTATCGATAAATCCGCTTCTAAGAAATTCAATTTACCTGAAAATACACATATTATTGTTATTATGGCAACACTATTATGACGTCATGGATGGCATAGTTATGATGATACAAACCTATTATTGTCCCCAGGAAAACAAAATATGCTAATTTGATGCCGCTATCTAAATAATTATACCCTTTCACGATCCGAATACCGTACCGTACGCCTTTCTTGTCTGTTGGCTGGCTACCATTAGGCGATTTTATTCAGATTAGGAAGGGTATATGGTAGTCACAGTGATAATTGAGATAGTCTTTGCCCATATAATTCGCACAGATCCTTCCTAAACTGTACAAAATCGTCTAATCATTGTCAGAATAAACTGTTATAATCCGTCATAAATTATATCTTCAAACGGTTATAAATTCACTATTAAATCTTAGGTAGGCTAACTACGGTACTGAATGTAAGTAGGCCTATATATCATTGCCTTTACATATTTGCTCTTCATATTGTACGCTAGCCTACCTAATCGATTCATTTATAGTCCATTCATCATTCATAAGTTGGACAACATTCTTAACTGATATTAACCTCTATAACTCATACACTACTAGAGTAATCGAGCTAACATGTCTACCATTTGAGAAGAGTCAGCCAGGGAATATGTGTGGAAATGTACCGCCCATTTACTCTTGCCCTTTTTTGAGTTACAGATATTGGGACTCAGGATTTTTGGCCTACCGGTACTTATAATGCAAAGGTTATATCTATCTATGTATTACGAGAAGCCTTGGTCGCCGTGGGAGTGGCCAAATAGATTTATGGAACAAAATAAGGGATGTTTTTTTATATTATTGGGTCTACGCAAATTTAAGGGTTGTTTTTACTAGAACCCCTTCTCCATCATGTTTAGCACCAAATTTAAAGGCGTTCACTCCATTAGATTGGCTACCGTATTCTTAAAACCTTTCTCCCCATTTGTTTTTATTTATATATTTTTTTTTAATTTAAGACCATCTCACGGAGCATAATTCTATTGAAAAATTCACAAATGTATCTCTTCTTCCTGGTAATCCTTTAAGCTTGATGGAGGTTTGGGGAGAAAACAAAAACAAAGGTTCTCCTTAATCAAGATGATATAGCCAAACTGAGGAGAGAAAGAAAAGAAAGAGCTGTTTGTCTAGTAGTATCTTTCTGCATTGTCTGTGTCTAGTCATGTCTGTATTGTCTGTGTCTAGTCTTGTCTGTATTATCTGTGTCTAGTCTTGTCTGTATTGCTTAGGATACAATGTGTTGGAGATCTAAAAGTATAACCGAGACCGTACTTGATTTTGTAAAAATACAGTTTGAAATAGAATACAGGAAAGGTCACAAAGGTGAACTAAGTAGAACGATATAATATGCTTTTAGTCAATTACCGGTATATATGATACCCAAATATATACCCTGTTCCAAACAAGTAGGCCAAAATATATACCCTGTTCCAAACAAGTAGGCCAAAAATCTTGATAAAAAAAAACTCTATTACTTAGGCTACAAACGACTTGAGTACCGGTATTCAAACTAATATAGCTTACCGTACCTACCATCTAGGAAGGGATGAACCTTCCTAGGGAATACGTGTGAAAACGTACACCCCATTTATGATTTCTCTAGCCCTTTGTGAGTTAGACCTACAGAAGTTAAGGCTCACCATTTCTGGTTCAAAGATTTGGAACAGGGTACCGCATAGCCTTTTCATCCCCTGTACATTAAAATATATATACTGGTTTAGTGCATGGACAGGTGTACCGTATATACTGGTTTAGTACATGGACAGGTGTACCGTATATACTGGTTTAGTGCATGGAGAGGTGTACCGTATATACTGGTTTAGTGCATGGACAGGTGTACCGTATATACTGGTTTAGTGCATGGACAGGTGTACCGTATATACTGGTTTAGTGCATGGACAGGTGTACCGTATATACTGGTTTAGTGCATGGACAGGTGTACCGTATATACTATGGGGATAACAAAGTTTCCAATAGGTTTAGAGGGATATAACATATCACAAAATTGACATACACATATCAATGGCGCACGCATTATAAATAAGAATATATAAATATATATATAAATACAAATTTGAAGTAAATGAAACAATGATTTAATAGTAAAGAGTAAACCTACAAATCACACCGTTTAAACATCTAACACGTGCTGCTGAGAAGGAACTGTTGTCTATTAATTTAACCTCTTGAGAAGTTGAGGATTACCGGTATGCTACGTTTTGACTCTTAATGTTGGCTATCATTAGACGATCTTTACAGTTTAGGAAGGATCTGTGGGAAATAAATGGGTAAAGACTATCTCAACTACCCTTTGACATACATATCCCCTTCCTAATCTGATAATAACAAGAAAACAGAAAGGAAATACATGGTCGTATTAAATAAAGAACTCCAACAATGGAGTCATATTTCTATTTGATAAGAGTCGAACGAAAAATAGATAGGTGTTAACCTGTTCAGTACCGGTGACGTCCTTTCCATCATATTGTGGCAGCTACTAGATAGGTGTTAACCTGTTCAGTACCGGTGACGTCCTTTAGATCATATTGTGGCAACTACTAGACGATAGGTGTTAACCTGTTCAGTACCGGTGACGTCCTTTCCATCATATTGTGGCAACTACTAGATAGGTGTTAACCTGTTCAGTACCGGTGACGTCCTTTCCATTATATTGTGGCAGCTACTAGACGATAGGTGTTAACCTGTTCAGTACCGGTGACGTCCTTTCCATCATATTGTGGCAGCTACTAGATAGGTGTTAACCTGTTTAGTACCGGTGACGTCCTTTCCATCATATTGTGGCAGCTACTAGATAGGTGTTAACCTGTTCAGTACCGGTGACGTCCTTTCCATTATATTGTGGCAGCTACTAGACGATAGGTGTTAACCTGTTCAGTACCGGTGACGTCCTTTCCATCATATTGTGGCAGCTACTAGACGATAGGTGTTAACCTGTTCAGTACCGGTGACGTCCTTTCCATCATATTGTGGCAGCTACTAGATAGGTGTTAACCTGTTTAGTACTGGTGACGTCCTTTCCATAATATTGTGGCAGCTACTAGATAGGTGTTAACCTGTTCAGTACCGGTGATGTCCTTTCCATCATATTGTGGCAACTACTAGATAGGTGTTAACCTGTTCAGTACCGGTGATGTCCTTTCCATCATATTGTGGCAGCTACTAGATAGGTGTTAACCTGTTCAGTACCGGTGACGTCCTTTCCATCATATTGTGGCAACTACTAGATAGGTGTTAACCTGTTCAGTACCGGTGACGTCCTTTCCATCATATTGTGGCAACTACTAGACGATAGGTGTTAACCTGTTCAGTACCGGTGACGTCCTTTCCATTATATTGTGGCAGCTACTAGACGATAGGTGTTAACCTGTTCAGTACCGGTGACGTCCTTTCCATCATATTGTGGCAACTACTAGATAGGTGTTAACCTGTTCAGTACCGGTGACGTCCTTTCCATCATATTGTGGCAACTACTAGACGATAGGTGTTAACCGGTTCAGTACCGGTGACGTCCTTTCCATTATATTGTGGCAGCTACTAGACGATAGGTGTTAACCTGTTCAGTACCGGTGACGTCCTTTCCATTATATTGTGGCAGCTACTAGACGATAGGTGTTAACCTGTTCAGTACCGGTGACGTCCTTTCCATCATATTGTGGCAACTACTAGACGATAGGTGTTAACCTGTTCAGTACCGGTGATGTCCTTTCCATCATATTGTGGCAACTACTAGATAGGTGTTAACCTGTTCAGTACCGGTGATGTCCTTTCCATCATATTGTGGCAGCTACTAGATAGGTGTTAACCTGTTCAGTACCGGTGACGTCCTTTCCATCATATTGTGGCAACTACTAGATAGGTGTTAACCTGTTCAGTACCGGTGACGTCCTTTCCATCATATTGTGGCAACTACTAGACGATAGGTGTTAACCTGTTCAGTACCGGTGACGTCCTTTCCATCATATTGTGGCAACTACTAGACGATAGGTGTTAACCTGTTCAGTACCGGTGACGTCCTTTCCATCATATTGTGGCAACTACTAGATAGGTGTTAACCTGTTCAGTACCGGTGACGTCCTTTCCATCATATTGTGGCAACTACTAGACGATAGGTGTTAACCTGTTCAGTACCGGTGACGTCCTTTCCATCATATTGTGGCAACTACTAGATAGGTGTTAACCTGTTCAGTACCGGTGACGTCCTTTCCATCATATTGTGGCAACTACTAGACGATAGGTGTTAACCTGTTCAGCACCCGTGACGTCCTTTCCATCATATTGTGGCAACTACTAGACGATAGGTGTTAACCTGTTCAGTACCGGTGACGTCCTTTCCATCATATTGTGGCACCTACTAGACGATAGGTGTTAACCTGTTCAGTACCGGTGACGTCCTTTCCATCATATTGTGGCAACTACTAGATAGGTGTTAACCTGTTCAGTACCGGTGACGTCCTTTCCATCATATTGTGGCAACTACTAGACGATAGGTGTTAACCTGTTCAGTACCGGTGACGTCCTTTCCATCATATTGTGGCAGCTACTAGATAGGTGTTAACCTGTTCAGTACCGGTGACGTCCTTTCCATCATATTGTGGCAACTACTAGATAGGTGTTAACCTGTTCAGTACCGGTGACGTCCTTTCCATCATATTGTGGCAACTACTAGACGATAGGTGTTAACCTGTTCAGTACCGGTGACGTCCTTTCCATTATATTGTGGCAGCTACTAAACGATAGGTGTTAACCTGTTCAGTACCGGTGACGTCCTTTCCATCATAGTGTGGCAACTACTAGACGATAGGTGTTGACCTGTTCAGTACCGGTGACGTCCTTTCCATCATATTGTGGCAGCTACTAGATAGGTGTTAACCTGTTCAGTACCGGTGACGTCCTTTCCATCATATTGTGGCAACTACTAGACGATAGGTGTTAACCTGTTCAGTACCGGTGACGTCCTTTCCATCATATTGTGGCAACTACTAGACGATAGGTGTTAACCTGTTCAGTACCGGTGACGTCCTTTCCATCATATTGTGGCAACTACTAGACGATAGGTGTTAACCTGTTCAGTACCGGTGACGTCCTTTCCATCATATTGTGGCAGCTATTAGATAGGTGTTAACCTGTTCAGTACCGGTGACGTCCTTTCCATCATATTGTGGCAACTACTAGACGATAGGTGTTAACCTGTTCAGTACCGGTGACGTCCTTTCCATCATATTGTGGCAGCTACTAGATAGGTGTTAACCTGTTCAGTACCGGTGACGTCCTTTCCATTATATTGTGGCAACTACTAGATAGGTGTTAACCTGTTCAGTACCGGTGACGTCCTTTCCATCATATTGTGGCAACTACTAGATAGGTGTTAACCTGTTCAGTACCGGTGACGTCCTTTCCATCATATTGTGGCAACTACTAGACGATAGGTGTTAACCTGTTTAGTACCGGTGACGTCCTTTCCATCATATTGTGGCAACTACTAGACGATAGGTGTTAACCTGTTTAGTAACGGTGGTGACGTCCTTTCCATCATATTGTGGCAGCTACTAGACGATAGGTGTTAACCTGTTCAGTACCGGTGACGTCCTTTCCATCATATTGTGGCAACTACTAGATAGGTGTTAACCTGTTCAGTACCGGTGACGTCTTTTCCATCATATTGTGGCAACTACTAGATGATTATATTTAGCTTAGGAAGGATCTGTGGTAGTTACAAGGAATAATTAACATAGTTTCTAGCCTTTTAATAGTTAGACGTCCTTCCTTAACTTAATAAAATCATCTTATAGCGGCCAGAATATAATTAAAAGGACGTTGTCGGTAGAGAAGGGGTTAAGTGAGTGTTTTGTTCTGGGACCCCTTCTCCTTCATGTTTACCTCACCATTAGTTCTGATATTCAAATGTGTTACGATTTGTCCAATTAGTTTGTTAGTTTGACGATTTTAAGACTTTTTGTAGCATTCTTTGTCATTTTAATATCTTTCTGCTATATATATATATATATATATATATATTTTTTTTTTTTTTTTCTTTAATACATACGAGGTTGAAAAAAATGGCAATTTCTGCGTTGGAAATTTTATTATTCAAAGTTTCCAGGTCTCTGATGAGTTTTCGCTGGGTGGCAGGAAGTAGATGAATGAGATTAGCAAAATTCATTGTGGTACAGGGTTACATTAATGTACATGATGATACAGGATATACGACGCGTTTCACTATACACCAGCATTATCAAGTAAGGATAGAATGATATAAAAGGTAAACAGGAAGGGTATATATAGAGGGTGGAGGATCAGAGGAGGCGAAAATCAGGGGGCAAAAGTCTGCTATTGGTGGAGGGGTATTCTAGGAGAGAAAAAGAGAGAACCGCTTCACGCATCTGGACTGGATGCGGGAAGGTGGTGGTCGGTTTGCGGGGTCGAAGCTGATTGACTGCGTGTCGAGGGGCGCGGCCTAAGTTGCGTAGTACGTGTGGCGCCGGCAGAAGACGAAGCTGAAGGAGGTAGCGCGGAGGGCTTCGTCAAGGGCACCGGGGGGCGAGGCGGAGCGTTAGGTCCCGTAGGAAAGTGCCTTTTGGCAGAAGGAAGGATCTGAAGGTCCAGAGTTTGGTTGTTGATGTTGGGATGTAAGGCTTGGATATATAATGCTTCGAGTATAGGTAATCTCCTTGGGTCACTTTCTTTATCGAGTATGGTGGTGTGTTTCTCTAACTCGCTGCGTGTGAGGTGGGGGTGGTTAGGGGTGAGATAGTGGTCTTTGATGGCTCCAGCCTGAAGGTGAAGAGTTAACCGACGTGAAAGACGAGTCTGCATCATACCAATATAGGAATGAGGTCCACAGTCCTCATAATTACAGGTATGTTGGTAGATCGTCGGTCATCGGGCTCTTTATCTTGGTGGAAGCTGGTTTGTTGCGGAGAACGAGGTTGGAGGTCTTGGGGGATTTGTAATAAATTATTAATTTTATTTTGTTTTCCAGGTTGGTTGGGTGGACATGCTTGGAGATTAAAATTCATTACAAATCCCCCAAGACCTCCAACCTCGTTCTCCGCAACAAACCAGCTTCCACCTAGATAAAGAGCCCGATGACCGACGATCACGTCATTTACCAACATACCTGTAATTATGAGGACTGTGGACCTCATTCCTATATTGGTATGACGCAGACTCGTCTTTCACGTCGGTTAACTCTTCACCTTCAGGCTGGAGCCATCAAAGACCACTATCTCACCCCTAACAACCCCCACCTCACACGCAACGAGTTAGAGAAACACACCACCATACTCGATAAAGAAAGTGACCCAAGGAGATTATCTATACTCGAAGCATTATATATCCAAGCCTTACATCCCAACATCAACAACCAAACTCTGGACCTTCAGATACTTCCTTCTGCCAAAAGGCACTTTCCTACAGGACCTAACGCCCCCCCCTTGCCCCCCGGTGCCCTTGACACAGCCCCCCGCGCTACCTCCTTCAGCCGGTGCCACACGTAATACGCAACTTAGGCCACGCCCCTCGACATGCAGCCAATCAGCTTCGACCCCGCCAACCGACCACCACCTTCCCGCATCCAGTGCGCATGCGTGAAGCGGTTCTCTCTTTTTCTCTCCTAGAATACCCCTCCACCAATAGCAGACTTTTGCCCCCTGATTTTCGCCTCCTCTGATCCTCCACCCTCTTATACCCTTCCTGTTTACCTTTTATATAATTCTATCCTTACTTGATAATGCTGGTTGTCCAGTGAAACGCGTCATCGTATATCCTGTATCATCATGTACATTAATGTAACCCTGTACCACCATGAATTTTGCTAATCTCATTCATCTACTTCCTGCCACCCATCGAAAACTCATCAGAGACCTGGAAACTTTGAATAACAAAATTTCCAACGCAGAAATTGCCATTTCTTTCAACCTTGTATGTATTAAAGAAAATGTATTACCTGGCTTTACTAACATATATATATATATATATATATATATATATATATATATATATATATATATACATACTTTCGACTCGATCCACCGTCAGAGAGGACGATAATCCGTACTTTAACCAATTCTACCATGGCGTGATAAAGGATACTTAACTTTACCCTTCTTATGTTAGGGCGAAGGGTAATCCTACTTAGAGAATGTATACCATTTCATACACATGTCGTAGGATACCATATACGGTATACAAAGATTTTTACAAGCACCCTCATGCAACTCGGGTTGAAATTGATTTAATACAATTTTAGCCCAACCAATTACGAGAGTCATTAATAGTTAGTATGTCTCACAATATATCTCCGTGGCGCAATGCATAAGGTGTTGATTTTCGGTGTGAGCGTCCTGGGTTCGAATCCACGGACTGCCACATGTGTTTGTAATATTTCATTAATCGATTTTAGGAGTAGAGTTGGTTGTTGGATAGAACATAATAATTTATATTGGTTCAGGAGTAATGTATCAGAGGACTTCCCTAGTGGTTAAGGCCCCATTAATTGTTCTTTCCATTCACATATGCATAGCCTACGTGAGTTGCAGTTGGGATGTGTGTACATGCTTAGATTGATATGCAGGATTCGAAGTTGCATAATAAATCATAGGCAGTGTCCACCATTTTGTAACTGTCTTCGTGGCGCAATGCATAAGGTGTTGATTTTCGGTGTGAGCGTCCTGGGTTCGAATCCACGGACTGCCACATGTGTTTGTAATATTTCATTAATCGATTTTAGGAGTAGAGTTGGTTGTTGGATAGAACATAATAAATTACACGTGAGCTACAAAATGGTTTGATTCCTTCAGGTGGGCTCGAACCACTTACGACTTGTGTATGAATTAAAATGCATTCTCCAAGTAAGATATCCCTTCTTCTTAATATAAATAGGAAACAGTCGTGGTAGAGTTATGAGATATCTTGATCTGTGTCATCGACGTTAAGTTGGTGCCCTTTGTCTTTTATTTAAAGTTTTTAACAACCCTCAGCATCCCTTACATGGGGTTCTGCCTGGGCCCTATGTCCGGGTTCGTGCAACTAGATTCACAAGCAATCTTAATTATCTTGCCATGAGCCGTGTTAATTTTTCTACTACACAGTTTTCACGGTGTTTTGTGCCGGCCATGGTTGACTTGTGGAATAAGTTGCCAAATGAGCTAGTCAATTCAGCTAATATCTCCATTTTTAAGTCTAGAGTTAATGCTTTTTTGCAGCATTAATTCTAATTTTTAAAATTATTTTATTCTATTTTATTGTATTATATTTATGCGTGATATCCTCCACTGCATAATATGTTATCTGTGTTTAATATGTGTATATGTACAGTATACAGTATACAGTATATGTTTTTATTTTTTCCTAAGTTGCCGTAGTCTCTCTCCAGTGCCTCCGGGTGTTTTGTGTGGATTGATCTTGATGGTGTTTCTGCACCCTGGTTGGAGACTTCGGCTTCTCATATAATAATAATACAAATAATAATATACTTAATTATTGATGACTTCCGTTCTTGGTGGGGTTAGAATTAAATGTAATAACTTTCAGTCAGAGTTGCATGGATTAAAGACTCTCCTCCTCTCTTCCAATATATGTATAGGAAAGGCTAGGTTAGCTTTAATGGATATTAAAGCTAGAAATTATATATATTTTGATAATAAATTTGTTTATAATTTCCTCCGACAACATTTGTATATAGAGTATCGGTATGTATTACCATATAGTATCACCGTATATCAATATATAAGTGTACCGGCATAGAGTATGTATTACCATATAATATCACCGTATATCAATATATAAGTGTACCGGTATATCAATATATAAGTGTACCGGTATTCTAAAAGTTTGGTTTGAAAATAATCCATAACAACGCTGCGAGTCGCCTCCTGAAAATTACCTTAATTTCAATCAACAGAAATCCTTGAGGATTATGACGCGTTTTGGCCATCATTAGACGATTTTACACCGCTTTGTAAGGAGCTGCGAGAATTAAAAGGGTAAAGACTATTTCATTTGACAGAGGGACTTCCATATACCCATCGCAATCTAAACACAAGTGGCACATATTAGCCAAAAAAAGCTGTCAAAAACGCATCAAAACCTTCACAAGGCGCCAATGATCACTATATTCTACTTATCTCTCAGCGATCGTTATAATATTAGGAAGGATCTGTCAGAGTTAGAGAATTATGGGAAGATGGGCGTATTTATTTGCTCATTTATGTATGTTTTATACTTGTATTAGTTTCCTCCCTAGACCTACATCAAGCATAAAAAAACACCAACCCAAAAAACCTCCTTCATGATAAATGTGTAAATTTTTCGATAAAAAAATTTCCCGGCCGAAGGCCAATTTCTCTTAAATTACAGGATCGCTATCGCTCGTTAAAAGTCGACACCTAAAAGGCACGAAAAGACTTGATATTGACAAAGAAATAGGGCGAAAGGTCTTAAAATGGCCAAACTAATGGGAAGAACGTCTAATAACCTGAACACTGATGGGGCTAAACATGCGGAAGAAGGGGCAGGGGCCTTAAGGGGGACCAGACATATGGCCCATCTACCCTTAATTGCCCACTTGCGAGTTTTAGGGTACCTGTATAATAAAGTTGGAGCTGTAGATATCGATAATTAACAGAATTACCAGCTCAAATACAGCTGTAGAACTTTATAAGCACGGGTATATAAAACACAATTCCAAATACTTTGTATCCATCAGACTGTTCAGACACGTACATTATTTCTTGCATTTCTGTATAATAGAGATGACCCCCTTTCAGATAACATTGTACATTTTTGTATAGAAAAATGTCCCAGCCGAATGCCGATTCCTCCTAAATCACAGGCTCCCTATTGCTCGTCAATAATCACAGGCTCCCTATTGCTCGTCAATAATCACAGGCTCCCTATTGCTCGTCAATAATCACAGGCTCCCTATTGCTCGTCAATAATCACAGGCTCCCTATTGCTCGTCAATAATCACAGGCTCCCTATTGCTCGTCAATAATCACAGGCTCCCTATTGCTCGTCAATAATCACAGGCTCCCTATTGCTCGTCAATAATCACAGGCTCCCTATTGCTCGCCAATAATCACAGGCTCCCTATTGCTCGCCAATAATCACAGGCTCCCTATTGCTCGTCAATAATCACAGGCTCCCTATTGCTCGTCAATAATCACAGGCTCTCTATTGCTCGCCAATAATCACAGGCTCCCTATTGCTCGTCAATAATCACAGGCTCCCTATTGCTCGTCAATAATCACAGGCTCCCTATTGCTCGCCAATAATCACAGGCTCCCTATTGCTCGCCAATAATCACAGGCTCCCTATTGCTCGTCAATAATCACAGGCTCCCTATTGCTCGTCAATAATCACAGGCTCCCTATTGCTCGTCAATAATCACAGGCTCCCTATTGCTCGTCAATAATCACAGGCTCCCTATTGCTCGTCAATAATCACAGGCTCCCTATTGCTCGTCAATAAAATATCGACACGTAATTGGCATGTTACGATCTTAATATTGACAACGAAATGGGGTAACATTTCTTAAAATTGCCAAACTAATGGGGCGAATGTCTTAAAATCACAACAGTAATAGGGCTAAACATGAGGGAAAAGGGAGTCCTGATAAAAAAAGTTATATAAATTAATAGCCATGTTCTTACCTTTCCTGTGAAGAGTTGCAGACACCCGGTAGGTCTTGGGGCTTGGTCTGACCTTCACTACACCACACTATTTATGAATATGGTCCAGGGAAGGGCGTTACCAATCCATCAGGAAAACCTATTACGAACTGCAACTGGTGATCATACTTATAGACTTTCCCATATACTTGCTTATAGGAATTATGTCTGGTTATGTCAGTTTATTCGGTCGTAGTTTTCGTAATACTGTATGTCCGTAAATCTGTTTTTCTAACTGATGGAAAAATGACTCCCTTAGTAAATGATTTCTCAATACTTTGAATGGGTAAATATGAAACTACAATGTCTCAGTATCTTGTTAACTCTTAAATGATACGATGATGCATTGCTTCTGTGTATTCTGGCTATTATTAGACGATTTTATTCATTACAGGAAGGAAATATGAAAGTTTATTGAGATAGTCTTTACCCTTATAATTCCCACAGATCCTTTCTAAATTATATTTAATTGTCAAATAATACCCAACATAAACTGTCAAATGCATTATAATCTTCAAAAGGTTAATGACAGGTTTTCATAATTAGCAACACATTTGTCTACAAAATACACATGAAATATAATTGTTTTTGGCCCTTTTATCACTTCCAAAGACGTAACTTGAACTATATACCATAATTTGATCTGTACATATACAATATTTGTTTTCTTAGCACCGTATTTTTATTTTGTATATTATAACTTCCCGGTAAAGTATGTTCCATTCAATTCCGTGGCTGTGCAGGATTGTACAAACAATACGGTACATAAAGTATTTTTAAAGTGCTTCCATGACAATACAAATGTTGTACAGTTATCACAGGATTGTAAAACAATGTATAAATGCTATGTTATCACTTAACCCTTTCATTACCGGTGACGCTGGGTTTAAATTGTTTTGTTATTCAAGCTAGACGATTTTATGGAGCTTAGGAAGGGTGACCTGTGGTTAAAAGGGTACCGTACACTGAAAGAGTTCCAAGCTATTATGGAGCTTAGGAAGGGTGACCTGTGGTTAAAAGGGTACCGTACACTGAAAGAGTTCCAAGCTATTATGGAGCTTAGGAAGGGTGACCTGTGGTTAAAAGGGTACCGTACACTGAAAGAGTTCCAAGCTATTATGGAGCTTAGGAAGGGTGACCTGTGGTTAAAAGGGTACCGTACACTGAAAGAGTTCCAAGCTATTTAATCGCTAGAGAACTTTCATAAGCTAAATATAATCGTCTACCAGTTGCAAGCATATCATGAAAAGGACGTCACTGGTACTGAAGGGGTTACAAGGATATACACAATAGCTGTGAAGCCTTAATTTATCTGTGTAGTAATGACGACTATAGAGTAAGGAAAAGGTCTCTGGTTTGACACCCGGCGAGAAGACTGACATTAACAAACACTTCCTAGTCATTGATCATGTTCAGGTTACCAAAGAATTACACAAATATAGTATTAAGTTGTCCGCTAATTAACCACTTGTGAGCTCTAAGCTATAAGGCAGTTGGAGCTGTAGACATCGATAGTGACCAGAATTACCAGCTTAAAAAACAGTTGTAGACGTTAAGGTGTCGCACGAAAGCCGAGTCCTGTCTTCATAGTCTTACACTCTTAATTATTACCGGTATCTTTGCACAGATGACATTGTAGTTTATTGTTCAAAGTATTATAAGTCCGGTAATTCTAATCTCACAATCACTCAATCAAAATTTTATGTGAATTGACTACTTGCGAGTTTCGGGCTGTAGCAATCGATATTAAACATCAATGCAATAATAATGTAGGTTTGTGATAGATAGAAACAATGCTGAAATTCGATTGTATGTATTTATAAATGCACTACAACCGCATTATAGCTAGTAAATGCACTACAACCGCATTATAGCTAGTAAATGCACTACAACCGCATTATAGCTAGTAAATTTGTTAAATATCGATACTTATAACTCCAACTTCCTTATAGCCTGAAACTCGCAAGTGGTCAATTTTGTCTCGCATATTCCGGGAATATTTATTTCACATTTCTGAATCAAAATGTAATGTGAAGTCAGCCACCTGTAACTTCTACCGTCAGTTACCCCTTTGATTACTATAACGCGTTGTACCACTTTATTCTGACTATCATTACTCGATGTTGTGTAGCTTAGGTAGGATCTCTAGGAATCAAAGAGGTAAACATGATCTTCAATAAACCTGACATCCTAAATGTCATCCTAAACTAAATACAATTGTCAAGTAACCAAAATAAACTGTCAAAACGCGTCATATTTCTTATGGGGTTGATTGAGTGGCTGCTACCATTTATCAATGCAAGACAACGAAATTGTTTTGAATATTGTTCTTTACCGAAAACTCGATAAATCGTTTGAGTCAGCCTTAAATTAACTTAATTTTGTATGTATTTTCCAGTTCATATATTACGACTTCATTTTGTTTCTTGATTTGTTCTGTGCACAGTGGAATATATTAGGCTTACTTTTTCTCAGACACCATAGATTGACATATTTATCGCAAGTCTGTGACGATTTCCTAAACCAATCTAATTGAGAAAAATATGCACATTAATAACTCTGCAAATAACGTGTAAAACCTTGTCAATCAATTCGATAAGCCTAGTAGGTTATCGCGAATGGTTCCATGCTTAGTTCTGGAGAGCGAGAGTGAAGTCAAGCTCTGAGCGGTGTGCGCCGTATACCTCTCCTCACAACGACCAGGGCAACACTGACGCAATGCTAGTACGGTCTGGAGTCTCGGGAGTCGGACCGTCGGTGTGACGGTGACGCGGGGACGAGGGGTTGCCATAAAGGTGGCCTGGATTTGAGAGGTGAGTTAAGGAGGGATGGTTCCCTTTTTGGTCGAGTTTTTCATATATTTATTACTTTTTAATTTTCCTCCTTAGACCTCCATCAAACTTAAAACATACATCCATTCTAGATTAATTTGTACATTTTTCAGTAGCATAATTTCACGGCCGAAGGCCGGTTTTTCCAAAATAACAGGCTCACTCTCGTTCGCCAGGAAAAAAATATCGATACCTAAATAGCACGAAAGGTCTTAATATTGACACATAAATGGGGTGAGAGGTCTTAAAATCGACAAACTAATGAGGCGAACGTCTTAAAATCTGAAAATTAAAGAGGCTAAACATGAGGGAGAAGGGGGTCCTGAAAAACGACCCATCTCCCCTTAATATTATTTTTATTAATCTCACCACCACACCCCCAATGAAATTAATTAAAGTATATATGATCCACCGGGATTGGAACCCGGGTTATCACACACATATTTTTGCCACCTTAACCATTACACCACCAGGACGGTTAAAGGTTTATGCACACGCCTACGACTTATTATCCATTCTCGAATACTGGATATTAATCTAATCATGTTCATATTCCCAACCGCACTATGGTAGCCTACTGTTTAAGTGAGAGGAAAGAATATTCATGGGGCACAGATCATATAGACCGGCCTCTCGAAGAAATATCCCTAAACCTACTAATAATATTATTTTTATTAATCTCACCACCACACCCCCAATGAAATTAATTAAAGTATATATGATCCACCGGGATTCGAACCCGGGTTATCACAGTGAGACAAGAATGACGGAGGCTGCTTGGAGGCACAGTCGGGGTCATATGTTCTTAAGTGAGACAAGAATGACGGAGGCTGCTTGGAGGCACAGTCGGGGTCATATGTTCTTAATTTAAAGATTGTATACAAACTGCCTGTTTCAGTATGTAATACTTGCATAATGAATAACATGGTGGTTAATAATATATGTCAGGTCAGTTCAAGTGAAGGTATTGAGGGATAAGCCTTTAGTAACAACGACACCTCGTAGCTACTTCTTCCTATTTTCTGAAGAGTGTAAAGAGGGGAGGAGTGTTGGATAAAGAGAAAGCTGTTGGAGTGGCCTTGTTGAGTGTGTTAATTATTAGACTGTATACGCCTTCGAGGTGTCCCCCGGTGTGGTGCGAACATTTGAAACACGCTGGGAGGTACTACCACACTCACTAAATTTCAGGCTTGGCTGGGATCGAACCCAGGAGGAACCGGCCTTAGGCCGGAATACTTTTCTACCGAACAATGTAGAATGTTATTTCGAAGGAGCCCTTCGGGGAATCTTTTCAAGTTTTGATGTAGGTCTTGGGAGAAAAAATATATAAACATATATATGTATAATATACAGTATATATATATATATATATATATATATAAACAATAAATGCACAACTAAATATGAATCTGCCATACAGCCAGTGTTACACGCGGGCAAGTACCAGCGGATATCACTCGAGCTATTGTTTACCATTCGAGAAAAGTCAGACAGGGAATAGGTGTGGACATTAATAGCCCATTTGCTCTAGCCCTGTACCGATGACGCCTTTTTTAGTCTTATTCCTGGTATATTTAGACGATGTTGTACAGTATATGGAGGATTGGTAGTAGTAAACATGGTTAAGTGAGATGGTTCAAAGCCAGTTAATTGCTGGAGACCTTTTTAAACTAAACAAAATCGTCTAATCGTGGCCAGCATAAAGTTAAAAGAACGGCACTGGTGCTGAATGGGTTAAGGGTCACGATTGTTGTCCTACCTTTAATAAATGGACTATAAATCATTACAGACAGCTGACTCGGATCCCGGTGTTTCTGTGACTCCGCCTATATTATATCTAAGTTAACCCTTTCAACAATATGAACCATTTTCACAGTTTGTTCTGGCTATCATTAAACGATGTTATACAGTTTAGGAAGGATCTGTGGGAGTAATAAGGGTGAAAACTATCTCAATTAACCCTCAGACTTCCATGTACTCCTCCTAATCTGAATACAATAGCCAGAAAACATACTAAATGCGTAATCGGATCTTAGAAGGGTTAACCCTGTGAAGGCCTGGGTGAATCAAATGTTAATGGCAGGTATTTGGTTTTCCTGGTTCTCCCATATTCTTAGCCCTGCAAGTTATGAACTTTCAAGACGTTCACCCCATTAGTTTGGCGATTTTAAGACCTTTTGCCCATTTTTCAATATTAAGACCTTTCGTGCCATTTAGGTGTCGATATTTTGATGGTGAGCGATAACGGGCCTGTTATTTAGTGGTAACCGGTCTTCGGCCAAGAAATTTTAGTACTGAAAAATGTACAAATTTATTTTGAAAGGGGTCTTCGGGATTTTCTTTTATTTCATAGAGGTCTAGGGAGAAAAATATAAAGTAGAACAGGCCTAATAAAAATATAAAGTAGAACAAGCCTAATACAAAAATAATATACACCCCTTTATACGGTGATAACCTAGTAGGGATAATATGGCTCCATTATATCTATCAGAGTGAATAGGTTGGTCAAAATATCTATTATCAAGATAAAGCACTATCACTGCACTCAATAATATACATATACGGGACATTCACGCCTAGTTTGGGTTTAGGGGTATATATTTTGGAACCTGCCTGGAGTCTGGGATTAATTTAAAGCCAACCATTCATAGATTTTGATTTAGCAATCAGCCCCTCAGAGAACACTGGCATTTAAGTGTCACCAAAATGGCTGTGTGACCCACAAATAAAGGCCTACCAGGTACAGTCGCGGATATTAGTTCCCATACATTATGAAGCCTCAACAAATTAAATAGGGGATGGGGTAATTTTTTGGCTTATCTATTTATAATTTAAATATATATATATGTCTTTAAGTTTCGTCCCTAGATCTCCATCAAGCTTAAAATAGACCCCCAAGATATTGTTGTACATTTTTCGATAGAAAAATGTCCCGTCTAAAGGCCGGTTCCTCTTAAACTACAGGCTCGCTATCGCTCGCCAGGATGAAAGGAACACCTAAATTGCATGAAAGGTCTTAATATTGGATAAATGGGGCGAAATATCTTAAAACTGACGAACTAATGGGATAAACGTCATCAAATCTCAGAACTAATGGGGCTAAGCATGAGGAAGAAGGGGGTCTAGCAAAACGACAACCTCCGAAATACAAATATCAGGTACAAAGTGAATAAGAAATGTCAATTTATCCCAAAACAGCTTCAACACTACATGTATCAGTATTAACCCTCTGAAGATCATGACGCAAGTTGACAGTTTATTCTAGCTATCATTAGACGATTGTGGGATCTGTGGCCATTATAACTTATAAGGGTAAAGTGAATCTAAATTAACCCTCTGAATTCCATATACCCTTCCTAATCTGAATAAAATCGTCTAATAATATCCAGATAACAGAGAAACAATGCGTAATCGGATGTTGAAAGGGTTAATGATCGTGACTGTACACGTCAAATATGTTTATGTGAATATTTCAACCTCGAGCCACAGCTGTTCAGTAGTGTGTAAGTTTAGTCCAAGATTAGCAAAGGATCTTGGACATTTTGGTATCATATTTGTTTACGCACTAGACGGTATAACCTTACAGTGTGGAGATTGTAGGCACCAACCGAGCAGGGCAGTACCCAGGGGAGGCTACACAGGCATATGAACAGTATTTGCTGGAACTCCTATAGGCGGGTGCCCGACCCCGAAAGGGGTTGAAATAGGGGAGCTATCCCCCCGCCAAAGGCGGCTTTCTAGGGCCTTTCCTAGCTGATGCAGAGAGGATTGGGTTCTAGTCATGTGGTGATGGGCTGCTCTATCAGAGTGAAAACTGAGCGATCTCTGCCATACCCATAGCTTACTCTGACTGTTCCTTTAACTTATATATTTTCTAGATCTCAAGTGACGGCGTCTTTTCCGTGGATTGACCTCCCAATCTACCAAGATTGGAAGCCAACGCGTCACATTTTTCCCTTGCCCCTCAACTTTCTCTTCATAATTGCTGAGGGGCACAGGGCCCTGGGTTGGGGCTTTGGTTTCCCGGGCGTTTCCGCACCCTCCTGAGCTCCCTGCCATGGAGTGGCTTTGGTCACCCAGGCTTTATTGTGGTCGGCAGGGAGGGTTCTGTGGGGGCACTCGGTTATGGCCTTGGAATTGCTCGGGGCCTTGGGGCTGTTCGGCCAGGCAGCTTGGGGAACAACAACAACAACAACAACTCCTATTTAATTTTCCTGGCTTCCCTCACTGTTTATATTTGTGCCTCGCCTACACAGATAGTAATCCAGCCAACTCTCACAAACACCTCCTCCTGCTATACATAATTTGACTAATCAAGCACATCACACTTCTTTCCAACACATCTAAATTACCTCTAACGTATCTTGATTTTGGGCGTCTATCACTCTTTCAACCTTGGGGGGACACTTGTTACAGGCAACTTTGCCTTTTGTCTCCTCCATGCAAATATCACGAATAATGTACAGTATATACACACATCACAGATTCACATGTTGCTCAAGGTGGGAGGGGGTCTAGACACCACTTCTCTCTCATGTTTATCTCCATTAGCCTTCGAGATTTTAATAAATTCGCCACGTGTGTTTTGTGATTATAAGACCTTTTGTGCCAGTTATGTATCGTCTTCTTCCCGGCGAGCAATAGCGTGCCTATAATTTAGGAAGAAAATGTGCAAGTTTATGTCGAAGGTGAGGTCTTGGTGGTGTTTATCTAAGTTTGATAGAGGTTTAGGGATCAAGTTCTTTGGTGCCATTTGGGTGTCTACTTTTCTTCCTGGCGAGCGATAACGAGCCTGTAATTTAGGAGGAACTGGCCTTAGGCCTGGATTTTTTTTTGTTACCGAACAATGTACAAAATTATCTCGAAGCCCCCGGGGGGTCTATCGGTGTATCTATCGAAACGTTTTATGGAGGTCTTGGGAGTAAACTAAAAGACAAAAAATAAAGAATAAATGAACAACTAACTATGAATCTCCCCTACAGCCGGTGTTATACGAGGGCAAGTACCCGTGGATACCACAGAAGAGAAGGCTGTTATTCCACCAGTGTTACGTCCAGACCTGCATTATTGTCAGGTTTGTAACTTTACCCTCTCAACAGACGATTACGCATTTCTTCTCTCTTTTTGGCTATTATTAAACGATTTTATTCAGATTAGGAAGGGTTTATGGAAGTTAGAGGGTTAATTTAGTTAGTCTTCACCCTTGTCATTCCCACGGATACTTCCTAAACTGTAAAAAATCGTCTAATGATAGCCAGAAGAAACTGTGAAGATACGTCATGCTCTTCAAAGGGATAAAATAAGAAACAGAAATCTTAAAACACAAATAAGTGACTTGAATACTAAACAAATATGCAACTATAGTCCATTCATTAGTGGTAGGCACAATATGCAACTATAGTCCATTCATTAGTGGTAGGCACAATATGCAACTATAGTCCATTCATTAGTGGTAGGCACAATATGCAACTATAGTCCATTCATTAGTGGTAGGCACAATATCTTGAACACTAACCCCTATAACTCATTAGTGGTAGGCACAATATCTTGAACACTAACCCCTATAACTCATTAGTGGTAGGCACAATATCTTGAACACTAACCCCTATAACTCATTAGTGGTAGGCACAATATCTTGAACACTAACCCCTATAACTCATTAGTGGTAGGCACAATATCTTGAACACTAACCCCTATAACTCATTAGTGGTAGGCACAATATCTTCAACACTAACCCCTATAACTCATTAGTGGTAGGCACAATATCTTGAACACTAACCCCTATAACTCATTAGTGGTAGGCACAATATCTTGAACACTAACCCCTATAACTCATTAGTGGTAGGCACAATATCTTCAACACTAACCCCTATAACTCATTAGTGGTAGGCACAATATCTTCAACACTAACCCCTATAACTCATTAACGACTAGAGTAATCGAACTAATATTTTTACCATTTGAGAAAAGTCAGGCAGGGAATAGGTGTGTACATTAATAGCCCATTTGCTGTAGCCCTGTATCGGCGACGTCTTTTTTAGTCTTAATCTTGGTATATTTCGGCGATTTCATACAGTATAAGAAGGATTTGTGGTGGTGAGAATGGTTAAGTGGAATAGTTCAAAGCCTGTTAATTGCTGAAGGCCCTTTTTAAACTTAATAAACTCGTCTCATAGTGGCCAGCAAAAAGATAAAAGAACGGCACTGGAGCTGAATGGGTTAAAGGTCACGATTTCTGGCCTACGTATAATATATTGACTATAAATCATTGCGGACAGCTGACTCGGATCCTGGTGTTTCTGTGACTCCGCCTTTATTATATCTAAGTTAACCCTTTCAACAGTATAAGAACATAAGAACAACATAAGAAAATGGGAGTCTGCAGAAAGCCGATTGGCCCTCTCACACCTAACCCTAATTATAAGGCCTTCTAAGCTGGGCTTATAAATTCCAGCTCACTAACACCACTAGGACTGACCTCACCGAAACGGTCAGAGGTCAGAAAACGGGGGTCTGCAGAGCGCCGTTTGGCCCACACCTGACAGATCCCCCTCACACTCAACCAATCTCGTCCATATGCCTCTCTAATTTTATCTTAAATCTCCCTATCGTTCTTGATCCCACTATAGCACTCGGTAGCCTATTCCACCTATCTACAACTCTGTTACCAAACCAACATTTGCCTATATCCTTTCTGAAGCGAAATGTATCTAATTTGAAACCATTTGTTCGAGTTCTTTAGCTATCACTGAGCTTTAGTACATCTTTCATGTCCCCTTTATTAATCCCACTAACCCACTTGAACACCTCTATTATGTCCCCTCTAACTCTGCGTCTCTCTAACGAATGTAAGCCTAATTTCTTCAACCTTTCTTCATACGGAAGATTTCTAATATTATGGATAATTGTTGGCATTCTACGTTGTACTCTCTCCAAAGAATCTATGTCCAATTGTCCATTCTGTAATGAGGACACCAAAATTGAACAACATAATCCATATGGGGTCTCACTAATGACAAGTAAAGTTTTAAGATAACATCAGTAGTTCTGTTACTCACACTCCTAGAGATGAACCCGAGAATCCTGTTTGCCTTGTTACGAACGCTTATACACTGTTTTCTAGGCTTCAAATTATCGCTAACAAACACAGCTAGATCTTTTTCACAATCTGAGTTTTCTAATTCCATATTAGCTAGTTTATATTTAACATTTGTATGCATCTTCCCTATCTTTAATACCTTGCATTTGTTAATGTTAAGCTTCATTTGCCAATTTACTGACCATTCGTGTAAGGTATCTAGATCCCTTTGGAGGCACTATATCTCTATCTTAATCAATGTTCTCCCCATTTTGGTATCGTCTGCCAATTTACTTATCCTACTAGTTATACCTAAATCAAGGTCATTTATGTATATAACAAACAACAGAGGACCTAATACAGATCCCTGGGGGACCTAATACAGATTCCTGTATGACGCAATTTCACTGTTCTGGCTATCATAAGATAATTTGATACAGTTTAGGAAGGATCTGTGGGAATAATATGGGTAAAGACTATCTCAATTAACCCTCAGGCTTCCATGCACTCCTCCTAATATGAATAATATCGCCTAACAATAGCCAGAAAACATATAATAAATGCGTAATCTGATATTGAAAGGGTTAAGCCTGTGAAGGGTCTGGGGGACTCAAATGTTAATGGCAGGTGTTTGGTTTTCCTGGACCCCCTTCTCCCATATGCTTAGCCCTGCAAGTTATTAACTTTCAAGACGTTCACCCCATTAGTTTGGCGATTTTAAGACCATTTGCCCCTTTTTTCAATATTAAGACCTGTCGTGCCATTTAGGTGTCTATATTATGATGGTAAGCGATAACGAGCCTGTAATTTAGTGGTAAACGGTCTTCGGCCAGGAAATTTTACTACTGAAAAATGTACAAATTTATTCGGGGTGTATTTTTCTCCCTATACCTCGTAGGGAGCAAAATATAATATATAATAGGCCTAATAACAAAATATAATGTATAATAGGCCTAATAACAAAATATAATGTATAATAGGCCTAATAACAAAATAAAATGTATAATAGGCCTAATAACAAAATATAATGTATAATAGGCCTAATAACAAAATATAATGTATAATAGGCCTAATAACAAAATATAATGTATAATAGGCCTAATAACAAAATATAATGTATAATAGGCCTAATAACAAAATATAATGTATAATAGGCCTAATAACAAAATATAATGTATAATAGGCCTAATAACAAAATATAATGTATAATAGGCCTAATAACAAAATATAATGTATAATAGGCCTAATAACAAAATATAATGTATAATAGGCCTAATAACAAAATATAATGTATAATAGGCCTAATAACAAAATATAATGTATAATAGGCCTAATAACAAAATATAATGTATAATAGGCCTAATAACAAAATATAATGTATAATAGGCCTAATAACAAAATATAATGTATAATAGGCCTAATAACAAAATATAATGTATAATAGGCCTAATAACAAAACAATACATAAACAACACCCCTTTATACGGTGATAACCTAGTAGGGATAATATGGCTCCGAAATATCTATCAGAGTGAATGGGTTGGTCCAAAATATCTATTATCAAGATAAAGCACTATCATTGCAAAATAACGAGATAAATCTACGGGACAAACACGCCTAGTTTGGGTTCGGGGTATATATTTAGGAGCCTGCCTGGAGTCTGGGATTAATTATAAGCCAGCCAATCATAGATATTGATTCAGCAATCAGCCCCTCAGAGATCACTGGGATATTAGTGTCACCATAATGGCCGTGTAACCCACAAATAAAGGCCAACCAGGTACAGTCGCGCATATTAATACCCATACATTATGAAGCCTCAACAAATTAAATAGGGGATGGCGAATTTTTTGGCTTATCTATTTATAATTTAAATATATATATATGTCTTTAAGTTTCGTCCCTAGACCTCCATCAAGCTTAACATAGACCCCCAAGAGTTTTTTGGACATTTTTCGATAGGAAAAAATCCTGTCTGAAGGCCGGTTCCTCTTAAATTACATGCTCGATATCGCTCGCCAGGATGAAAGCCACACCTAAATTGCATGAAAGGTCTCAATATTGGAAAAATGGGGCGAAGCATCTTAAAATTGCCAAACTAATGGGGTAAACCTCATACAATCTCAGAACTAATGGGACTAAGCATAAGGAAGAAGGGGGTCTAGAAAAACGACATACCTCCCGTTAAAGGAACATCCAAAATACTAATACCAGGTAAAACATGAATACAAAATGTCAATTCAACCCGAAGCAGCTTCAACACTACATGTATCAGTATTAACCCTCTGGAGATTATGACGCAAGTTGACAGTTTATTCTGGCTATCATTAGACGATTGTGGGATCTGTGGGTATTATAAGGGTAAAGTGAATTTAAATTAACCCTCTGATCCATATACCCTTCCTAATCTGAATAAAATCGTCTAATAAAAGCCAGATAACATAGACAAAATGCGTAATCGGATGTTGAATGGGTTAATAATCGTGACTGTACACGTCAAATATGTTTATGTGAATATTTCAACCTCGAGCCACAGCTGTTCAGTAGTGTGTAAGTTTAGTCCAAGATTAGAAAAGGATCTTGGGCATTTTGGTATCATATTTGTTTACGCACTAGACGGTATAACCTTACAGTGTGGAGATTGTAGGCACCAATCGAGCAGGGCAGTACCCAGGGGAGGCTACATAGGCATATGAAAGGTATTTGCTGGAACTCCTATTTGATTTACCTGGTTTCGCTCACTGTTTATATTTGTACCCCACCTACACATAGAGTAATCCAGCCAACTCTCACAAACACCTCCTCCTCCTATAAATCATTTCACCAATCAAGCACATTTAGTCAAGCACACCACACTTCTCTCCAACACATCTAAATTACCTCTAACGTATCTTGATTGTGTGCGTCTATCACTCTTTCAAGCTTGGGGTGGGGGGGGGGGGGGGGACACTTGGTACAGGCAACTTTGCCTTCTGTCTCCTTCATGCAAATATGAAAAAATAATCTATAAACACACATCACAGATTCACATGTTGCTCAAGGTGGGAGCGGGGTAGGTTAATCGACCCACTTCTCTCTCATGTTAATCCCCATTAGCCTTTGAGATTTTAAGACATTCGCCCCATTTGTTTGGTGATTATAAGACCTTTTGTGCCAGTTATGTATCGTTTTCTTTCCGGCGAGCGATAGCCTGCCTATAATTAAGGAAGAAAATGTGCAAGTTTATCTAAAAAACGAGGTCTTGGTGGTGTTTATCTAAGTTTGATAGAGGTTTAGGTATCAGCATCTTTTGTGCCATTTAGGTGTCTATTTTGTTCCTGGCGAGAGATAGCTAGCCTGTAATTTAGAAGGAACTGGCCTTAGCCCTGGACATTTTTGTATTACCGAACAATGTACAAAGTTATCTCGAGGGGGGGGGGGGGGGTCTTTGGGGTATCTATTGAAACGTTAATGGAGGTCTTGGGAGGAAACAAAAAAGCAAAAAACAAAATATATGAATAAATTAACAAATAAATATGTACTTCCACACCCGCGTTATTGTCAACTTTGTAGCAACAGCAGATTACGCATTTCTTCTCTATTGCTGGCTATTTTTAGACGATTTAATTCAGATTAGGAAGGATATATGGAAGTTATAGGGTTAATTGAGGTAGTTTTTACCCTTATCATTCCCACAAATATTTCCTAAACTGTATACAATCGTCTAATAATAGCCAGAAGAAACTGCTTAAATGCGGCATACTCTTTGTTATGCCAGGGTTTTTACCGGGTTTTAATTAGTGTTTGGTAGGTTCTACTTGACTGGAGAATTCAAAATCACATAACACATGCACAAAAGTAGTAAAGGGTACAAGATAACACTGAGTACATCTATAGTTCAACTTTTAATAATAGCTTAATACGTAGAGCGAAAACTCTTAAATACACTAGTACATTGGATATATATATAAATTGGTCCTACCACGGGCGAGAATCCTCGAGGAAACTTAGGAATAAACTTGACACTCTCTCTCTTAGATCATATACTAATATACACCTTATGGACACTGGTGTAGTATTTTAACTATCACTTTGATTTATACCTCTTTCTCTCTCTCTCTTGTTAGTTAATTAAAGAGATACACCTGGGTTGCACTGGTGTAAACATTGGTTATCTCTGTTCTCTTTGCATATAAATCAAAGAGATACACCTGGTCGCACTGGTGTAGGAATTTAATAGAGTTTAACACGTTACTCTACTACACTGATAAGAACGTAAGTGATACACCGGGGTCGCACTGGTGAAGAGATCAAAGATACCCTCTATAGCACTCCTAATCTTACACTCTGTAGATCTGAAGCTACAGGCACAGGAGGGGATGAGGTGAGAGTCGCCAAGTCCTTTCGTCTATGTTCCACCGAGCTGCTTAGGTGGTCCTGCCGTGTGGATGATGTGGATAGGGATACAGATGGATTAGTTGGTTTTGGATTTTGAATGGTAATTCCTTAATGTCATGACATAGGGTGCATACCATCGGACTAACGCGAGCATGAACTAGGACATGTCCTGGGTTATGGCTGCTGGTCTATCCTGACCTTTATACTAATTGGTGATGAAGTTCTGTTCCGGTACTCTTGACTTAGGGTCTTAAATACAAAGTCTCTAGTGTCATGACACAGGGACTAGGTATCGGGCTAACGCGAGAAAATAAGTAAGATCTTGAACTTACTAGTTTCGCTCGATCTGCCACTGACCGTCATAAGAGTGCTCAATAAGAACCCAAGTTCGGTGTTTAGACCTTTTTACTGCATATGTCCTTGATCATGGTGTTAGACAGATACATTATGGACTTTTATATGCTAAGTGCCGTTATTCAGACGGTATCTCACAAAGTCCGAACCATTAGAGTACGCTTACCATGACAAGATATACTTTAACCCCTTCTGTACCGGCGTGGTCTTTTCTAATATATTTCAGCTAAATATAGACGATTTTATGAAACTTAGGAAGGATATATGGTAGCTAAAAAGATTAATTTAGATCGTCTGCAGCATTTTAATGGGTAAATGTCCTTCCTAAGCTGAATAAGATCATCTAAAAGTTGCCCAAATATAATGAAAAGTACATCACGGTACAGAAGGGGTTAATAATTTTGTTAGAGTGCGGGATTGATACTAGAAGCCAGTTTGTGGCATGCCCTTCGGTGCTACTTCTAATATCAAATGTGCAGCCTAATAGAGATCCTAATGTTGTCACTATACCATGGCATGTAAAAACAATAGTTCACCTAATAGGAATAAAAACTCCTCAGACCTTAAAAAATATCCACCATGGTTTCAATTACTTCCTGAATGGGAGCTTAATTCTTAGGCTCGAACGCTTACATGTAAGTTTATTTAAGCGCTTGAATTGCTTGCTCTACTTGGTTCTCGTCGGGATAGTGATGACTTTGGCTGCTATGTCTCAGGGCTGGTGGTTGAAGGTCAGAAAGTCATAAGTGAAGGAGGCGTATTTAGGGGGGATTAAGTAGACCCCTAAAAGTTTGCGTCCTGGTAGTGAGTCATCTGCGCGGAAGATCGGCCCATCTGAACAGGTGCTATTTGTTTATGATGGTCCTTCTCCGTTTGGCTATATGTTATCTTTTTCCTCTGAGCTCCCTTATGGTCGAACGTGATCCATTACTGTTTTCCCTGGTGTGGGTGGTAGAGGAGGATTGATGGTGGCAATTCTGGTTTCCCGGGTATTCTGGCGTAGTGGGGCACAGTTGGGCTTGGGGTAGCCATGTTGTAGTGGCTTGGTCTTGGTTTTGTTATTCATGTGGACGAGTGGTATTGTTGCTGGTTTCTTGCTTGGTGGTGAATTTCATTTCTCTGGTTGTGGTTTTCTTTTCTTGTTCCTTGCTTATTCCTAGTTTGTCCGGGGTGTGGTGGCTTGCGGCATTCTCTGGTGCTTTGTTCCTTGCATATTCCTAGTTTGTCCGGGGTGTGGTGGCTTGCGGCATTCTCTGGTGCTTTGTTCCTTGCTTATTCCTAGTTTGTCCGGGGTGTGGTGGCTTGCGGCATTCTCTGGTGCTTTGTTCCTTGCTTATTCCTAGTTTGTCCAGGGTGTGGTGGCTTGCGGCATTCTCTGGTGCTTTGTTCCTTGCTTATTCCTAGTTTGTCCGGGGAGTGGTGGCTTGCGGCATTCTCTGGTGCTTTGTTCCTTGCTTATTCCTAGTTTGTCCGGGGTGTGGTGGCTTGCGGCATTCTCTGGTGCTTTGTTCCTTGCTTATTCCTAGTTTGTCCGGGGTGTGGTGGCTTGCGGCATTCTCTGGTGCTTTGTTCCTTGCTTATTCCTAGTTTGTCCGGGGTGTGGTGGCTTGCGGCATTCTCTGGTGCTTTGTTCCTTTCTCTTTAGTTTCTTCTTTGGTTGTTCTTCTCCGTTTTTCTTGTTGGGCTGGCATGGTGGTTATCTTGTTGGGCTGGCATGGTGGTTATCTTGTTGGGCTGGCATGGTGGTTATCTTGTTGGGCTGGCATGGTGGTTATCTTGTTGGGCTGGCATGGTGGTTATCTTGTTGGGCTGGCATGGTGGTTATCTTGTTGGGCTGGCATGGTGGTTTTCTTGTTGGGCTGGCATGGTGGTTATCTTGTTGGGCTGGCATGGTGGTTATCTTGTTGGGCTGGCATGGTGGTTATCTTGTTGGGCTGGCATGGTGGTTATCTTGTTGGGCTGGCATGGTGGTTATCTTGTTGGGCTGGCATGGTGGTTATCTTGTTGGGCTGGCATGGTGGTTTTCTTGTTGGGCTGGCATGGTGGTTATCTTGTTGGGCTGGCATGGTGGTTATCTTGTTGGGCTGGCATGGTGGTTATCTTGTTGGGCTGGCATGGTGGTTATCTTGTTGGGCTGGCATGGTGGTTATCTTGTTGGGCTGGCATGGTGGTTATCTTGTTGGGCTGGCATGGTGGTTATCTTGTTGGGCTGGCATGGTGGTTATCTTGTTGGGCTGGCATGGTGGTTATCTTGTTGGGCTGGCATGGTGGTTATCTTGTTGGGCTGGCATGGTGGTTATCTTGTTGGGCTGGCATGGTGGTTTTCTTGTTGGGCTGGCATGGTGGTTATCTTGTTGGGCTGGCATGGTGGTTATCTTGTTGGGCTGGCATGGTGGTTATCTTGTTGGGCTGGCATGGTGGTTATCTTGTTGGGCTGGCATGGTGGTTATCTTGCTGGGCTGGCATGGTGGTTATCTTGTTGGGCTGGCATGGTGGTTTTCTTGTTGGGCTGGCATGGTGGTTATCTTGTTGGGCTGGCATGGTGGTTATCTTGTTGGGCTGGCATGGTGGTTTTCTTGTTGGGCTGGCATGGTGGTTATCTTGTTGGGCTGGCATGGTGGTTATCTTGTTGGGCTGGCATGGTGGTTTTCTTGTTGGGCCGGCATGGTGGTTATCTTGTTGGGCTGGCATGGTGGTTATCTTTAATTTGGGTATTTTACTCTTCAAAGGTTAAAATAAGAAACACATCTTAAAACGCGAATATGTGACTCGAATGCTAAGAAAATAGGCCACTATAGTCCATTCATTAGTGGTAGTCCTAAAATCTTGAACACTATCCTCTATAGCTCATAAACAACTAAAGTAATCGAGCTATTATTTTTACCATCCGAGAAAAGTCAGCCAGGGAATAGGTGTGGACATTTATAGCCCATTTGCTTTAGCCCTGTACCGGCGACGTCTATTTTAGTCTTATTCCCGGTATATTTAAACGATGTTGTACAGCATAAGAAGGACCTGTAGTAATAAGAATGGTTAAGTGAGATAGTTCATAGCTTGTTAATTGCTGAAGGCCCTTTTTAAACTGAATACAATCGTCTAATAGTGTCCAGAATAAAGTTTACAGAAAGGCAGTGGTCCTGAATGGGTTAAGGGTCACGATTTCTGGCCTACCTATAATATATTGACTATAAATCCTTGCGGACAGTTGACTCGGATCCTGGTGTTTCCGTGACTCCGTCTTTATTATATCTAAGTTAACCCTTTTCACATTATGGACCATTTTCACTGGTCTGGCTATCATTAGACCATTGTATACAGTTTAGGAAGGATCTGTGTGAATGATAAGGGTAAAGACTATCTCAATTAACCCTCAGACTTCCATGTATTCCTCCTAATCTGAATACAATAGCCAGAAAACATAATCAATTTGTAATCTGATCTTGAAAGGATTAAGCTTGCGAAGGCCTTGGAGAATCAAATGTCAATGGGAGGTATTTGGTTTTCCTTCTCCCATATGCTTAGCCGTATTAGTTATGAACTTTCAAGACGTTCACCCCATTAATTTTCAATATTAAGACCTTCGTGCCATTTAGGTGTCGATATTTTGATGGTGAGCGATAACTAACCCGTAATTTAGTGGTAACCGGTCTTCGGCTAGGAAATTTTATTATTGAAAAATGTACACATTTATCTCGAAGGGGGTTTTCGGGGGGTTTTATTTAATTCATAGAGGTCTATGGAGCAAAATATAATGTATAATAGGCCTAATAACAAAATATAATGTATAATAGGCCTAATAACAAAATATAATGTATAATAGGCCTAATAACAAAATATAATATATAATAGGCCTAATAACAAAATATAATGTATAATAGGCCTAATAACAAAATATAATGTATAATAGGCCTAATAACAAAATATAATGTATAATAGGCCTAATAACAAAATATAATGTATAATAGGCCTAATAACAAAATATAATGTATAATAGGCCTAATAACAAATATAATGTATAATAGGCCTAATAACAAAATATAATGTATAATAGGCCTAATAACAAAATATAATGTATAATAGGCCTAATAACAAAATATAATATATAATAGGCCTAATAACAAAATATAATGTATAATAGGCCTAATAACAAAATATAATGTATAATAGGCCTAATAACAACATATAATGTATAATAGGCCTAATAACAAAATATAATATATAATAGGCCTAATAACAAAATATAATGTATAATAGGCCTAATAACAAAATATAATGTATAATAGGCCTAATAACAAAATATAATGTATAATAGGCCTAATAACAAAATAATATATAGGCCTAATAACAAAATATAATGTATAATAGGCCTAATAACAAAATATAATATATCTATCTATCTATCTATATGCTCAGGCCCAATCCCCATTTTGGGGGTAGCCGACTCAAGACAGAGCAAGAACAGGGAAAACACAAAAACAACATCAAACAAAAAATAAACACTGATAAAAAACACAAACTCACACACATCCAGGTCACCCAGGAGAAGACCCAGAGACCAGGGTTACCAAGGTCGCTCCAGCACTCCCCCGGCCCCTGACCACCCGGAGAGGTTCCGATCTCGGCAGGCAGACATGCAGCGGAGCCAAAGCCACAAGCCCTCCCACCACACTTCCAGGCACCCTTCATATTAATCGTCTCCCCGGGCCAGGCGCCTGATGGACTATTATCTAGTCGAACTTGCGCCCGACCCCTTACTCCAAATGACCACGTGTTCACTCAACTATTCACAAGCATTCTCCATTCACTCCTGTCCACCACCACTTCCCCTGCCTGATCTATAGTCATTCCTCTATCATCCAAAGCCTTTCTTACACAGTCTCTCCATCTCAATGGGGGTCTTCCTGCCCTTCTATCTCCCCTTGTACCTGACTCACATATTATCTTTGTAAGCCTTTCATCTCCCATTCGTTCAACATGACCATACCAGCTCAGCACCCTTCTGTCCACTCTGGCTGACAAATGTTCCTGCTGCCCCACTCTCCTACGTATCTCTTCATTCCTCAATCTGTCTCTACGAGTAACTCCACACATACTCCTCAAGCAGGTCATCTCCATCACATCCAGCCCTCTTTTCTCCTTTTTCTTCAGCGCCCATGTCTCAGCCCCATACATCACTGTTGGCACAACAATTCCTTGATACAGTGCACTTTTTACTTTCACTCCGAGATTTCTCGTCTTACACATACTTCCCATTGCTCCGAAAACCTTCCTTCCTTCACACACTCTCTGTTTTACTCCCACTTCCATACCTCCACTCCTGCTTATCGTTCCTCCTAGATATTTAAAACACTCTACTTGTTCCAATATTTCCCCATCCAGCCTCACATCTAGATTCACCCTATGCTCTCCCCTATTACACACCATTACTTTACTTTTATTGACGTTCACCTTCAGTTTCCTCCTTCCACAAACCACACCAAACACTTTGACTACCCGCTGCAGTTTCTCATCAGAATCCGCCACCAATGCTGTGTCATCAGCGAACAGCAACTGATTCAACTCCCAATCTCTACCATTCTTTCCTACTAAATTCAATCCTCTTCCCATAGTTCTCCTTTTCACCTCCCTCACCACACCATCCATAAACATATTAAACAGCCATGGTGACATTACACAACCCTGTCGCAAACCTAACTTTACTTCAAACCAATGACTCAACTCACCATTTCCTACTCTCACACATGCTCTGCTCCCTTCATAAAAACTCTTAACTGCTTCTAACAAATTTCCTCCTATTTCATAAATCCTTAACACCTTCCACATTGCTTCACGGTCCACACGATCATACGCTTTTTCCAAGTCCATAAAAGCCCAAAATATCTCCTTATGCTTCTCTAAATACTTCTCGCATAACTGTCTTACTGCAAACATCTGATCCACGCACCCTCTTCCCCTCCTAAAACCGCACTGTTCAAAACCATCCAAACCTTCTGCTTTTCCCGCTCTCATTTGTTTCACTGCTTCTTTCACCTCACTTTCCTCAATCCTTTCATTCATTCCCTGCCACATGGGTGGCCTGGGTAACCTATCTCCATCCACCTCTGCTTCAATCACTGCTTCTCTTCCATCTCTTGTATTTAACAAAGATTCAAAATACTCGGCATATCTTTTCCTCACTTCAACTGGTTCCACTAGTAATTCTCCATTTTCATCTTTCACTGACTCTTCCCTCTTTTGTCCTCCTTTCCTTATATAATGGGCCTAATAACAATATATAATATATAATAGGCCTAATAACAATATATAATGTATAATAGGCCTAATAACAAAACAATACATAAACAACACCCCTTTATACGGTGATAACCTAGTAGGGATAATATGGCTCCGAAATATCTATCAGAGTGAATGGGTTGGTCCAAAATATCTATTATCAAGATAAAGCACTATCACGGCAACCTATAATAAATATCTACGGGACAAACACGCCTAGTTTGGGTTCGGGGATTTATATTTTTGAACCTGCCTGGAGTCTGGGATTACTTTTAAGCCAGCCAATCATAGAGATTGATTTAACAATCAGCCACTCAGAGAGCACCGTATACAGTAAGTGTCACCAAAATGGGTTTACAGCCTACCAGGTACAGTCGCGGACATTAATTCCCTACATTATGTAGCCTCGACAAATTAAAAGGGGATGGGCTTATTTATTGGCATATTTATCCGTCTTTGAAATATTTGTTTCGTTTCGTCCCTAAACCTTCATCAATATTAAAATTAACCCCCTCAAAACCCCCCTTCAAGAAATATTTGTACATTTTTTCGATAGAAAAATGTCCCGGCACAATTTCATGCTCTCTTTCGCTAACCAGGATATAATCGACACATAAATTGCATGAAAGGTATTAACCCCACGAGTACCAGCGACGCACGTTATGCGTCGGCAATATATGTAAAGCTAAACCCCAGCGCCGCATAGGGTGCTTCGCGGTTAATTTCTCAGGTTCTATGGCACCTAGAGAGCTCAGATTTGTATGGGAACAGCGTAAGTATCCCACGCAACAATGCCGATGGTTGAAAACCTGCAAACTCCAGCAGCGTGCGTGTGAGCGCGCACGTTTTTGCATGTTTTTGCCTACCCAGTTCCCCACGTTAATTCCGACTTGCGGGCGCCCTGTAGGATCCCTTAATGACCTAGGGGATCGGTTTGTTTTTCTTTTTTCCTTCATTTCTAACGCATTCCAGGTGTTTTCTGGCAAATAATTGTTTTTGACAACCTGCCGGGCCTGGAGTATACATTTATATTATATTGCCTGTTGCTCAGTGGGTTAATATTGAAACAAAAAACAATGATGCAAAATATCTTAAAATCGCCAAACTAATGGAGCAAACGTCATAAAATCTCAGAACTAATGTGGCTAAGCATGAGGAAGAAAGGGGTCTAGAAAAACGACATACCTCCCGTTAAAGGAACCTCCGAAATACAAATATCAGGTACAAAGTGAATAAGAAATGTCAATTTAACCCAAAACAGCTTCAACACTACATGTATCAGTATTAACCCTCTGGAGATTATGACGCAAGTTGACAGTTTATTCTGGCTATCATTAGACGATTGTGGGATCTGTGGGCATTATAAGGGTAAACAGTCTAGGGAGTGAGAAATGCGAAGCACCCCGGCTCGAAGCAATCCCATCTCTGAAGCCGCCTCGCCTCTGCGCTTCACAGTCTCATCCCCCACACTCGGACCCTCACTCTCAGATCGCCACCTATTGAGCAATTAACTCACTAGACATTGCCCCCTGTAGCATAATTTTGAATATGAGAATATTCATACAATGCTATTTTAATCAGGGAACCATGAGGGTATTTTTTTTGGCATTTCGGTGTGCTGTGGTAACAGAGAAGAAAAGCGTAATCGGATGTTGAAAGGGTTAATGATCACGACTGTAAACGTCAAATATGTTTATGTGAATACTTCAACCTCGAGCCACAGCTGTTCAGTAGTGTGTAAGTTTCAACCTCGAGCCACAGCTGTTCAGTAGTGTGTAAGTTTCAACCTCGAGCCACAGCTGTTCAGTAGTGTGTAAGTTTATGTTTATGTTTATGTGAATACTTCAACCTCGAGCCACAGCTGTTCAGTAGTGTGTAAGTTTCAACCTCGAGCCACAGCTGTTCAGTAGTGTGTAAGTTTATGTTTATGTTTATGTGAATACTTCAACCTCGAGCCACAGCTGTTCAGTAGTGTGTAAGTTTCAACCTCGAGCCACAGCTGTTCAGTAGTGTGTAAGTTTATGTTTATGTTTATGTGAATACTTCAACCTCGAGCCACAGCTGTTCAGTAGTGTGTAAGTTTATGTTTATGTTTATGTGAATACTTCAACCTCGAGCCACAGCTGTTCAGTAGTGTGTAAGTTTCAACCTCGAGCCACAGCTGTTCAGTAGTGTGTAAGTTTATGTTTATGTTTATGTGAATACTTCAACCTCGAGCCACAGCTGTTCAGTAGTGTGTAAGTTTATGTGAATACTTCAACCTCGAGCCACAACTGTTCAGTAGTGTGTAAGTTTATGTTTATGTTTATGTGAATACTTCAACCTCGAGCCACAGCTGTTCAGTAGTGTGTAAGTTTATGTTTATGTTTATGTGAATACTTCAACCTCGAGCCACAGCTGTTCAGTAGTGTGTAAGTTTATGTTTATGTTTATGTGAATACTTCAACCTCGAGCCACAGCTGTTCAGTAGTGTGTAAGTTTCAACCTCGAGCCACAGCTGTTCAGTAGTGTGTAAGTTTATGTTTATGTTTATGTGAATACTTCAACCTCGAGCCACAGCTGTTCAGTAGTGTGTAAGTTTATGTGAATACTTCAACCTCGAGCCACAGCTGTTCAGTAGTGTGTAAGTTTATGTTTATGTTTATGTGAATACTTCAACCTCGAGCCACAGCTGTTCAGTAGTGTGTAAGTTTATGTTTATGTTTATGTGAATACTTCAACCTCGAGCCACAGCTGTTCAGTAGTGTGTAAGTTTATGTTTATGTTTATGTGAATACTTCAACCTCGAGCCACAGCTGTTCAGTAGTGTGTAAGTTTATGTGAATACTTCAACCTCGAGCCACAGCTGTTCAGTAGTGTGTAAGTTTATGTTTATGTTTATGTGAATACTTCAACCTTGAGCCACAGCTGTTCAGTAGTGTGTAAGTTTATGTGAATACTTCAACCTCGAGCCACAGCTGTTCAGTAGTGTGTAAGTTTATGTTTATGTTTATGTGAATACTTCAACCTCGAGCCACAGCTGTTCAGTAGTGTGTAAGTTTATGTGAATACTTCAACCTCGAGCCACAGCTGTTCAGTAGTGTGTAAGTTTATGTTTATGTTTATGTGAATACTTCAACCTCGAGCCACAGCTGTTCAGTAGTGTGTAAGTTTATGTGAATACTTCAACCTCGAGCCACAGCTGTTCAGTAGTGTGTAAGTTTATGTGAATACTTCAACCTCGAGCCACAGCTGTTCAGTAGTGTGTTAGTTTCAACCTCGAGCCACAGCTGTTCAGTAGTGTGTAAGTTTCAACCTCGAGCCACAGCTGTTCAGTAGTGTGTAAGTTTCAACCTCGAGCCACAGCTGTTCAGTAGTGTGTAAGTTTTGCCAAAGATTAGCAATGAATCTTGGACATTTTGGTATCATATTTGTTTACGCACTAGACGGTATAACCTTACAGTGTGGAGATTGTAGGCACCAATCGAGCAGGGCAGTACCCAGGGGAGGCTACATAGGCATATGAAAGGTATTTGCTGGAACTCCTATTTCATTTACCTGGCTTCCCTCACAGTATATATTTGTACTTCGACTACACAGATCGTCATCCAGCCAACTCTCACAAACACCTCCTCCTCCTATAAATAATTACACTACATTTAGTCAAGCACACCACACTTCTTTCCAACACATTTAAATTACCTGTAACGTACCTTGATTTTGTGCGTCTATCACTCTTTCAACCTTGGGGGGGGGGGGGGACACTTGTTACAGGCAACTATGCCTTTTGTCTCCTTCATGCACATATCAACAAATAATTTATAAACACACATCACAGATTCACATGTTGATCAAGGTGTGGGGGGGGGGGTCTCGATCCCCTTCTCTCTCATGTTTATCCCCATTAACCTTTGAGATTTTAAGACATTCGCCACATTTGTTTGGTGATTATAAGACCTTTTGTGCCAGTTATGTATCGTTTTATTTCCGGCGAGCGATAGCCTGCCTATAATTTAGGAAGAAAATGTGCAAGTTTATCTCAAAAGCGAGGTCTTGGTGGTGTTTATCTAAGTTTGATAGAGGTTTAGGTATCAAGATCTTTTGTGCCATTTTGGTGTCTATTTTTTTCCTGGCGAGAAATTTAGGAGGATCCGGCCTTAGGCCGGGTCATTTTTCTACCGAAATATGTAGAAGGTTATCTCGAAGGAAGGGTCTTTGGGGTATCTATTTAAGTTTTGATGGAGGTCTTTGGAGAAAACTAAAAACAAATATATATATAATTAAAACAAAAAATGAACAACTAAATATGATTCTCCCTTACACCGGTGTTACGCGAGGGCAAGTACCCGATACCACTGAAGGGAAGGTTGTTATTCCATCAGTGTTACTTCCAGATCCGCGTTATTGTCAACTTTGTAGCTTTACCCTCTCAACAGCAGATTACGCATGTCTTCTCTGTTTCTGGCTATTATTAGACGATTTTATTCAGATTAGGAAGGGTATATGGAAGTCAGAGGGTTAATGTAGGTAGTCTTTACCCTTATAATTCCCACAGATATTTCCTAACTGTATACAATTGTCTAATGATAGCCAGAAGATGCGTCATAATTTTCAAAGGGTAAAAATAAGAAACACAAATCTTAAAACGCGAATAACTGACTAATCGTAGCCAAAATTAAGATAACAGAACGGCACTGGTGCTGAATGGGTTTTGGGTCACGATGTCTGTCCTACCTTTAATATATGGACTAAACTCATTACAGACAGCTGACTCGGATCCTGGTATTTCTGTGTCTCCGCCTATATTATATCTAAGTTAACCCTTTCAACAATATGAACCATTTTCACAGTTTGCTCTGGCTATCATTAGACGATGTTATACAGTTTAGGAAGGATCTGTGGGAATAATATGGGTAAAGACTATCTCAATTAACCCTCAGACTTCCATGTACTCCTCTTAATCTGAATAGTATCGTCTAACAATAGCCAGAAAACATATACAAAATGCGTAATCTGATATTGAAAGGGTTAAGCTTGTGAAGTGCCTGTGGGACTCAGATGTTAATGGGAGGTATTTGGTTTTCCTGGACCCCCTTCTCCCATATGCTTAGCCCTATTAGTTATGATATTTCAAGACGTTCACCCCATTAGTTTGGCGATTTTAAGACCTTTTGACCCTTTGTTCAATATTAAGACCTTTCGTGCCATTTAGGTGTCGATATTTTGATGGTGAGCGATAACGAGCCTGTAATTTAGTGGTAACCGGTCTTCGGCCAGGAAATTTTGCTACTGAAAAATGTACAAATTTATCTCGAAGGGGCCTTCGTTTTTGTTTTGTTTTAATTCATAGAGGTCTAGGGAGCAATATATAATGTATAATAGGCCTAATAACAAAACAATACATAAACAACACCCCTTTATACGGTGATAACCTAGTAGGCATAATATGGCTCCGAAATATCTATCAGAGTGAATGGGTTGGTCCAAAATATCTATTATCAAGATAAAGCACTATCACGGCAAAATAACGAGATAAATCTACGGGACAAACACGCCTAGTTTGGGTTCGGGGTATATATTTTTGAACCTGCCTGGAGTCTGGGATTAATTTTAAGCCAGCCAATCATAGAGATTGATTCAGCAATCAGCCCCTCAGAGAGCACTGGCATATGAGTGTCACCAAAATGGCCGTGTAACCCACAAATAAAGGCCAACCAGGTACAGTCGCGCATATTAATTCCCATACATTATGAAGCCTCAACAAATTAAATAGGGGATGGGGTAATTTTTTGGCTTATCTATTTATAATTTAAATATATATATATGTCTTTAAGTTTCGTCCCTAGACCTCCATCAAGCTTAACATAGACCCCCAAGATATTTTTGTACATTTTTCGATAGAAAAATATCCCGTCTGAAAGCCGGTTCCTCTTAAATCACAGGCTCGATTTCGCTCGCCAGGATGAAAGCCACACCTAAATTGCATGAAAGGTCTTAATATTGGAAAAATGGGCGAGATATCTTAAAATTGCCAAACTAATGGGGTAAACCTCATACAATCTCAGAACTAATGGGGCTAAGCATGAGGAAGAAGGGGGTCTAGAAAAACGACATACCTCCCGTTAAAGGAACCTCCGAAATACAAATATCAGGTACAAAGTGAATTAGAAATGTCAATTTAACCCAAAACAGCTTCAACACTACATGTATCAGTATTAACCCTCTGAAGATTATGACGCAAGTTGACAGTTTATTCTGGCTATCATTAGACGATTGTGGGATCTGTGGCCATTTTAACTTATAAGGGTAAAGTGAATCTAAATTAACCCTCTGAATTCCATATACCCTTCCTAATCTGAATAAAATCCAGATAACAGAGAAACAATGCGTAATAGGATGTTGAAAGGGTTAATGATCGTGACTGTACACGTCAAATATGTTTATGTGAATATTTCAACCTCGAGCCACAGCTGTTCAGTAGTGTGTAAGTTTAGTCCAAGATTATCAATGAATCTTGGACATTTTGGTATCATATTTGTTTACGCACTAGACGGTATAACCTTACAGTGTGGAGATTGTAGGCATCAATCGAGCAGGGCAGTACCCAGGGGAGGCTACATAGGCATATGAAAGGTATTTGCTGGAACTCCTATTTAATTTACCTGGCTTCCCTCACTGTTTATAATTGTGCCTCACCTACACAGATCGTCATCCAGCCAACTCTCACAAACACCTCCTCCTCCTATAAATAATTTCACTACATTTAATCAAGCACACCACACTTCTTTCCAACACATCTAAATTACCTGTAACGTACCTTGATTTTGTGCGTCTATCACTCTTTCCACCTTTGGAGGGATGCTTGTTACAGGCAACTTTGCCTTATGTCTCCTTCATGCACATATAAACAAATAATTTATAAACACACATCACAGATTCACATGTTGCTCAAGGTGGGAGGGGGGGGGGGGGGGGCGGGGGGGGGAGGTTTCTCGACCCCCTTCTCTCTCATGTTTATCGTCATTAACCTTTGAGATTTTAAGACATTCGCTACGTGTGTTTGGTGATTATAAGACCTTTTGTGCCAGTTATGTATCGGTTTCTTTCCGGCGAGCGATAGGCTGCCTATAATTTAGGAAGATATTATCTCGAAAGGTCTTGGTGATGTTTATTTAAGTTTAATAGAGGTTTAGGGGTCAGGATCTCTTGTGCTATTTATGTGTCTATTTTTTTCCTGGCGAGAGATAGCGAGCCTGTAATTTAGGAGGAAGGCCGGGTAATTTAGGAGGAAGGCCGGGTAATTTAGGAGGAAGGCCGGGTAATTTAGGAGGAAGGCCGGGTAATTTTTCTACAGAACAATATAGGAGGTTATCTAGAAGGAAGACTCTTCGGGGTATCTTTTTTAGTTTTGATGGAGGTCTTAGGAAAAATCTAAAAACAAATATATATATATATATATATATATATAATTAACAAAATAAATGAACAACTAAATATGATTCTCCCCTACAGCCGGTGTTACACGCGGACAAGTACCCGATACCACTGAAGGGAAGGTTGTTATTCCACCAGTGTTACTTCCAGACCCGCGTTATTGTCAACTTTGTAGCTTAGCCCTTTCACGGTCCGATTAAACATTTCTTCTCTGTTGCTGGCTATTTTTAGACGATTTTATTCAGATTAGGAAGGGTATATGGAAGTCAGAGGGTTAACTTAAGTAGTCTTTACCCTTATCATTCCCACAGATATTTCCTAAGCTGTTCAAAATCGTCTTGATAGCCAGAAGAAACTGTGAAAATGCGTCATACTTTTCAAAGGTTGAGATAAGAAAACAAATCTTAAAACGCGAATATGTGACTCGAATACTAAACAAATAGGCTACCACAGTCCATTCATTAGTGGTAGGACTAAAATATGTGACTCGAATACTGAACAAATAGGCTACCACAGTCCATTCATTAGTGGTAGGACTAAAATATGTGACTCGAATACTAAACAAATAGGCTACCACAGTCCATTCATTAGTGGTAGGACTAAAATATGTGACTCGAATACTAAACAAATAGGCTACCACAGTCCATTCATTAGTGGTATGACTAAAATATGTGACTCGAATACTAAACAAATAGGCTACCACAGTCCATTCATTAGTGGTAGGACTAAAATATGTGACTCGAATACTAAACAAATAGGCTACCACAGTCCATTCATTAGTGGTAGGACTAAAATATGTGACTCGAATACTAAACAAATAGGCTACCACAGTCCATTCATTAGTGGTAGGACTAAACTATTGAACACTAACCTCTATAACTCATAAACTCAAGAGAATCTAGTTTCCTTTAATGCACAGAAAACCAAGTACATTCAATTTTCTAACCGACAGAATCTCACTGACTCCCATATATTTTTTAATGATGTAAATATTCCCACTTCCCCTAGTATTGACATTCTCGGTGTAACATTAACTACTAACTTGAGCTGGACACATTATGTTAGAAGCATTGCTAAGAATGCCTCTAAAAACTGGGACTCCTGTACAGAGTTCGAGAATTCTTCACTGACGAGCAGTTGGCCGTAATATATAAAAGTCATGTGCGCTCTCAGATGGATTACTGTTCACCTCTGTGGGGTGGAAGTGGAGTGGTTGCATTGAGGCAGTTGGACAAAATTCAAAATAAAGCTATTAGATTAATCAATAACCCTGCAATCACACAGGACCTTCCTACATTAGCCATACGAAGAAACGTTGCATCCCTTGCATTATTCTACAGATATTTTCACAGCAATTGTTCGAGAGGACTTCAATTGTGCCGCCTCTCCACATCTTTCCCCGTAGAACTAGGGCAGCTGAGAGCGCCCATGAATTTACACTTTCTCCTCCACAATGCAGAACTTCTGCTTATCAGAATTCATTTATCCCCAGAGCTACTACTCTTTGGAATTCACTTCCCTCGAATTGCTTTCCACAAACTTACAATCAACAAATGTTTAAATCCAGTTGTTACAAACATTTTATGAATGGAGGATGCCTTTAGGCACATGGACCTTTTTGTTTTATCTGTGTTTTTCCTTCCTCCATTCATTGTCTCTTAAAAAAAAAAAAAAATAAAAAAAATAAACGACTAGCGTAATCGAGCTATTATTTTTAGCATTCGAGAAAAGCAAGCCAGGAAATAAGTGTGAACATTTACAGCCCATTTGCTCTAGCCCTGTACCGGCGACGCCTTTTTTAGTCCTATTTCTGGTATATTTAAACGATTATGTACAGTATTAGTAGGATTTGTGATAGTAAAAATGGTTAAGTGAGATGGTTCAAAGCGAGTTAATTGTTGGAGACCCTTTTAAACTGAACAAAATTGTCTAATCGTAGCCAGAATTAAGATAAAAGAACGGCACTGGAGCTGAATGGGTTTTGGGTCACGATTTTTGTCCTACCTTTAATATAATCATTACAGACAGCTGACTCCGATCTTGGTGTTTCTGTGACTCCGCCTATATTATATCTAAGTTAACCCTTTCAACATTTTGACGTATTTTCACAGTTTGCTCTGGCTATCATTAAACGATGTTTTACAGTTTAGGAAGGATCTGTGGGAATTATATGGGTAAAGACTATCTCAATTAACCCTCAGACTTCCATGTACTCCTCCTAATCTGAATAGTATCGTCTAACAATAGCCAGAAAACAAAACATAAATGCGTAATATGATCTTGAATGGGTTAACCTTGTGAAGGGCCTGGGGGTATCAAATGTTAATGGGAGGTATTTGGTTTTCCTGGACCTCCTTCTCCCATATGCTTAGCCCTGTTACTTATGAGATTTCAAGTCGTTCGCCCCATTAGTTTGGCGATTGTTAGACCTATTTTATAATATTAAGAACTTTTGTGATATTTAGGTGTCGATGTTTTGTTGGTGAATGATAACGAGCCTGCAATCTAGTGGGAACCGGCCTTCGGCCAGGAAATGTTACTATTGAAAAATGTACAAATATATCTGGAAGAGGGTGTACGGTGTGTTTTTTTAATTCGTAGAGGTCTAGGGAGCAAAATATAATGTATAATAGGCCTAATAACAAAACAATACATAAACAACACCCCTTTATACTGTGATAACCTAGTAGGGATAATATGGCTCCGAAATATCTATCAGAGTGAATGGGTTGGTCCAAAATATCTATTATCATGATAAAGCACTATCACTGTAACCTATAATATAAATCTACGGGACAATCACGCCTAGTTTGGGTTGGGGATTTATATTTTGGAACCTGCCTGGAGTCTGGGATTAATTTTAAGCCAGCCAATCATAGATATTTATTTTGCAATCAGCCACTCAGAGAGCACCGGTATATAAGTGTCTCCAAAATGGCTGTGTGACCCACAAATAAAGGCCAACCAGGTACAGTCGCGGACATTAATTCCCATACATTATGAAGCCTCGGCAAATTATAGGGAGGATGGCTTATTTGTTGGCATATTTATTTATCTTTGACATTTGTTTTTAGTTTAGTCGCTAGGACTCCATCAAGCTTAAAATAAACACCCCCAAGACTCCCCTTCAAGACACCGCAAGACTCCCCTTCAAGACACCCCAAGACTCCCCTTCAAGACACCCCAAGACTCCCCTTCAAGATAAACACCCCCAAGACTCCCCTTCAAGATAAACACCCCCAAGACTCCCCTTCAAGATATATTTGTACATATTTTCGATCGAAAATTGTCCAGGCCGAATTACAGGCTCGCTATCGCTCGCTAGGATAAACCCGACACCTAAATTGCACAAAAGGTCTTAATAATGAAACAACAAAATATTAGGCGAAATATCTAAATATCGCCAAACTAATGGGACAAACGTCAGAAAATATCATAACTAATGGGGCTAAGCATGAGGAAGAAAGGGGTCTAGAAAAACGATATACCTCCCGTTAAAGGAACCTCCGAAATATAAATATTGGGTGAATAATGAATAAACAGTGTCAATTTAACCCAAAACAGCTTCACAACTACATTATCAACATTTACCCTCTAAAGATTATGACGCAAGTTGACAGTTTATTCTGGCTATCATTAGACGATTATGGGGTCTGTGGGAATTATAAGGTTAAACATTATCTCAATGAACCCTCTGACTTCCAAATACCCTTCCTAATCTGAATAAAATCGTCTAATACTAGCCAGGTAACAACAAATAAATGAGTAATCGGATTTTAAAATGGGTTAATGATCGCGACTAATACGTCCAATATACATTATAAATATATATATATATATATATATATATATATATATATATATATATATACAGAATATATATGTACTGTATATATATATATATATATATATATATATATATATATATACTGTATATATATATATATATATATATATATATATATATATTGTCTACCTCGAGACACAGCTGTTCAGTAGCCTGTAATTTTTGCCCAAAATTAGCAAATGAATCGTGGATATTTTGGCGTTTAGATTTGTTTACGCACTAGACGACGTAACCTTATATATACTCATTTCATATCCAAAAGTTGCTTGGGTGGGGGGGGGGGGTACTTCATCCTCTTTACTACCTCAGATCCTTCTTAAACTGCACAAAAAAGTCAATTTTGTGTCTTCTATATTCCAATTACTCCCCCTCGGGCATAAGCTGAGATCCTGTACATTCAACCGTTATACATCGAATGGTGAAGCCCGTGAAGTCTCGTTCCAGTCTAGGGGGTGAGACATGTGAAGTACTTTTAGCTGCAACACAGCCCCTGCCATCTTGCCTTCGCAGGATGCATAGGGCTTAGTTGCCCACTCACGGCTCGAAGCAGCCCCATCTCTGAAGCTGCCTCGCTCCAGTGCTTCACTGTCTCACCTCCTAGACTCGGACCCTAACTCTCAGAACGCCACCTAATGAGTAATGGACTCACTAGGCATTCCCCCCCCCCCCCCCCCCGCCCCCAGTAGCTTATTTTGAATATGGGAATATTCATACAGTGCTATTTAATCAGGGAACAATGAGGGTAGTTATTTGGCGTTTTGGTGGGCTTTGTAAGTAATGAACTGATACTAGGTACAACACAAATTCCATCCCAATAATATCTTTCCATTAACATATCGGATTCGAACCCGGGTCCATTGGATTACCAGTCCAGTGGCAAGACCACTCCATCACACAAATATAGCAAGAATAAAATAAAAAGGACGTCGCCGGTACAGTAATGGTTAAGAGATGAAAGGTAAATATATCATGAGCGGTAACGATGAAATGCTGTAGCCTGGAAATGATCGACAAAGGGAATCTGAGACTGAAGTGCACGTAACAGATGGTCGGCTCAAAGTAATTTACATAAAAGGGATGACGGGCCTTCAGGGTACAGGTGGAGGCAAACTATCTCTCTCTGATATACACTCTATTCACTCTGACAGATACACTGATAGATAGATATATAGATAGATACATAGATAGATAGATGTACACACTGATCATCGTATGCACACAGGACTACACAAGAGGGCACGCTGGCACACTTACTCTGACACACACACACGCACACGCACACGAACACACACACACTCAGATACATAGATATACATACTTACTATAATAATTGTACTCCACGCAAACAGACACACAGATACATTGACACACACTTTCATCATCACATATACGGGAGGGTGAATTAGGTACGTGTACAATAAGATAGTGTAGGGTTTGAAACAAGTACGTTTTCGAATTGCTTTCCAAGTAAACGTCAGTAAGTTCGAAAAGACCAAAAACTAGGTTGTTGGAATTAAGTTCGAAATGTTCTAGTTTGAATTAGGTTCGAAAAGTGCTAATTGGAATTATGTTCGAAAATATCCACTCGGTAATAAATTCGAAATTCGGCAATAAGTTCGAAAATCCTTCGAAATTGTTTTCCGATTTTGAACAGGGACTTGGAAATAGGATCGTATGTAATATTATAAAATGTAGTTGGAAATACGTACGTGGTAACAAGTACGTGTTAATAGTGTAGGGTTTGAAACAGCATGAAACCGAGTGGATATTTTCGAAAATAATTCCAATAAGCACTTTTCGAACCTAATTCAAACTAGAACATTTCGAGCTAAATTCCAACAACCTATTTTTTGATGTTTTCGAACTTACTGGCGTTTACTTGGAAAGAAATTCGAACACGTACCTGATTCAAACCCTGCACTATCAACACGTACTGTACTTGTTACCACGTACAGTCAGAAACCGCAGTTTCTGAGACACCTGGATAGGGGCCGGACATTGGGCGCTTATTGTTTCTGGACGACAACCCACTTTAACTATCACAAGGCCGCACACGTACGAACACACGTTTCGAACCAATAGATGTTTCACTCAGTCTGCCATATAAAATTATGGTACTGTTGTTATGCTACGATACGATTCAGACTACAGAATCTGATATATAAATGACATAAATACCATTGTTTGTTATTCCCTCCTGCATCTACATTAAACACGGATAGTTATTACATAATTAAGTATGTAAAGAAACACTACCAAACCCAAGTGAATGGACAGGTTGTCGTGCTGTGTGTGTGTGTGTGTGTGAGATTCATCAGACGTCATCCATAGTAGTTACTATTAAACACATACCGGTACTCACATATAATTCATCCATGTTGTTATCATGCTATTAACCTTGTTGCACTGTGTAAACATTGCAATATATCAGATATTATAATACTAACATCGGAAAGGTATCTATAGCCATTGTTAAACGTAATATCACGATACGATAATTATATAGTCTTTACCCTTTAATGTTATATAAACACTTTACTAAATTAATACCGAATAAATGAACCTATCAGCGCCCGAAGCTTAACTTAGTGTGGTATTACATAATGAAACTATCAGCATCCGAAGCTTAACTTAGTGTGGTATTACATAATGAACCTATCAGCGCCCGAAGCTTAACTTAGTGTGGTATTACATAATGAACCTATCAGCGCCCGAAGCTTAACTTAGTGTGGTATTACATAATGAACCTATCAGCGCCCGAAGCTTAACTTAGTGTGGTATTACATAATGAACCTATCAGCGCCCGAAGCTTAACTTAGTGTGGTATTACATAATGAACCTATCAGCATCCGAAGCTTAACTTAGTGTGGTATTACATAATGAACCTATCAGCGCCCGAAGCTTAACTTAGTGTGGTATTACATAATGAACCTATCAGCGCCCGAAGCTTAACTTAGTGTGGTATTACATAATGAACCTATCAGCGCCCGAAGCTTAACTTAGTGTGTGGTATTACATAATGAACCTATCAGCGCCCGAAGCTTAACTTAGTGTGGTATTACATAATGAACCTATCAGCATCCGAAGCTTAACTTAGTGTGGTATTACATAATGAACCTATCAGCGCCCGAAGCTTAACTTAGTGTGGTATTACATAATGAACCTATCAGCGCCCGAAGCTTAACTTAGTGTGGTATTACATAATGAACCTATCAGCGCCCGAAGCTTAACTTAGTGTGGTATTACATAATGAACCTATCAGCGCCCGAAGCTTAACTTAGTGTGGTATTACGTAATGAACCTATCAGCGTCCGAAGCTTAACTTAGTGTGGTATTACGTAATGAACCTATCAGCGTCCGAAGCTTAACTTAGTGTGGTATTACATAATGAACCTATCAGCGCCCGAAGCTTAACTTAGTGTGGTATTACATAATGAACCTATCAGCGCCCGAAGCTTAACTTAGTGTGGTATTACATAATGAACCTATCAGCGCCCGAAGCTTAACTTAGTGTGGTATTACATAATGAACCTATCAGCACCCGAAGCTTAACTTAGTGTGGTATTACATAATGAACCTATCAGCGTCCGAAGCTTAACTTAGTGTGGTATTACATAATGAACCTATCAGCGTCCGAAGCTTAACTTAGTGTGGTATTACATAATGAACCTATCAGCGTCCGAAGCTTAACTTAGTGTGGTATTACATAATGAACCTATCAGCGTCCGAAGCTTAACTTAGTGTGGTATTACATAATGAACCTATCAGCGTCCGAAGCTTAACTTAGTGTGGTATTACATAATGAACCTATCAGCGTCCGAAGCTTAACTTAGTGTGGTATTACATAATGAACCTATCAGCGTCCGAAGCTTAACTTAGTGTGGTATTACATAATGAACCTATCAGCGTCCGAAGCTTAACTAGTGTGGTATTACATAATGAACCTATCAGCGTCCGAAGCTTAACTTAGTGTGGTATTACATAATGAACCTATCAGCGTCCGAAGCTTAACTTAGTGTGGTATTACATAATGAACCTATCAGCGCCCGAAGCTTAACTTAGTGTGGTATTACATAATGAACCTATCAGCGCCCGAAGCTTAACTTAGTGTGATATTACATAATGAACCTATCAGCGTCCGAAGCTTAACTTAGTGTGGTATTACATAATGAACCTATCAGCGTCCGAAGCTTAACTTAGTGTGGTATTACATAATACCCCCCATATATCATTACTGATAACTCATTGTTGTTTCACACCTGAATTCATAACCAGATGAAAACATGTAATATTACATTGCATAGTTCGTTGTGTTGTATGTCATGAAGCAGACACTTATGTGTTCAGTGTTTGTCACCTATTGTAGAGCATAATGTCTATTACAACCCAACACACATCGGCGGTTCACTACACACACACACACACACACACCTCACTTCTCACTGAAGAAGATGTTAATGCCAAATGGGACAACTTTGTATCTACCACCACCGATGCCTACCACCACCTCTTCCCCACCAAGTGGACCAAAATGCACCCCTCTGACGTCCCATGGATTACTCCTTGGATCAAGAGACTGATGCAGAATCGGAACAAGGCCTTCTACACGGACAACAATCGCTACAAAGACCTACGCAACATTGTGATAAGGGAAATCCGTTGGGCGAAGAAGTCCTACTACCCTACAAAGATTCATCATTTAAAACAAACCAATATCAGTCAGTGGTACTCTAAAATTAAGAATCTTTGTGGCTTAAGTAGTGGGACTTCTTCAATCCTCTGTGTTTCCCATGTCCCTCGTGTAGATGCACCTGAAAACTGATAAATAATCACTTCTCTACCATCTGCCATACCCTCCCCAAACTAGACCGCACCAACCTCCCTGCCTTCCTCCCATCCCCTTCCCCCCCCCCAGTAACTGTTCAAGAATTTGAAGTGGCCAAAAAGCTTTCCAGTTTCAAATAAAAAAGATCAACAACCCCAGTAGACCTACCCATGAAAATATACAAAGAATTTTCGGTGGAATTTGCCATCCCCCTTTGCTCGATAATTAATGCCTCCTTAAGGCAAAGCAAATGCCCTGCAGACTGGAAAACTTCATACGTCACTCCAATCCCCAAAACTCCCTCCCCACATTCTCTTAATGAACTCAGACCAATTGCCATTACGCCCATCCCTAGTCTAATCTGTGAGGACTTTGTATTCACCTGGGCTTACTCACAAATCCGTCACTTGATAGATCCCCAAAAGTTTGGCAACGTAAAAACCTCCTCCACCACTCACTGTCTTATTAGCTTCCTAGATTATATTTACACAAATCTTGAGAAGAGAAAGACTTCCCTCGCCCTTGCCTTTATTGACTTCAGGAAAGCATTTGACCTTGTTGACCACACCATCATCATCAACAAGGCCATAAAGTTGGAGCTACATCCTACCCTGGTTGCGTGGTTGACCGACTTCCTTAGTGACAGACGACAAGCAGTGCGATACCAAGGCTTCATCTCCACCTTCCTAGACATCACATGTGGAGTCCCACAGGGCACAAAGATGGGGCCTCTATTGTTCCTCATCTTGATTAATGATGCCCTAAAGGACACCCCATTCCACTGGAAGTACGTGGACGACTCGACAGTCGGCATTACTGTCGATAACACTTCCCCTTACTATGACCCCCTACAAGACATCCTCGACCGTCTTCAAGCCTGGACCACAGACAATCATGTGACTATCAATCATGACAAGACAGTGGTCATGCACATCAACACTTCCGTTACTGACCTTCCTCCACCCACTGTCACAATTGGTCCTCATCCCCTTCAGCTTGTTGAGTCCACCAAACTCCTCGGAATCACTGTGGACAACAAACTGAACTGGAAGAAACATGTAACTACCACAGTCAGGACCGCCACTTACAAGTTGTTTATGCTAAGGCAGTTGAGATCCCTGGGGGCGCCGGAGAATGAGCTGAAGAGTATATATAACACCTTCATACTCCCTAAGCTCACCTATGCCTCTCCCGCCTGGTCCTCCTCTCTAACCCTAACACAACAACGTCAACTGGAGAGAGTTCAGAGGAGGGCATGCAGGATCATCCTGGGAGGCACATATCCAGGGTACGAGGAAGCTCTCACCACCCTTAGCATACCTGCACTTTCAACCCACCACTACAACACACTCAAACAGTTTGCATCTAAGCTGCTTGTTCACCCACGACACAGAAACTTACTTCCACCAGACGCCCCTAGACCAACACGTGCAGCTCGTCATTTCAACACACTCCAACCAATAAGAGCAAGAACTGACAGATATCAAAATAGTCCTATCCTAACCATTGTTAATATTATTAATAATGTGTAACAACGGCCTGTCACACCATATATACGCGCCCACCTTTAATAATGTATGCATAAGTGTGTGTGCGTGTGTGTATTAGAATATAATTATGTATGTATTTGCTTGAGTTTGTTTATGTATATGTGTATATATGTGTATCTATGTATGTACAGTATATGTGTATGTATGTGTGCGTATATGTGTATGTATGTATGCAATATTTATGTATATATATATGTGTCTATAGTGTATACTGTTTGTGGTTCGAGCCCGGCTGAGAGTATCAGGTAGGATAAGAGAAGAGCATATATGCATGTAATGTGCATATATGTATGTATATGTATGTCTGTGTGTATGTCCTGTTAATGGTTCGAGCCCGGTTGAGAATATAAGGTATATAATATATATATGCACTGTACGTGTATTTATATTTATATGGTCATATGCACATATGTATGTAAATATACGTACATATGAGCGAGAACATATTGCTCACTAGCGCAACTTCTGATTATAAATCTATGCATAAGCATTATCTTTTATTAAGTGTTCGCGTATCTTCATCCATGTATTTCCACCCTTAACAATAGAACGCCCAGCTTTTCCATATTTCGCCTTCTGTCACACACACACACACACACACACACACACACTACTACCGAGATTACCTCCCATTGTAGTAGGCTGTACCTGACCTTACCTGAACGGACTTGAATTGCTCAACCCTCTTTAGTACCTGCACCCTCTTTACCCTGACCCTACCAAAACAGTTTCTGTATGTATGTATGTTTGTGTGCATACGTAAGCGTTTGTGTATACGGACATGTGCACACTTACTGCATGTTCTTATGTTCCTATATATGTATGTATATGTATGTGCGCACGTACGTGTATATACGTATGTTCTGTATATGAGTAAGTAAATAAATGTGTATATGTACTGTATATCACTTACTCTCATGGTTATTTTATGATAATTTGTATTCTGCACATGCATCATTATTGTATTTATTTATTTTGTTTGTAAACTGAGCTTACCATCCTCATATCTGTACATCTCATGTTCATCCACTAAATTGTAAAATGTGTATTTTCAGCTCATGAGGCTGCCATTCTTTAATAAACCGTTTATTATTATTATTATTATTATTATTATTATTAAATCCTGTTCATTCACTGTGCAATGTGGAAGCATTTCTGTTAATTATATATTTGTTTAAACCTATGGTAATATTCGTGTCCGTATTTACTATAGATACGTAAGGGAATGTAATACAGAGATTATTGTCATTTGTATATCCAAACATATACTGTATAAATGCAGATTATAGCATAGCAGCAGCTTTATCATTTATATCCAAACATATACTGTATAAATGCAGATTATAGCATAGCAGCAGCTTTATCATTTATATCCAAACATATACTGTATAAATGCAGATTATAGCATAGCAGCAGCTTTATCATTTATATCCAAACATATACTGTATAAATGCAGATTATAGCATAGCAGCAGCTTTATCATTTATATCCAAACATATACTGTATAAATGCAGATTATAGCATAGCAGCAGCTTTATCATTTATATCCAAACATATACTGTATAAATGCAGATTATAGCATAGCAGCAGCTTTATCATTTATATCCAAACATATACTGTATAAATGCAGATTATAGCATAGCAGCAGCTTTATCATTTATATCCAAACATATACTGTATAAATGCAGATTATAGCATAGCAGCAGCTTTATCATTTATATCCAAACATATACTGTATAAATGCAGATTATAGCATAGCAGCAGCTTTATCATTTATATCCAAACATATACTGTATAAATGCAGATTATAGCATAGCAGCAGCTTTATCATTTATATCCAAACATATACTGTATAAATGCAGATTATAGCATAGTAGCAGCTTTATCATTTATATCCAAACATATACTGTATAAATGCAGATTATAGCATAGCAGCAGCTTTATCATTTATATCCAAACATATACTGTATAAATGCAGATCATAGCATAGCAGCAGCTTTATCATTTTATATCATATTTTTTCACCAACCAACTTTACTTCTAAGCTCAAGTAATGAAATCAACAAATACATGTGGCACTCCAAGGACTCGAACCTAGGACATTCACACCGATATTCCGCGCACCTATACATTATGCTATCAAGATGGAGTGAAGCATCTATTAGTTCGACACATGTGGTCATAGGTATGTGACCTTGTGATAGCTAAAGTGGGCTGTCATCCAGAAACGATGCGCTCCACATTTATATATATATATATATATATATATATATATATATATATATATATATATATAGAGAGAGAGAGAGAGAGAGAGAGAGAGAGAGAGAGAGAGAGAGAGAGAGAAAGGAGAGAGAGAGAGAGAGAGAGAGAGGAGAGAGAGAGAGAAAAAAAAGTAGTGTACAGTCAGAAATTTCTGTGACACTTTGATAGGGCCCAGACATGTGGAGCTCATCGTTTCTGGACGACAGCCCACTTTAACTATCACAAGGTCACATACCTATGACCACATGTGTCGAACTAATAGATGCTTCACTCCATCTTGATAGCATAATGTATAGGTGCGCGGAATATCGGTGTGAATGTCCTAGGTTCGAGTCCTTGGAGTGCCACATGTATTTGTTGATTTCATTACTTGAGCTTAGAAGTAAAGTTGGTTGGTGAAAAAATATGATATAAAATAATAAAGCTGCTGCTATGCTATAATCTGCATTTATACAGTATATGTTTGGATATAAATGATAAAGCTGCTGCTATGCTATAATCTGCATTTATACAGTATATGTTTGGATATAAATGATAAAGCTGCTGCTATGCTATAATCTGCATTTATACAGTATATGTTTGGATATAAATGATAAAGCTGCTGCTATGCTATAATCTGCATTTATACAGTATATGTTTGGATATAAATGATAAAGCTGCTGCTATGCTATAATCTGCATTTATACATTATATGTTTGGATATAAATGATAAAGCTGCTGCTATGCTATAATCTGCATTTATACAGTATATGTTTGGATATAAATGATAAAGCTGCTGCTATGCTATAATCTGCATTTATACAGTATATGTTTGGATATAAATGATAAAGCTGCTGCTATGCTATAATCTGCATTTATACAGTATATGTTTGGATATAAATGATAAAGCTGCTGCTATGCTATAATCTGCATTTATACAGTATATGTTTGGATATAAATGATAAAGCTGCTGCTATGCTATAATCTGCATTTATACAGTATATGTTTGGATATAAATGATAAAGCTGCTGCTATGCTATAATCTGCATTTATACAGTATATGTTTGGATATAAATGATAAAGCTGCTGCTATGCAATAATCTGCATTTATACAGTATATGTTTGGATATAAATGATAAAGCTGCTGCTATGCTATAATCTGCATTTATACAGTATATGTTTGGATATAAATGATAAAGCTGCTGCTATGCTATAATCTGCATTTATACAGTATATGTTTGGATATAAATGATAAAGCTGCTGCTATGCTATAATCTGCATTTATACAGTATATGTTTGGATATAAATGATAAAGCTGCTGCTATGCTATAATCTGCATTTATACAGTATATGTTTGGATATAAATGATAAAGCTGCTGCTATGCTATAATCTGCATTTATACAGTATATGTTTGGATATAAATGATAAAGCGGCTGCTATGCTATAATCTGCATTATACAGTATATGTTTGGATATAAATGATAAAGCTGCTGCTATGCTATAATCTGCATTTATACAGTATATGTTTGGATATAAATGATAAAGCTGCTGCTATGCTATAATCTGCATTTATACAGTATATGTTTGGATATAAATGATAAAGCTGCTGCTATGCTATAATCTGCATTTATACAGTATATATTTGGATATAAATGATAAAGCTGCTGCTATGCTATAATCTGCATTTATACAGTATATGTTTGGATATAAATGATAAAGCTGCTGCTATGCTATAATCTGCATTTATACAGTATATGTTTGGATATAAATGATAAAGCTGCTGCTATGCTATAATCTGCATTTATACAGTATATGTTTGGATATAAATGATAAAGCTGCTGCTATGCTATAATCTGCATTTATACAGTATATGTTTGGATATAAATGATAAAGCTGCTGCTATGCTATAATCTGCATTTATACAGTATATGTTTGGATATAAATGATAAAGCTGCTGCTATGCTATAATCTGCATTTATACAGTATATGTTTGGATATACAAATGACAAAAATCTCTGTATTACATTCCCTTACGTATCTATAGTAAATACGGACACGAATATTACCATAGGTTTAAACAAATATATAATGAACAGAAATGCTTCCACATTGCACAGTCAATGAACAGGATTTAGGTGTGTGTGTGTGTGTGTGTGTGTGTGTGTGTGTGTAGTGAACCGCCGATGTGTGTTGGGTTGTAATAGACATTATGCTCTACAATAGGTGACAAACACTGAACACATAAGTGTCTGCTTCATGACATACAACACAACGAACTATGCAATGTAATATTACATGTTATCATCTGGTTATGAATTCATGTGTGAAACAACAATGAGTTATCAGTAATGATATATGGGGGGTATTATGTAATACCACACTAAGTTAAGCTTCGGGCGCTGATAGGTTCATTATGTAATACCACACTAAGTTAAGCTTCGGGCGCTGATAGGTTTCATTATGTAATACCACACTAAGTTAAGCTTCGGGCGCTGATAGGTTCATTATGTAATACCACACTAAGTTAAGCTTCGGGCGCTGATAGGTTCATTATGTAATACCACACTAAGTTAAGCTTCGGGCGCTGATAGGTTCATTATGTAATACCACACTAAGTTAAGCTTCGGACGCTGATAGGTTCATTATGTAATACCACACTAAGTTAAGCTTCGGACGCTGATAGGTTCATTATGTAATACCACACTAAGTTAAGCTTCGGACGCTGATAGGTTCATTATGTAATACCACACTAAGTTAAGCTTCGGACGCTGATAGGTTCATTATGTAATACCACACTAAGTTAAGCTTCGGACGCTGATAGGTTCATTATGTAATACCACACTAAGTTAAGCTTCGGGCGCTGATAGGTTCATTATGTAATACCACACTAAGTTAAGCTTCGGGCGCTGATAGGTTCATTATGTAATACCACACTAAGTTAAGCTTCGGACGCTGATAGGTTCATTATGTAATACCACACTAAGTTAAGCTTCGGGCGCTGATAGGTTCATTATGTAATACCACACTAAGTTAAGCTTCGGACGCTGATAGGTTCATTATGTAATACCACACTAAGTTAAGCTTCGGGCGCTGATAGGTTCATTATGTAATACCACACTAAGTTAAGCTTCGGACGCTGATAGGTTCATTATGTAATACCACACTAAGTTAAGCTTCGGGCGCTGATAGGTTCATTATGTAATACCACACTAAGTTAAGCTTCGGGCGCTGATAGGTTCATTATGTAATACCACACTAAGTTAAGCTTCGGGCGCTGATAGGTTCATTATGTAATACCACACTAAGTTAAGCTTCGGACGCTGATAGGTTCATTATGTAATACCACACTAAGTTAAGCTTCGGGCGCTGATAGGTTCATTATGTAATACCACACTAAGTTAAGCTTCGGACGCTGATAGGTTCATTATGTAATACCACACTAAGTTAAGCTTCGGGCGCTGATAGGTTCATTATGTAATACCACACTAAGTTAAGCTTCGGACGCTGATAGGTTCATTATGTAATACCACACTAAGTTAAGCTTCGGACGCTGATAGGTTCATTATGTAATACCACACTAAGTTAAGCTTCGGGCGCTGATAGGTTCATTATGTAATACCACACTAAGTTAAGCTTCGGACTCTGATAGGTTCATTATGTAATACCACACTAAGTTAAGCTTCGGACGCTGATAGGTTCATTATGTAATACCACACTAAGTTAAGCTTCGGGCGCTGATAGGTTCATTATGTAATACCACACTAAGTTAAGCTTCGGGCGCTGATAGGTTCATTTATTCGGTATTAATTTAGTAAAGTGTTTATATAACATTAAAGGGTAAAGACTATATAATTATCGTATCGTGATATTACGTTTAACAATGGCTATAGATACCTTTCCGATGTTAGTATTATAATATCTGATATATTGCAATGTTTACACAGTGCAACAAGGTTAATAGCATGATAACAACATGGATGAATTATATGTGAGTACCGGTATGTGTTTAATAGTAACTACTATGGATGACGTCTGATGAATCTCATACACACACACACACACACACAGCACGACAACCTGTCGATTCACTTGGGTTTGGTAGTGTTTCTTTACATACTTAATTCTGTAATAACTATCCGTGTTTAATGTAGATGCAGGAGGGAATAACAAACAATGGTATTTTTGTCATTTATATATCAAATTCTGTAGTCTGAATCGTATCGTAGCATAACAACAGTACCATAATTTTATATGGCAGACTGAGTGAAACATCAATTGGTTCGAAACGTGTGTTCGTAAGTGTGCGGCCTTGTGATAGTTAAACTGGGCTGTCGTCCAGAAACAATACGCTCCCAATGTCCGGCACCTATCCAGGTGTCTCAGAAACTGCGGTTTCTGACTGTACGTATTTCCAACTACATTTTATAATATTACATACGATCCTATTTCCAAGTCCCTGTTCAAAACCGGAAAATTGGTTCGTGGGAAACAAGTTCGAAGAATTTCCAACTTATTGCCACGTACACATGAAGACACACACGCACACTCAGACAGACACACTGATTTGTCATCATATATACACACATATACACATGAAGGCTCGCTGACACACTCACTCTTATATACACAAACATACACTCACACACACACTAACACAGGCATACACAGTCAGACAGATACACACACACACACACACTAACACACACATTTATCATAATATGTCCACAGATATACACATACAAACACACATATTTTGACCATTAACATATATGACCATAAGCGTACACACTGAAGGTCCTTCCTCAGCTGTGTACAATCATCTGACAGTAACATTACTTACCCCTCGAAGATTATGGCGCGTTCTAGCACTATATTGTGGCTATTATTCAACAATTGTATCCAGATTAGCAAGGGTCTATGGAAGTCAGAAGGTTAATTGATATAGTCGTTACCCTTTCCATTCCCACAGATCCTATTTCCTAAGTTCGAAACAACTATAGAACTACTATTGAATATATGCATATTATAACTGAATTTTGATTCAAAGTAAAGTTAATTCAACATTCAGATATATTAAGTATTGTATTTATAGTATTTTAGTTAAATTTTACTAATCATTTATATTCTTCTATAATATGCTCTTTCTGTATGTTTTTCGCTCTATCATGTCACTTTGATTGGTCTTGGAAAATTGTGTTCACTGTTTTCTAATAATTGTAATGTACAGCAATGCGTGTGATTGATTGATTTCAATAGTCATATATTGTACTATGTCTTTGCTTAATTTATCTAGCATCAAATATAAGTTCAGTTTTAGTAACAGTTTATTTTCTCTTATATTATACTCTTTTCACATGCATAAATATTAATATTTACTTTTATTTCGCTTAATTAATACTGGTATATGATTTTGCTCGAACAATTTAACTTACCTTCACTTAATCTAATGTTTAGAAAAGAACATGGATTCGTGTTTCATGTTTCTCCGGTTTAATTCTTCGTTTTAGAATGTTTGGGACCCGAAATTGTGATTCACTCGACTATTATTATGTTTAGTTACCTCTTTGCTCTGTATTGTTTTTAACCACATAACTACTAAACAATCAAAACGATTTAAATAAATCATTTAATGATATTATGTATTTATAGATACATTATGTGTCTTCTTATTACGCTCTGATGATGTAAGAGGATGGGTTTGAAATGTTAACCAAATATAGAAGTCAAGATTTGGTCACCTACGCTGGTGTTTCTATTCCTTATATATATATATATATATATATATATATATATATATATATATATATATATATATATAATGAAGAGAAACACCAGGGCGTGATAGAAGAGCACATTAATCTTGTCTATATTTATTGCAACGTTTCGGACACACACTTACTCTATCATCAGGCAATTCTAAAAATAACAGATACACACACTTGTAAGAAAACATAGTGGATTACAATAATTTCATAGAGCCTGAGAAAAATGACATAGTATGAAAATATGAAGAAAGACTATGGTAACCCGAAATACGTATCATAAATTGGTGATATAGAAACACAAAGTCAAAGTCAAAGTCAAAGGTTTTTATTAGCCAAAAACATATTACATATATAAGTTATATAAGATAGTATACATAGATACATAGATCACATAATAAATACCACAAACATTATAAGTTAATCACAATGTTTCTAAACACTATACATACGGAAACACGAAAAACAACTAACATTATGAAGATGTTAAAAACACAAGAGGTCGGTTTACCATAGACTTTCATATTTTCATACTATGTAATTTTTCTTAGGCTTTATGGAATTATTGTAATTCACAATGATACTAGTGTTTTCTTACAAGTGTGTGTATCTGTTATGCTTAGATTTGCCTGATAATGGAGTAAGTGTGTGTCCGAAACGTTGCAATAAATATGGACAAGATGAACGTGCTCTTCTATCACGCCCTGGTGTTTCTCTTCATGATTCGCCTCCGCTTCCCACGGACGAGATCAATAGCTGATATATATATATATATACGCAACAATCACCCCCTCCACTACCACCACAACCCCCACAACCCATCTATACTACGTACCTCTAAAAGGACTCCAACACACTCCCTACATGCAACAATCTTTCACCACCCCCTACCCACACACAACTTCGCCACCTTAACTATACTAAAGTGTATTGAAGCTATCCTAGTGGATATTGGGTAATGCTGCCTTTCTATATATTTGTATAGCCAATATTAAATAAAGGCGGCGTCACACGAACAGCTTGGAATGGCAGCATAGGAATTATAGAATGGCAGCGTTACCAATTTCTGCCAGGTTATCTTGAATACACTTCCTACGACCCCCACTCCTCACCCCACATACAACAACACGCCTGCCTATTTACACTCCCACACCCACTCTGATGGAAGCGACACCTCGTAAGATGAAGACCAAAGTTGGTGCTTCGGCAGCTTAGAGGCTTCAGCCCAACTTAGATTGAGGCACTGTTTGTTGCACGTCTGGGGTCCGTCATGTGAATCACGTCTCCGTTTTCTATTACTTGCTTCGGAAACAGAAGATAGACACAATTGGTTTAGAGAAAATTGGGGATTGTTGTAGAAGCTAAGATACATTGCGTTCATCAGTTGAACAAAAAATATACCTCTAAGACCTACTTCGAGAGTATATTCTACATTTGTCGGTAGAAAAATTACCTAACCCAAGGTCCTTCCAAATCACAAGCTCACTATTGCTAGCCAGGACAAATTCGACACCAAAATGACACGAAAGGTCTTAAGATTGACCAAGATGTTGGATGAAATGTAATTAAATAGCCAGATTACTATGGTGAACGTCAATAAATCTTAAATATAACTAATGGGGTTAAACATGAGGGAGAAAGGGATCCAGAAAAAAACCCTTAACACTACCAGGTACAGAGTTTGAGGTGGTAATATGATGTTATGTCGTTATTGAGGGTTAGGAATAATTTTGCCATTTATGAGCAATGCTTTGTAAGCTTGCCCCAAAGAAAACAAATATGAAAAGAGGGGCTAAAGAGGAAAGATATGGGGGTCCAGAAAAAAAACTTAACTCTATAACTGGTTTAAGATGGGTTTAATACCTCCAATATGCCTTTATTGTATTTAGAATTTGGATTGCTTTGCCATTTTTGTGGAATGTATTTTTAACTTGCCCCATAGACTGAAAAGAATCCCACCTCCCCGTCCTCTATCAAGCGAAAAAGAAAACTAAATATACTGAAAGGTTTATTGGATCGCCACCCCTTTCGTCACTTGCCATTTCCCAAACTTGGAAAAGCCCGCGTTGCAGCCGTGCAGAAAGCGAAACACACAAGAACTTTTGCTCTAAAGAAACATTTACACTCCCCCCAGAGACGATAATGGATCAGGACAGCGAGCAGGGGCAGAGATTGAAGGCAAAATACGAAACGAGATTGGTGACTGCGAGGCAAGTTTATGAGAGAAGTTTATGCCAGAGGCCCATGGGGAACTTTCAGGTAGCTGGCACCCACATCACAGGACCAAAGGGATTAGGGTGGGTATACTGTGGGGCCTGATAAATGTCTATACCCTGTTTATAATAGGTAGGTCTTAAATAGTTACACCTAACCTCTATAACTCAAAAAGGGCTAGAGTAATGAGCTGCAGATTTCTACACCTCTTCCCTGGCTGACGATTTCCAAATGGTAGAACTATTAACTCGATTACATAGTCCTTTCTGAGTTATGAGAGGTTGAGGTCGGGATTTCTGGCCTACCTATAATGAACAGAGTATAGGTGTAAGTTATGATCTACCACTGTCATTTCGCCTCACATTCAAAATCAATTTATACATACTTAAGGTTAACCCAGTCGAAATTATCCTCTGCCAATCTTAAATTAACACATGCAAGTACTACCTTTAACCTGACTCAGAGTTGAAAGAGTGACAGAGCCAAAATCAAGGGACGTTCGAACCAAAATGCCTGGACACACGGAATTTGAAACAAATTAAGTCATAGGAAGAGGGAAAGACTGATTCTGGGAAATAATTCCAGAGCTCAGCTGTTGACTAGAAGAAATATTGGTAATAAACTTTCACTCTTGGGTTGGAGAGTTGCACAGAGTAGGGGTGGGATTGTGGTGCAAGACTGGCGTTATGTGCTCTATGAAGATGGGGTGGTATACACTGAGAGAGCTCTGAGGAACACTGATTATTGTAATAGCGGTAGAAAGAGAGATGAAACATTGCGACGAAGAGATCGAGACTGCAAAGTATTTGTGAGTGGACGTGAGTTAATGAGACAGGTTTCCTTTTCTACTTTGTCTAGACGTGCAGTGTGAGAGGATCCTCCCCGCACGTGTGAACAATACTCTATACATGGACGCACTGTGCCCCTGTACAGAGCAAGAAGTTGCGCAGGGGTAAAGAACCCCAGGAGTTGGTTGACCACACCTAGCTTCTGGGAAGCTGTTTTAGCAAGAGTGGTAATATGATCTTTCCAGGAGAGATTACAAGAAATAGAGACACCAAGAATATTAAGAGAAGATGAAAGGTTAATTTGTATGTTGTTGAAGAGTAGATCATAGTTTTCTGGAAGGAGGCGAAGAGTAGACAGATGCAGAAATTGAGTTTTGGAAGCATTTGAAAGTAACAGGGTTTTTTCTGTGTATGAAGGAGACAAAAGGGAGGTTGCCTGTAACGAGTGTCTCCCCCAAAGCTAAAAGAATGAAAGAGAGCAAGTTTAAACAATTGTGAAGTCAAAATACCTGGACACACGAAGCTTAAAGCAGTCTAAGTCATAAAATGAGTGAAAGATTGACAGAGGGAGTGAGTTCCAGAGTTGCCTAATAATCCAAAATAATAATAACATATACCGGTATGTTACTAAGATAAACATCAAAAGAAGGAAACACAAAGGGAAACATAAACATTGAGGTAAAATACTCTGGTATCCTGAGGGATTGAGGGCAGGAGAAACCCAATAAATTAGAGGGGCGAGCTAAAGGTGGTGTCACACGAGTTCTTTTTCGGGCAATTTTTACCGGCAATTGTAGTCTGGCATCTTCAAAAATCAAATTACACATATTTATTAAAAAATATATTGATATAATTTTAAAGACCCTCCTTTGATATAGATGTTTACATTTTTCGGTAGAAAAATGTCCCGGCCGGAGGCCATATCCTCCTACATTCCAGACTTGCTATCGATAGCCGGGATAAAATCGACACCTAAATGGCATAAAAGGTCCTAAAATTGATAGATGTGCGAGCGAAAGGTCTTAACATCGCCAAAATAAAGGTGGGAACGTCTTCAGATCTCGAAACTAATATGGGAGAAGGGAGTCCAGAAAAATACCCTCATAAGTGAACATTTCCCCTTAAGTGTGTCTATATTGTTTGGCATTACTTTGCTTAACTCGCTCAGTACCGGTAACATCCTTTTCTTTATTTTCTGGTAAATATTAAGCGATTTTGTTCAGCGTAGGAAGGAAATCTATGAATTAAAAGGCTACCAATTAATCTACTCAATTAATCCTTTTAGCTACTATGTATTCTTCCTTAGCTTCATAAAATCTTCTTAATATCGCTGAAATCAATTGCCAAATACGGCACCGGTACTGAAAGGGTTAAACTAGATACAATAGCCCAAATACGAATCATGCCAGGTGTACTGTTGCTCACGTAAGTTCTGTCCCTCTTTGTGATCTTATGTATGCAAGTAAAATTAGTATGAATGAATAGCGAGCGTGGTTTCTTTTAATTCATTCGACTTATGAGTTAACCTCTGCACAAGAAAATACACTCGTAAGTCAGTCATTCGCAGAATAAGATCCATGTATAAGATTACGGGGAGGAACTGAAGGGATGTGGGCAACTGTACAATGACTTCCACAACGTCCTGTGCAATCTCGGTTGTATGAAATAAATGAAGGCAAAGGAGGGAAGACACCTGTTTGGTGAGGTGGGTGATATTGATGGGAAGGTGGGAGGGGATAATGGTAAAAGATATCCAGAATAATAAATGATAGGGGACTATATGGGAGAGCGGGAGGAGAGGGATAGAAGGAGGGAGGGGGGCGGGTAGGATGGAGAACTATGAGAAAGAAGGACGGGGGAAGGGGATTATGTGGGAGAGAGGGATGGAGGAAGGGAGAGAATGAGAGGGAAGGGGAAGCATGAGCAAAGGAGAAGCATGGGATGGAGAGAGAGAGAGATAGAGCGAGAGAGAGAGAGAGAGAGAAGGGTAGTGCCTGTCTGAGTTTCTGTCAGTTTGTTTACAGGTCTATAACTCCGCCTGGCTTTCTGCATGAATAATTTACAGTCAGTGTGTTGACCTTGCTGTACGTCTGTTTGTCTTCCTCCTCAACTCTACAAATATAGAGTCCATTCAAGCTAACCTGGCAGAAATAGGTAAAGCTGCCTTGTATTTGAATATCAATAAAATGTATTATAATATATAATATACGATATATATATATATATATATATATATATATATATATATATATATATATATATATATATATTTACGATCTATCTATCTATCTATCTATTGCCGGACGCCTTACTCCCCTTAATGAGGGTGGCCATACACAGAAGGCCCCCAAGCGGACCTATTCCCTGTAAGAGGGACAACCTGAGCCAGTTTACTGAAGGACTTACAGGATTGACCACTCAATTTAGGATCCGTCTGACTCCGAGGCCCTCTATGTATCTTGTTAGCACTATTTTTCTACAGTGGTGTTCGGCTAGTCCATCCACTAACCTGCCTAACACTTAGATAAGCAGTACGGATTTGTATCAGGCTTACTCCCCTAGACAGGTTGCCGACCAAGGCTGACGAGTCCCATCCACCCGGAAAATATACTGTATATACACTGTATATAATTATACATATACTGTATATATATATATACTTGGAAGTTAGTGTAGCCAGGTAGTATATTTTCTTGTAGGCATGTGAGATTAAATAAAACAGCATATTTAGCATTTATATGGGTTTTTTTTTCAGAGATTCAATTTCTCGTGCAATTTTGCGTTGTCGGTCAATCAGTAGGTACAGAAGGGAACCGAAGTTATCAGTGGGTTGCTGGGTTGTAGAGGTTGTAGTAGGTTGTGACGTTTCGACTACAACATTAGTCATATTCATACAAGTGATCTGTAAGGGGAAGAGCAGGGGTATTTATAGGAAAGCTGGGATCACGCGCCCCATATTCTGCACAGGTGGCCGGAGCTTGTCAGCGATCTGCGTGTGTGGTTGGTTGGTAGCTGCTATGCATGCGCTGCGTCTGTTGATTGGCTGGCTGGGCGCGGGGGCATCTTTGGGTGGGCATTGGCTCGGGGTTGTGGCGTTGTGCTCATTTCCATCAGGGTTTCTGCGGGGGTAGGATCTCCTCGCTGTGGGGAGAATTTGGAGGTCCAAGGTCTGGTTATTGAGGGTAGGGTTGAGTGTTTGTATGTATATGGCTTCAAGGATGGGGAGGCGCCTAGGGTCGGGCTCATTATCTAATATGGAGGTGTTGGTTTCAAGATCTTTACCAGTTAGATTAGGGTGGTCAGGGCTGTTGTAGTGATTTTTGATGGAGCCACATTGAAGGTGGAGGGTAAGACGACGATTCAAGCGAGTCTGGGTCATGCCGATATATGATGCACAGGGTCCAAAGTCCCCGTGGGTACAAGCATGTTGGTACACGACATGGTCCAGGTTCAGTTGTTTCTTATCTTTGGCGGGGTGATTACATAGAACAAGTTGGGAGGTTTTGGGAGATTTATAATATATAATTAGTTTGATATTGCTGTCAGAGTTGGTGGGCTGGACGTTCTTCAGGATTATGTCTCTTATGACAGCTTCGTCTGTTTTATGATCAGAGGACATGTAGTTTTTATAGAAAATGTTGATGTCTTCAGGGATGGTGGTGTTGGGGGCTTCATTATTGTACCATTTTTCAATGTGTTTTTTTATGGTTTTGTCAACGTCAGAGTTAGAGTAGCCATTATTTATGAGGACTTATGTGAGGCGGTTGAGTTCGAGGTGGGTGTCCCGCCAGGAGGAGGAGTGAGAGAGTGCCCTCCTGACGTAGGCAGAGATGGTGGAGATGTGGTATCGTTTGGGGCACTCGCTTTTGCCTTTGAGACAGAGTCCATTGTTTGTTGGCTTCGTGTAGATGATGGACATCGGCATGACCCAGACTCGCTTGAGTCGTCGTCTTACCCTTCACCTTCAAACTGGCTCCATCAAAAATCACTACAACAGCCCTGACCCCCCTTATCTAACTCGTAAAGACCTTGAAACCAACACCTGCATATTAGATAATGAGCCCGACCCTAGGCGCCTCCCCATCCTTGAAGCCATATAAATACAAACACTCAACCCTACCCTCAATAACCAGACATTGGACCTCCAAATTCTCCCCACAGCGAGGAGATCCTACCCCCGCAGAAACCTTGATGGAAATGAGCACAACACCACAACCCCGAGCCAACGCCCACCCAACGATGCCCCCGCGCCCAGCCAACCAATCAACAGATGCAGCGCATGCATAGCAGCTACCAACCAACCACACATGCAGATCGCTGACTAGCCCCGCCCACCTGTGCAGAATAAGCGGCACGTGATCCCAGCTTTCTTATAAATACCCCTGTTCTCCCCCTCAGACCACTCAGAACTTCACTTCTGATTCTCCACACCTGGCAGCAACACCTCAACCCTCTCTCACCATGGCCACCCAGGAAGAACCCACCACCTTTTCTGGTGTGGTTAAATGGTTCAACATAAAGAGAGGATATGGATTTATCACCAGGAACCAAGACAAAACGGATTTCTTCACCCACAGGAAGAACATTGTGCTGAACACCAATAGCACAATAACATCACTAGGTGAAGGAGAGCAAGTGCAGTTTACAATCAAGGAGGGAAGGAAGGGCAAGGAGGCAGCAGGAGTAACAGGACCCCATGGCAGACCAGTAAGGGGCTCCAAACTATCACAAGGAAGGCAGAAGCAACCCACTACCACCGGATTGAAGTCTGACCTCAAGACTGACGTCATTACAGTCATTGTCCACACAGCCATTGCTCTTACTGGGGACGATCGAGGCCAACTTTCTGTGCTTCTGCCTGCTCTTCTGGCTGCCAATGGCCTGCCTACCATCATCATCCCTCCAGATCTCCTTGCCCGAAGAACAACCGAGAAGCCGCACAAAAAGAAGCCTTCCAACACTCAACTTCTGTCTCGACCACTCTGCCTTCAGAAGACTCGAACACCTAGAGTCCAGGAGGCAGCAACTTCAACACCGAGCCTGCATAAGAGGAAAGCTGAGGAGCCGACAACAACTCCGCCAGCACCAGCAACTCCAACTCCAACAACACCTCGGACCACCTCAAACCTCCAGCCAGACACCTCCGCTCAACCACCACCATCTCCACTACCATCTATGCCAATGGTCTTCGACGAGCCTGGGAAATTAAATGCAAAAGTGGCACGAATGCTCAGAAACTTCAACTAATAATAGCAAGGTGGTCAGCCCACCAGCTTTTACTTCTCCAACTCTTTCATCTTTCACCACTTTACCTTGGACTTCAACTCTACTTTCATCACTCGTGGGGCCTCTTCCCTCTTCTCCTCCTCTACAGATCACTTGTATGAATATGACTAATGTTATAGTCAAAACGTCACAACCTACTACAACCTCTACAACCCAGCAACCCACTGATAACTTCGGTTCCCTTCTGTACCTACTGATTGACCGACAACGCAAAATTGCACGAGAAATTGAATCTCTGAATAAAAATCATATAAATGCTAAATATGCTGTTTTATTTAATCTCACATGCCTTCAAGACACTGTATATATATATATATACATATATATATATATATATATATATATATATATATATATATACTGTATATATAAATACACATAGATATAAATATATAAATATATATATATATACGTATACTGTATACTGTATATATATATATATATATACAGTATATAGTATATATATATACAGTTTATATATATATATATATATATATATATATATATATATATATATATATATATATATATATATATATATATATATATATATATATATTTAAATATAATTATATAGTTATGTTTTATATGTGGATGAGGGAGACATAAGGCTAAACTGCCTGTGATGCGTGCCTCCCCCAGAGTTGAAAGAGTGAGAGGCCCAAAATCAAGGGATGTTTGAGCCAAAATGTATGGACACAGAGAGTTTGAAGCAATTTAAATCATAGGGCAAGGGGAAGATGGATTCAAGAAGAGAGTTCAAGAGCTGAGCTGTTGATAAAAAAACGATTGGGAATATCGTTTCACTCCTGAGTTGGAGAGTTGTACAGAGTAGCGGTGGGATTGTGGGATTGTGTTCCAAGACAGCTACTACATACCCTATGTAGAGGAGGTGGTATACACTGAGAGAGCTCTGAGGTACACTGCTTTTTGTAGTAACGATAGAATAGCAAGAGATATGCAACATTGCAGCGAAGAGAGAGATATTGCAGAGAGTCGGTGAGTGGGCCGGAGTTAGTGATGCGAAAGGCTTTCCGTTCTACTTTGTCTAGAAGTTCTGTGTCAGAGGATCTTCCCCATACATGTGAACAAAACTCAATACAAGGATGCACTGTGTCCCTGTACAGAGCAAGAAACTGAGCAGGGGTAAAGAACCCCTGGAGGCGGTTGAGCACACCCAGCTTCTGGGAGGCCGCCTTAGCAAGAGTTGTGATAATTATGGTCCTTCCAAGAGAGATCAGAAGAAAAGGAGACACCCAGAATATTGAGAGAAGATGAAGGGTTTATTTTTGTATTGTTGAAGTGTAACAGATACCTCTGGGAATTTTGCAAGCATTGAAGGCAACAAGGTTTTCTCTGCCCCAATTGACCCTACCAAGAATTCACCTGAGACCTCGTGTGGACGCTTCCGAACTAGCGCCAGAGCTACTACTGTCGACATCAACAATACCCAACACCTAGGATATACACAGTTTATCTCGATTTTTAGTGATTCTACATGTTTATATTTCAGATGGTAGTGGTGGATAGACTGGTAGTAGTAGATAAAGTGGTAGTGGTGGATAAAGTGGTAGTGGTAGATAAAGTGGTAGTGGTGGATAAAGTGGTAGTGGTGGATAAAGTGGTAGTGGTAGATAAAGTGGTGGTGGTGGTGGATAAAGTGGTATTAGTAGATAAAGTGGTAGTGTTATATAAATTGTTAGTGGTGGATGAAGTGGTATTAATAAATAAAGTGGTATTAGTAGATACAGTGGTAGTGTTATATAAAGTGGTAGTGTTAGATAAAGTGGTAGTGTTAGATAAAGTGGTAGTGGTGGATAAAGTTGTAGTAGTGGACAAAGTGGTAATTTTGGATAAAGTGGTAGTGGTGGATAGAGTGGTAGTGGTGGATAAAGTGGTAGTGTTAGATAAAGTGGTAGTGTTAGATAAAGTGGTAGTGATGGATAAAGTTGTAGTGGTAGATAAAATGTAGTAGTAGATAAAGTGGTAGTGGTAGATAAAGTGGTAGTGGTGGACAAAGTGGTAGTAGTGGATAAAGTGGTAGTTTTGGATAAAGTGTTAGTGGTGGATAAAGTGGTAGCTGTGGATAAAGTGGTAGTGTTAAATAAAGTGGTAGTGGTAGACCAAAGTATGTATCAGCTACATACATGTTGACTAACTGCTTATAATAAAGAATTGTTGAAGGAGAGGGAGGGTGGATAGGTCCGCGATGTCACCAATTTCCCACAATGCACCGCGGTAAACATTGCGTTCAGCGTCTCTATCGGCCACTGTAGGCATTTATTGGTAGGGAGAATTGGACATGTTTTTTAGATCAGAAGATAAGTTTTGTATGGCTTCACTACTTTTTTTGTTAGGGATTGCTTGCTGGGTCGTTCTGGAAAACTAATTGAATAGTGTAAGGTAGAGTCGTCTGCATATGAACGGATAGGACTGGAGGTAGGCTACAGTTGAGAAGATCATTTATGAAAACTAGAAAGAGAATTGGAGGTAGGACAGAACTCTGAGGTACACTGGAGTTGATAGGATGAGGAAATGAACATTGGCCATCCACAACCGCAGCTATTGAACGGCCAAAAAGGAAATTAGAGACAAAGGCACAGATATGTCTAGTGCTACAGAAAAGTTCTCAACAAAGTCCCGAAAGGAGGATGACCAAGAGTTAATGAGATATGAAAGAATATCACCTGTACAGCGACCCTTAAGGAAACCATACTAGCGATCTGAGAGTGGATTATGAGAAAAGAAATGCTTAAGAAATTTGGAAGTAAGAATAGTTATAAACACTTTAGAGATACAAGAGATGAGAGAAATTGGACTATAGTTGGAGGGTTGAAAGCGGTCACCCTTCTTTGGGACAGGTTGAATGAGAGCAAACTTCCAGCATGAAGGGAAGACGTTGAAAGAAAGACAGAGATGGAAAAGTTTGCCTAGGCAGGGATAAAGCACGTAACCATAGTTTTTTAGTACAACAGGAGGAACACCATATATATATATATATATATATATATATATATATATATATATATATATATATATATATATATATATATATATATATACATATATATATATATATATATATATATATATATATATATATATATATTTTTTTTTTTTTTTTTTTTTTTTCTTGAAGGCATGTGAGATTAAATATAACAGCATATTTAGCATTTATATGTTTTTTACTTAGAGATTCAATGTCTCGTGCAATTTTGTGCTGTCGATCATTCAATTGGTAAAGTAATGAACCTAAGTTATCAGCAGGTTGTTGGGTTGTAGGAGTTGTAGGAGGTTGTAACGTTTCAGCGATAGCTCTTGCCATGTTCACACAAGTGGGAATGATATGAATAGAAAATAGATGGGTATTTATAAGTGGGTCCTGGGATCACACAAGTCGCTAGATTTGCACATGTGGGCGGGGCTAGTCGGCAATCTGCATCCGTGGTTGGCTGGCCGTGGCTAGCCGCGCTCTGCGCCTGTTGATTAGCTGTTGGGGCTCGGGGGCACCAGAAGGTGGGCGTTGGCTGGGGGTAGAGTTGGAGGGGTCATTTCCGTCGTGTTGTCTGTGGGGGTAGGATCTCCTCGCTGTGAGAAGAATTTGGAGGTCTAATGTCTGGTTGTTAAGTTGGGGGTTGAGTGCTTGTATATAGATAGCTTCGAGGATGGGGAGGCATCTATGGTCTGATTCTTTATATAATATGGAGGAGCTGATATCAAGGTCTTTATGGGTTAGTTGAGGGTGGTCAGGGCTGTTATAATGATTTTTGATGGCGCCAGATTGAAGGTGGAGGGTAAGACGATGACTTAAGCGATTCTGGGTCATACCGATATACGTTTTACGGGGTCCACAGTCCCCGTTGGTAAAAGAATGTTGGTATATCACATGATCCATATTCAGCTGTTTTTTGTCGTTGGCAGGGCGATTACGAAGTACAAGTTGGGAGGTTTTGGTGGATTTATAATATATGATTGATTTGATTTTGCTATCAGTGTTGGTGGGCTGAACGTTCTTTTCCACTCTGATGGCACTACCATCACTTCTTCCTCTGACAAAGCTGAACTCTTTGCTCAAACTTTTGCTAGAAACTCTACCTTGGATGATTCCGGTGCTATTCCTCCCTCTCCACCCCCCTCTCTCCTACTTATGCCTATTATTCTAATCTCTTCTAAAGATATACTTTCTACCCTCTCTGGGCTTAATACTAAGCAGGCGTACGGTCCGGACGGTGTTCCTCCTGTTCTGTTGTACTAAAAAACTGTGCTTCCGTGCTAAGCCCCTGCTTAGGCAAACTCTTTCGTCTCTGTTTCCTTTATAACGTTTGTCCTTCTTACTGGAAGTTTGCTCTCATTTAACCTGTCCCAAAGAACTGTGACCGCTCTCAACCCTCCAACTATCGTCCAATTGCTCTCATTTCATGTATCTCTAAAGTTTTTGAAACTATTTTTGCTTCCAAATTTCTTAAGCATTTCCCTTCTCATAATCTGTTCTCAGATCGCCAGTATGACTTCCTTAATGGTTGCTCTACTGGTGATCCTCTTTCATATCTTACTAACTCTTGGTCATGCAACTTTCGGGACTTCAGTGAGACTTTTTCTGTTGCACTAGACATATCGAAAGCCTTCGATAGAGTCTGGCACAAATCTTTAATTTCCAAACTGCCCTCCTTCGGTTTCTGTCCCTCCATCTGTGCCTTTATCTCTAATTTCCTTTCTGGCCATTCCATAGCTGCGGCTGTGGACGGCCATCGCTCATTTCCTCATCATATCAACTCCGGTGTTCCTCAGGGTTCTATCCTATCCCCTATTCGCTTTCTAATTTTCATAAATTATCTTCTCAACTGTACATCCAGTCCCATCCATTCATATGCAGACGACTCTACCTTACACAACTCAATTAGTTTTCCAGAACGCCCCAGCCAGCAGTCCCTCAAAAGCAAAGGGTGATGAAGCCATTATATAATTATCTTCTGATCTAGCTACTATTTCAAGTTGGAGTAGAGAAAACCTTGTTGCACATAATGCTTCCAAAACTCAATTTATCCATCTTATTACCCGTCAGGAACCTCCAGAGGACGATCCCTTATTCTTCAACAATACAAAAATCAAACCTTCATCTTCTCTCAATGTTCTCGGTGTCTCTGTTTCTTCTGCTCTCACTTGGAAAGACCATATTAGCAGTCTCGCTAAAGCACCCACCAAGAAGCTTGGTGTGCTTAACCGCCTCAAGGGGTTCCTTACCCCTGCGCAGCTTCTTGCTCTGTACAGAGGCACAGTGCGTCCTTGTATGGAGTATTGTTCACATGTGTGGGGAGGATCCTCTCACACCGCACTCCTAGACAGGGTAGAAAGGAAAGCCTTTTGTATCATTAACTCCTGTCCACTCACCAACTCTCTGCAATCTCTCTCTCTTCGCCGCAACGTTGCATCTCTCTCGCTATTCTATCGCTACTACAATAATCAGTGTTCCTCGAAGCTTTCCCAGTGTATACCACCTCCTCTACGTAGGGTACATAGTACCCGCCTTGCAACACAATCCCACCCCTACTCTGTGCAACTCTCCAACCCAAGAGTGAAACGCTATTCTCAGACTTTCTTCTATTCAACTGCTGACCTCTGGAACTCTCTCCCAGAATCAGTCTTTCCCTCTTCCTATGACATAAATTGCTTCAAACTCCATGTGTCCAGGCATTTTAGCTCGAACGTCCCTTGATTTTGGCCCTGTCACTCTTTCAACTCTGGGGGAGGTACTCGCTGCAGGCAGTTATGCCTTTTGACTCCCTCTTTCACATGGAAGAAAACAAAAAATATATATATACTGTATATACGGTATATATATATATATATATATATATATATATATATATATATATATATATATATGCAATATACGCATATAAAAAAAAATATATATATATACCGGTATATATATATATATACAGTATATGTGTGTGTGTATGTGTTGGTGCGTTTGTGGGTGGGTGTGGGTGTGTGTGAGTGTAATATATGGTATGAACAGGCAGTATTGTCTACAATGGAATTGAGCCAACAGCTATGGGATGGTGTTGTAAGAGCTTGCAAGCTCAAGTCGTGAAAATAGTTTCTAAATTTGAAAATATGGGTTTCGTTTTAGTAAATACAGAACATGTATTTAAGACAGTCATTATCATATTTTGGCCAGCTTATAAGGTGATGTCACACAAGCACATTTTATGGCAATTTTCGATGGGAAAGATTTTTCGTCTTGTACTATTTTGAGGCTCTTCCGCATTGGAATCAGAACCTAGATCGAAGATAGCTTATGTTAGGTAATGTAATTCTTAGGAAACTTATCAATATGCCAGACTATAATTGCTCGTAAAAATTGACAGAAAAAACACTGCCTTATAATATTATAATTATACAGTCCACTAAAACTCAATCCTCACATGAAATTCTAAAAGTGGTATTTGCCTGTGAACAGTGGAATTATAATTTAGGACAACCATTTTCTCTCAAAAACATGAACAAATTTACCTCAGAGTTTTTGTTAAGGCTTGTTAGAGGTCTAGGGAGCAAACTAACCCTCCCTCACTATTGAAGTCAATCATTATCATATTTTGGCCAGCTTATATATTTTCCCGGAAACATTTAGAGCAATTGTTGTCTGGTAACCTCGGCATTTACATTGTGTTAATGTTAAGCCACCAAACATATCCTACATTCAGTCTAGTTCCCGATACTAATATAAGAAGCAACAAAGAATTGTGAACAAAATTGCTCTTAGAAAATTACCGAAGAAAAAGCTTGTGTGACACCGGCCTTAAAAGTGGTATTTGACCGTGAACAGTGATGTATAATTAAAAATTAAACTTGTTAAGCAAATTAACCAAAACATAAACTGCACAATAGAACTTACCAAAACATAAACTGCACAATAGAACTTACCAAAACATAAACTGCACAATAGAACTTACCAAAACATAAACTGCACAATAAAACTTACCAAAACATAAACTGCACAATAGAACTTACCAAAACATAAACTGCACAATAGAACTTACCAAAACATAAACTGCACAATAGAACTTACCAAAACATAAACTGCACAATAGAACTTATCAAAACATAAACTGCACAATAGAACTTACCAAAACATAAACTGCACAATAGAACTTACCAAAACATAAACTGCACAATAGAACTTACCAAAACATAAACTGCACAATAGAACTTACCAAAACATAAACTGCACAATAGAACTTACCAAAACATAAACTGCACAATAGAACTTACCAAAACATAAACTGCACAATAGAACTTATCAAAATCCAATTGTGAAAATGTAGCATTGAATATGTACCAAAACTATACTGTGTAATAAAATAACACAAAACTACAAAATATAGAATATTACTTTACTTGAAACCAGAATGTATTGTGATGCACCTAAAACAGCTTTCACACAGCTGTACAGACACTCCCAGACTGCCAGGAGAACGGTACTCTTTTGCTGTAAGGTGAACAGTTGTGCACTGTCTGGCGATGATCTTCAGTGTCTGGGCGCGGTTCTGTTTTTCCTTGGATATCTCCAATATTTTCGGTAAAGTTCGAATAAATCGTGAGGTACGCCCGAGCTTAGTGGTTGTATTCTAGCGGAAGGGGTGAGCGAGGCAGCGAGAAGGCTGTTGGGACACAGTTGTTCTGTTTGGAGGCGGTCTGTTGGTTGTATCACATTGTTGGTTGGCTATATCCTATTGTAGGGAGACACGTATGAGGTGACTTAAATTATATTGGATAGAGAGGCTTAACCAACAATAAGCTATACAAAACTAAGAGATACATCGGGCAAAATTAAATTATTATGTTACCTCCACCAACCGACTTTACTCCTAAACTCAATTAATGAAATCAACAAATACATGTGGCAGTCCAGGGATTCGAACCTAGGATGCTCACTTCGAAATTCATTGCATTTATCCATTGCGCTACGAAGACAAAAGATCCATAAAAACATTCAGGTGCCAGAACATCACAAAAGCAAATTAAGAGAAAACAATAATATAGTCAAATAATTAGAGATTTTGTTTATGGAACTCAAAACACACGACATAAAGCTAATACACATGTCAACAAGCACAACATACACATCCATAACGGGATATAAACACACACATAACTACACCCCCACTCACCATCACGAACATACATACACAACCACACCAATACACACACATATACACAACCACACCGACACCCACACACACACCCACAAGGCACACATATATACTTATAGACACTGACTGAGCACCCCCCACACACAGGCACTCACTGACACCCACACACACAGTCACATACATACACTCACACAAGACATGTATATACACATACAGACGCTTGCTGAACCCCCCACCCCCGTCCCACACTCACACAAGCACAGCGAAACATACACATACACACACAAACATGCACCAAATACTCACACCCACCTACACACACACACACATAATCCCTGCAGTTAAGTGGTCGAGAATCAATCGTAGGTGTTGGGGGGCTGCGGGGAGATTGTTTCCTGCCTGTCGTTTTGCAATCTGTTGACATTTATGTTCTGTCCGTTCAGATTTTTGGTCTACAGTATGCAGTCGTTTCACGTACTGATGGCAGTCGTCCCACACCATTGTCATCCTGCTGTGTCCCGTAAATTTACACGATGATCCAATTTCGCTCTTCGAGAGTGTCGGGACGGCTGTGTGAAATTGTGTGCTGTACCTTAGATTTTTCTTTTTTTAAATTTACCCCCTTCTCCCACATATTTAGCCTTTTTAAGACCTTTCGCTCCATATCTTTGTAAATTTTACGAACTTTAGTGCCATTTAAGTGTCGATTTTTTCCTGGCAAACGAACGCGAACCTACAATCTATTAGGTGCCGGGATATTTTTCTTTAAGCTTGATGGAGGTCTAGGTCGCAAACCAAAATAAAAAGATAAAGTGCCCTTAATTCAATGTCGGATTATATGACTCGATTTAGGCATATATTTTACTTCGCCAAGAAGATTTTATTATTATCATTTTGGTCACACACTGCAGTCTAATGGTGTATATTGTATGTATTGGAAGTATATCATTGTTAAATTAAGTAAGGTTAGATAAAGTTTTAAGGGGAGGCATACAGTTTACTCCCTAGACCGTTATAAAGCTTTCCCTCTCTCTCTCTATATCTCTCTGTATATATATATATATATATATAATTATACTGTATATTGTAAATTTAGGAAGCCGAGTTTCTTTAACACATATTGAATTGAATACAGCATAATTACAGTTATTGATTTTCTTGCTTATATTTTCTAATTTTCTTAATGCTTTTCTACCTTGTATGGAGTGTTCAAACACCAATTGTCCAAAATTTGCCATTTTATTTATATTTTTCTTAGCTTACATTTGTTCAATTGCAACACTGTAATTATGCTGTCGTATTCAATTCAATATGTGTTAAAGAAATTCTGCTTCCTAAATTTACAACATTACGACTACACGATCAAGCAGAGCAGCACAGCCAACTCACCCAAAACTTCATGATGAAGATGACGGAGGAGCAGCTACACCAGAAACAGGTCCAGTTATCTAAACTACGTGAAGAACTGGGACATGCAAGAGCCTTTTATGATTCCCTGGAAGTTAACCCTAATCTGAAACAACGCACAGAAGCAGTGTTGCAATTGAACAAATGTAAACTCAGACAAATATAAATAAAATGGCAAATTTTGGACAATTGGTGTTTGAACACTCCATACAAGGTAGAAAATCATTAAGAAAATTAGAAAATATAAGCAAGAAAATCAATAACTGTAATTATGCTGTCGCATTCAATTCAATATATATATATATATATATATATATATATATATTATATATATATATATATATATATAAAAAATATATATACCGGTATATATATATATATATATATATATATATATATATATATATATATACATATATTAATATATATATATATATACAGGGTGTTTCATAAATACCTTTCATAAATTTCAGAATGAATAGACCTAGCAATAATAAATATACTTTACTATGTGACGGTTTTGGAAATTTCTCATATTTACCGGGATATTACACATTTTAGTATAAATAGGAAAGTCTAGGGGATGAACACAATCAGTAGATTACCATCACCTCAATTACTTTATTTTGTCATAAATGTTTGAACATCAATGTATTTTACAGTATTTACAATAGGTGCTCGATCAATAATTTGCTTCATGGGTTCGAATACTGTATGAATGAAGCTTCACAAATTGAAGGTAATGTGAGAAGGTGAGAGAAAGAAGGATGTACTGGCAGTCTAAAGTAAGTACGAGACATGGAGCCATACATCTCTGCTGAGTACACAGACATGTTACTTACTTTAGGTGAAGCTGGAGGAAATGCAGCTGAAGCAGTAAGGATGTACGGTGAACAATATCCCAACCGGAGGCAACCATCTCGGCCTACTTTCCTCAGCGTAGAAAGACGACTACGGGAATTTGGCTCACTGAATCCACGTGCAGTAGACAGAGTAAGGCCTCATGATGAGCAACTAATCGATGCAGAAGAGGATATCTTTGATGCCATCGCAGATGATCCATCTACAAGCACACGTCGAATTGGTGCACGATTTGGTGTGGCTCATGCATCAGTATGGAGGATTGTAAACAGACATGGCCTGTACCCATATCATCACCAGCCCATCCATGCTCTGACTGAACGTGATTATCACCAACGAGTGGATTTCTGTCGGTGGCTCCTTACTCAAGAGAGGGAGAACAACGGTTTTATTGCAGAGGTTTTGTTTAGTATGAGGCAAATTTCACAAGAAATGGCATGTTGAACCTACATAATACACATACATGGGGAGCAGAAAATTCACATGCAACAACAACGAGGGGACATCAGGAACGCTTTTCGATTAATGTTTGGGCCGGTATTCTTGGTGACCATCTAATCGGACCTTTTATGTTACCACAACGACTTACAGGCAATGTGTACACCAGATTTCTTCAGGATGACTTACCCATACTACTTGAAGATGTGCCTCTCAGAACACTTAGACAAATGTGGTTCATGCAGGATGGGGCTCCAGCTCACTTTGCACGAGGTACGAGGGATTTCCTTAATGTTATGTACCCTGATAAGTGGATAGGCCGTGGTGGTCCCATCGCCTGGCCACCTATATCACCGGACCTAACTCCACTTGAGTTTTATCTTTGGGGACACTTGAAGAGCAGGGTGTATGCTACACAAATCAACACCCGTCAGCAACTGTGGCAACGAGTTCAAGAGGCATGCAGAGAAGTAAGAAACACACCAGGGATATTTGAAAGAGTGCGACAGTCTCTTATGCGCCGAGCCCAAGCCTGTATCAATGAGGGTGGGAGAAACTTCGACCAACTATTGTAAATACTGTAAAATACATTGATGTTCAAACATTTATGACAAAATAGAGTAATTGAGGTGATGGTAATCTACTGATCGTTTTCATCCCCTAGACTTTCCTATTTAAACTAAAATGTGTAATATCCCGGTAAATATGAGAAATTTCCAAAACCGTCACATAGTAAAGTATATTTATTATTGCTAGGTCTATTCATTCTGAAATTTATGAAAGGTATTTATGAAACACCCTGTATATATATATATATATATATATATATATATATATATATATATATATATATGGAGGTAAAATCACAAATACGTGTGATCAAATTATGTAGTAAAACTCGCTAGGAAAATTGAAACAATGGAACACCAAGCTTTTGTCTATTCTCTCAAGACATCTTCAGGGTAATACAAGAACACAGGGGGAGAGTGAGGCTTAAATACCCCTCCAAAATCATCTGTGAGATGCTAACTAGCATATAAATACAACAAGTGTTGCCAGCCTACTGCCTGTTGCCATATTTTTAGGAACATACTTATTTTATAAACAAAATATATGTACGTATATATACATTGAAATATGCCTAACAATACAATCTAATCATATATATAATTTGATACACATCAATGAACTGGCAGATCCCTTTCAAACTGTTATCGTAACTTATGTAAATATGAAGAAATACATATACCTGTAGAAATACATATACATGCATACTGTATACACGCATACATTACTTACATGTATATATATATATTATATATATATATATATATATATATATATATATATATTATATATACAGTATATATATATACACATATATTGTTATGAATCTGGACCTCAGTTGTGTAGAGACGGTATACGAAAATAAATACTAATGGAAATGCACCTTGTCTCTCTACCAAACAACACCACGACGCAACAGATAAGAGCACTTTGAACGCTTCCAGGCTCTTCTCAGGGCTTAAGGTTGTGACGCCTCCCGGCGTTGACAGAATGGTTGCGTGGGGCATTGCAGCTCGCTAGCGCTCGCCAGGATGGGGGGATGGGCTACAGTTGTCCTAGGATGATCTGCTTTGTTTTATTAGTGTCGTGTTGCCACAGACAGTCTAGAAGTGATCTTTGTTTTGGTCTGTGACCGCACCTTATATTTTATATTCACTATAATATAAATGTTGCTTGTGTGGGAAGCGAGCGAGAGAGGGTGAGGGGGTACACCTGGCAGCGGGGTGAGCTATGATGCGGCTCGCTTGGGCGCTGACGGCGTTGGCGGCCGGGTGGTCAACTAGTCCCTTCCCATCGCGGCCGCGTGTTCTTTACCAGCTCAGAGCTTGCCTGACACGCGTATCATCTACATCCTTTGCAATTCTGTCCCCCATACTCGCCACTTTGCATACTATTTCTCTCTCTCGACTTCTCCTTTCTCATTCTCTAATCTTTATTAAACTCAACATCCCTTCTGGTTTCAGCATAGACGTTCACCGTCGACCAGTCGTATTGTACGCGAAGCTCTCAGATATTTCCATGTATTAGATTAAGGAGGTATTATGCTTTATTGAGGTTAGAGAGACGGACTTTTCCGTATGTGTCCTCTCTCGGGAAGGTTGTAGACCGGTATATGTCTCCCTGGCAAGGTGTTGAGTGATTCTGCTTGGTTATCTAAAGATAGACTAGGGGAAAGGTTACTGTGTCGTTGTCTCCGATGTGTGCAGTGTTAGCTAAGCCCTGCACGACATCGACAGGTACTGTGGGAGCCTAAGTTGTCTTCGGGTGGGTTTACTTTGCGAGCACAGCGCTGTGGTGTGAGAGGGCCATAGCCTATCCCTCACAACATAGTGCTGTCTCTTTGTGTTGACTTCTGAGGGATCGCCAGGATAGAACTAGGTACTAGAGACCTAGATTTATCAAGAGAGCATCCCCGTCATATAACGTAATCGTCATTATACCACCTTCGGACAACGTTAGGCTACGAGCCGCATGCTCACCCATTGTTGCCCTGCCTTGATACCCCAGCTAGACTTTATTAACTGAGCAGACACTGGTTAGAGATAAGCCCCATTATTATATGTATGCAACATTATTATTCACTGCACTTTTGAGCCGAGGTTGTTGTTGAGTTGCACAACCCTAGTAGGCTGTTGCGTTGTGTCACGAAGCATTTCTTTAGTTGTCGAGCATTACTACCTTTGCGCAGTCTTTATTATTCGCCTGCCTATTATTACTATATGTCCTAGTATTTATTGTGACCCGTATTCTGCATTATAATTGTTCAAGATTCTTTACGAACATCTTCCCAGCATCAGACTTATTTCAGAAGTTTCCAGTTGATGTTGCAGGACTAGCATTGCACTTTCTTTAATACAGGAGTGCCAGTTATTTGAGTATCTACCGTAACGTTAATTAATCACGTTAACTATCTTTTCTTTGTGTAACCTAATCGAGTAATCTTTTACTGTTTGAGAATAGGCTGTTTCATCGAGCGTCAGCCTAGTGTGTGTGCACCAGTTACCGAGTCATAGGATACCTCGTTGTCCAGGCACGACTCAGGGCGGTAATGGTGTTTTGTTTTCCAGTGTTTAAGGCAGGGGTTGGATCTAGTGTTACCGTTGTTGCATTTTGCCATTATCTAGTCCAATGTTGAAGAGCCCTGTGTCTTTGAGAACCTGGATCGTAACAAATGGCGACCTAGCTCAGGATCTTGTGAACTAAGAGATAATTGCAGGATTGTTGTGGTAATTTGTTTTATTGAGGAATATAGTGGGCACGTTAATTTTGTTTTGGCAAAGTAGTATAGCACTTGAGAGTCTTCAGACATTTTTGGCAAGTGAATAGTGCTACATAAGAGTTTGGGGTACTTCTTTTCTGAATATTGTGGTGATAAATTTTTGTGAGCATCATGTCTTATACCGGGTCAGAGGAGAATGGAGACACAGTACGTAATGTCGAAACTGAGGAACAGCAGCATGATGAAAGGGTTAATCGGGTGAACTGTGAGGAGGATGCTAGGATATTTTTGCAATGGCCTGTTACTGCCGAGCGGTTGGAGGGTATGGATCGGTACGGTCTTCAATGCCTGGCCACAGCTATCGGTCATGCGGTTACTAGCAGCATGACCAAGGATAACTTGATAACGTGTGTACTGGGCAGGGTGACTGGTGAGCGAGATGGGTTGAGTGCTCAGAGCCCTTCGGCCATGCTTCCCCTACACTCGACTCCCAGCCATCCCAGTAGTTTGCCGACCCCGGGTACGCTTCCACAGGTGGGTGGTGACTGGCAGGGTGGGTTGCCCCTGGGGGACCACCGGTAATTTCAAACATTGTAGCACCTTCACCTCCTCAAGGGTTATCTCCAGAATTATTGCTTCAGCTCGAATTAGCTAAGATCGAAGAGAGAAAAGCTATCAGGGCAGGTGAGCAGCAAATAGAATTAGCCAAGATAGAAGAGAGAGCCAAGCTAGCAAATATCCAAGCTGATTTAGAGTCGACTAGGTACTGTGCCGACATGGACGTAGAGAAGTCGCGAGTAGAGACAACGGGACAGCGACTTGGGGCTGGTAACCGTGTTCATGAGCAGTCTCTCTCGCACTTATTGAAACTGGTTCCGGTGTTTGATGAGAGTGGTGTAACAGAATTTTTCACACGCTTTGAGAAGAAGTGCCAGGAACACCAGTGGCCAGAGAATAAATGGGCAGCACTTGTATCCTCTAGATTAATAGGCAAGGGTCTTAAAGCCTACAATGCGTTGCCTATAGAGTCTTGTATGAGGAACTCAAGGAGGCTGTCCTGAGAGCATACGAACTACAACCAGAGACTTACAGGTTGAAGTGCCGGGGTGTTACCAAGGGTCGGGAGAGCATCTTTTTGGAGCATGCCCGGGAGCTGTCCGATGCTTTTGGGAATTGGCTGAGGTCGGAGAAAGCTACTACGTTTGACGACATTAAACAGTTGGTGCTTTTAGAGCAGTTTTTCAAATGCACGGGCGGCGACCTGATGTTAAACCTTAAAGAAAAGCAACCAAAAACTTTACAGGAGGCAGCTGAGATGGCTGACCTCCGGCTATCACTAATTCGTGGGTGCGGGTCTGCCCAGCGTAGTGAGGCAGGTAACAAGGGGCGTGACGCCCCACCCCCCCGAGTTAGTGATATAACTTATGGAAACAAGTACAAGAGCCATGATACCAAGACTGACCACAAGACTAGCACCGTCCCATTTAAGAAGGGGCCGGGCCCTTCCCAGTACCAGGGGAAGCCCAAAGGGGAGTTGGAGTGTTATCATTGTCATAAAAAGGGGCACTTTGCAAGAGTCTGTCCTAGCAAACCACCTACAGCAGCTGTGTCTTTGGCCTGCAACATTGGTGTGTCTCCCAAGTCATCTGAGTTTGCCCGGGGCAGTTCGTCAGAGGCTGAGGCACAGCCAATGCAGAAGCACCTGGGAGGCTCGAACCCTGCTCAGGATGTTTTTTGCGACCATAGAGGGCGGGGTTGCGTGATGTGGGCGGGGCGCAAGCATGGAGTAGAGGTCTTGCGCGATACAGGTGCTTCCCAGACTCTGATGAAAAACTTGACTGGCTACCCTATAAACGTGGCTCGGGTGGTGGTGGTGCAGGGTATTAATGCAACTCGGTCATACCCGCTGGTGCGGTTGGAGTTGGAGGTGGATGGTGTGGCACATGAATTGGATGTCGGGATTGTGGAGAAACTGCCAGTGGAGGGCGTCGACCTTCTTCTCGGCAACGACTTTGCAATGCCTGCTTCTGAGGTTCTACCCTTAGTCGTTGCCGAGAGGCCGGCCGACGTGAGTAGGGAAGAGCAAGAGTGGGTCGAGCAGTGCCAGACACAACCCATGGCGTGTGTTGTCACCCGATCTCGGGCAGCTAAAGTGTCACAGCCTAGTCCTCCGTCTTCAGACCAGCGGAGGAACGATCAACAGGAGGAGGCTAAAGCTGGAGTTGGTTTTAAGAGTTTTGACTCCGCGGCTCTCCTGGGTGATTCAGTATTAGCACCATTACTTAATTCTGGAGTAGCCCCTGGGCCTGTCATCGAGAGTGACGAGGCTGGGCATGACGAGTCTCCACGACAGCAACGTTATGTACATCGAGAGAGACAGAGGGAGCAGCCCAGTATCGGGGAAGGTCATGCATAGCTCCGGGAGCAGTTAGATCGCTTGGCACCCTCAGATATACGTCGGTTGCAACTAGAGGACCCTGAGCTCCAAACGTGTGCTAATGGAGCTGTAGAGCTCGACGAGGACGGTGATGCACAGCCAGGAGATTTTTTTTATTTAGAAGGCATCCTCTATAGGCGTTTTCAAGACCCTAAATGTAGTTGGCAAGAGGGGTCCGGAGTAGTGGACCAGTTGGTGGTGCCACGGGAGTGCAGGGATAGCCTACTGAGGTTGGCGCATGACATACCACTGGCAGGACATCTAGGGGTGAGAAAAACAGTGGCGGCTTTAGAAAAATTGTTTTGGTGGCCGGGGTTGAAGGGGCAGGTGGTAACCTGGATAGCAAGGTGTCATACGTGCCAGAGGATTGGAAAACCTAACCAAACAATTCCGAGAGCCCCGTTGCACCCCATTCCTGTCAGTGGACCGCCCTTCAGTAAGGTCATCATTGATATGGTCGGACCCCTAACCCCTACTAGTGCCGGTAATAAATTTCTATTAACTATCATGGATGTGGCCACTCGTTATCCTGATGCATATCCAATGAGAAATGGCACGGCGAAAACTGTTGTCCGGAACCTGCTCTTGTATTGCTCGCGGTATGGTTACCCGCAAGAGGTGCAATCGGACCAAGGTTCTAATTTTACCTCTAATCTGTTCAAACAAACTATGATTCAGCATGGCATCAGCACTGTCGTCTCTTCTGCGTATCACCCGGAGAGTCAAGGGGTGTTGGAGAGGTGGCACGCCACGCTGAAAAGCATGCTTCGATGTTATTGCGCAGAGAACGGAAAGGATTGGGACCTTGGTCTGCCGTATGTTTTGTTCGCGGCAAGAGAAGTACCTGGAGAGAGTCTCGGTTTCAGTCCGAATGAGCTTGTTTTCGGGCATCAGGTGAGGGGCCCTCTCCACATGGTGAAGGAGATTTGGGAGGGTACCGCTAAGCCATGTTCTATGTTGAGATACGTCCTCGAGAGCAGAGAGAGAATGCTTAGAAGTCTGGAGCTGGCCGGGCGTAATTTGGTGAGTTCGCAGGCCCGTATGAAGGACAGGTACGATACTAAGGCGAAACTCCGGGAGTTTCAGGTAGGTCAAGAGGTGTTGGTCCTGTTGCCTTTGGCAGGTCATCCTCTGGCTGCCAAGTACGCTGGGCCTTATCGGGTGGTGTCAAAGATCTCCGATCTAGATTACCTCGTTGCCACTCCAGACCGGAAGAAGCGTAACCAACTATGCCACATTAATTTGTTGAAGGAGTATGTGAGGCACCCACCTGAGTCACTAGCTGTCCCTGTGTTGACCTGCTGCGGTCATGGTGGAGAAGGAGAGGGGGGCAGCAATGATCAGGTGGATGATAACTGGGATTGTCATGTCTCGGCGGATCAGTGGGCGGGGAATTCGAGCCAATGTGCGCATGATGCTCTGGCGCACCTGCCAGAGGAACAGCAGGTGGCAGTGCAGCGCCTGTTCGATTCATACCCCACTGTATTTGCCGAGCACCCAGGCCTCACTACTCAAGCGGTGCATGACGTCGATGTAGGAGAGCACCCCCCCTTCAAGTCGATACCTTATCGGGTGCCACCCATTAAACTCCCAGCGCTCAGGGATGAGCTGGAGTATATGCTGGCGAGAGGCTTGATCGAGAAGGGGGCAGTACGGTGGACTTCTCCTGTTACTCTGCAGCCCAAACCTGATGGAAAAGTTCGGTTCTGCATTGACTTTAGGCGGTTGAACGGGTTGACCCCCACCAATGCATATCCTCTTCCCCGGGTGGATGACAGTGTGGATAAGATCGGGAAAGCAAGGTACTTGACCAAGGTAGACCTCGTCAAAGGCTACTGGCAAGTACCACTGTCTGAGCGGGCTAAAGAGGTGTGCGGGTTTGTGGTGGATGGCAGTACTTACCGTTGCAACGTGATGCCATATGGTCTGAAAAATGCACCGGCCACTTTCCAGAGCTTAATGAACGACATCGTAGCAGACATCCCAAACTGTACTGTCTACCTTGATGACGTGATCATTTATGACAACGATTTCCAAAGTCACTGTGAGCACATAGAAGCCTTATTTAGTCAACTTAGTAAAGCAGGCTTGGTGGTTAATCTGGGCAAGTGTGACTTTGTGCAAGCCACGGTGCAGTATCTGGGGTTTGTGGTTGGGTTAGGGCAGGTGAGCCCGCCCCAACAGAAGATACAGGCTATCGACTTGTTCCCCAGGCTGACCACCAAGCTGCAGAGCATGAGATTTTTGGGCATGATTGGGTATTACCGCCGCTTTATAAGAGGTTATTCTACTGTGTTAGCTCCTTTGACAGATCTACTAGCTAAAGATAAAAAGTTCCGCTGGGCACCTGAGTGTGAGCAGGCGTTTCGAGTAGTTAAACACCTTTTATGCACTCACCCTATCCTCAGGGCCCCGGACTATGAACGACCATTTCAGTTGGCGACTGATGCCAGCGGAGTAGGGGCTGGTGCCGTACTTTTGCAGACAGACGAGGAAGGTCTTGAGCATCCAGTCAGTTTCTTTTCAAAGAAATTTAATTCAGCACAGAAAAACTATTCGGTTGTTGAAAAGGAACTGCTGGCAATCGTGTTAGCGCTCAGACACTTTGAGGTCTATGTTCCTGCCTATGGGCCAGTCGTGGTAGTGTATACCGACCACCAACCGCTTAAATTCCTCAATCAATTCCACAACCGGAATATGAGGCTGACCAGATGGTCGCTCATGTTGCAAGAGTACAACTTAGACATTCGCCATATTGCCGGTTGTGAGAATGTGATTGCGGACTGTTTGTCGCGGGTGGAGGATCCGGGGTAGGCTACCACATTATGTTGGTATAGCCTCCTGTCTTGGCTCGCGGTGTATTTTTGCGCTGGTGCTTGTTGGCTCGCGTGTGTAGCATCAGCATAGGGTCGCAGGGCAGGAGTTGTTGGCTTTGATTCGACGAAAATTAGGCTACACCTCTAGTAGCCACCAAAAACAACATTACAATAAAATATGAAAAATTAAATAAAAAATCTTTCTTTTTAATAATTAATTTTAAGATAATATTGTAGCTGAGTACTGAGTGCAGATGATTTTCCCTCAGTAGGCTGTGCTTCTTAAAGCTCGCTCTGGGAGCACAATGTTATGAATTAATGTATTATGTTTGGGAAGGGTGATAAGATTTGTTTTTATATATAAATGTTGTTGTATTTTTTTTGAGGAGACTGAGCTTGCATTCCATGAGTGGCAGAGTGGTTAGGAGTGGCAGATTCTAGCGACATTCTGTCTGTTCAGATATGGGCACATGGTTGAGTGTCCCATATCTTGGGGGGGGGTGTGACGCCTCCCGGCGTTGACAGAATGGTTGCGTGGGGCATTGCAGCTCGCTAGCGCTCTCCAGGATGGGGGGATGGGCTACAGTTGTCCTAGGATGATCTGCTTTGTTTTATTAGTGTCGTGTTGCCACAGATAGTCTAGAAGTGATCTTTGTTTTGGTCTGTGACTGCACCTTATATTTTATATTCACTATAATATAAATGTTGCTTGTGTGGGAAGCGAGCGAGAGAGGGTGAGGGGGTACACCTGGCAGCGGGGTGAGCTATGACGCGGCTCGCTTGGGCGCTGACGGCGTTGGCGGCTGGGTGGTCAACTAGTCCCTTCCCATCGCGGCCGCGTGTTCTTTACCAGCTCAGAGCTTGCCTGACATGCGTATCGTCTACATCCTTTGCAATTCTGTTCCCCATACTCGCCACTTTGCATACTATTTCTCTCTCTCGACTTCTCCTTTCTCATTCTCTAATCTTTATTAAACTCAACATCCCTTCTGGTTTCAGCATAGACGTTCACCGTCGACCAGTCGTATTGTACGCGAAGCTCTCAGATATTTCCATGTATTAGATTAAGGAGGTATTATGCTTTATTGAGGTTAGAGAGACAGACTTTTCCGTATGTGTCCTCTCTCGGGAAGGTTGTAGACCGGTATATGTCTCCCTGGCAAGGTGTTGAGTGATTCTGCTTGGTTATCTAAAGCTAGACTAGGGGTAAGGTTACTGTGTCGTTGTCTCCGATGTGTGCAGTGTTAGCTAAGCCCTGCACGACATCGACAGGTACTGTGGGAGCCTAAGTTGTCTTCGGGTGGGTTTACTTTGCGAGCACAGCGCTGTGGTGTGAGAGGGCCATAGCCTATCCCTCACAACATAGTGCTGTCTCTTTGTGTTGACTTCTGAGGGATCGCCAGGATAGAACTAGGTACTAGAGACCTAGATTTATCAAGAGAGCATCCCCGTCATATAACGTAATCGTCATTATACCACCTTCGGACAACGTTAGGCTACAAGACGCATGCTCACCCATTGTTGCCCTGCCTTGATACCCCAGCTAGACTTTATTAACTGAGCAGACACTGGTTAGAGATAAGCCCCCATTATTATATGTATGCAACATTATTATTCACTGCACTTTTGAGCCGAGGTTGTTGTTGAGTTGCACAACCCTAGTAGGCTGTTGCGTTGTGTCACGAAGCATTTCTTTAGTTGTCGAGCATTACTACCTTTGCGCAGTCTTTATTATTCGCCTGCCTATTATTACTATATGTCCTAGTATTTATTGTGACCCGTATTCTGCATTATCATTGTTCAAGATTCTTTACGAACATCTTCCCAGCATCAGACTTATTTCAGAAGTTTCCAGTTGATGTTGCAGGACTAGCATTGCACTTTCTTTAATACAGGAGTGCCAGTTATTTGAGTATCTACCGTAACGTTAATTAATCACGTTAACTATCTTTTCTTTGTGTAACCTAATCGAGTAATCTTTTACTGTTTGAGAATAGGCTGTTTCATCGAGCGTCAGCCTAGTGTGTGTGCACCAGTTACCGAGTCATAGGATACCTCGTTGTCCAGGCACGACTCAGGGCGGTAATGGTGTTTTGTTTTCCAGTGTTTAAGGCAGGGGTTGGATCTAGTGTTACCGTTGTTGCATTTTGCCATTATCTAGTCCAATGTTGAAGAGCCCTGTGTCTTTGAGAACCTGGATCGTAACAAGGTGCAAACTGCCCTGCTCCTATTCTGAATAATAAGTAGAACAGAAATACTCATGTAACTTACTAGCTACGAGAACTCGAAACCAACACCGGGATTAGCAATGCTGGGTTGGATAATCAAAACAGTTAAATACATATAGGCTACCAGCAGACATCAACGACAAAAAGAGTGCAGGTGTACTCCGAGCATAACAGGCTATGCGCGCCCTCGACAATACTAAACCGGGCGCAAACTAGCCAACGGTAATCCACTCTCAACCCAAGAGAGTTGCACATAATAATATTGCATACATATAATGAACTAACAATACAAGGCAGTGTCCTAATATGACTACTAACCTCGGGGTGATATTAGTGGAAGCAAGTTGCCCTGACCACCTCTATTATCACACCAGTATATCCTGCTTACACCTGGGCCCCCCAGTGAGTTACCGCCCAAACAATGAACTCTTAGAGTCCACCTCCCACACTCACTTAACTATAGGGGGGGGGGGGGGGCGGTCCAGACTGAAGCTGGATTCCTAATTAATATTAAACACTCCGTTGCCTCAGTTCGAAACCCAAGATAGGGAACAAACAATGGCTGGGGCTGAACCGTCAAGGCTGCTGCCGGGTCATAAGCACAACCACTGGGAAAATATGTAGGGGTATGGATGTGTGTGTGTGTGGACTGTCTATGGGATTACCAGTGCTTATTAGTAAGGACCCCGGCAAGCCTCCCAGCTCTTCCCTACCACAGATTCAGACGTAAGCCACCGGATGTACAGAACATATGAAACAAAGGGAAATATAATAAATGCTGATCAGAGGAAAAGAATAATTAAAGAATTAACGAATGTCGGGGATTCTCTGTTAATTACGTTACGTTACTATTATGCAAGCAAGGAAAAACAGCAGGGGCAGACTGGGGTGCCACAAGAGAGAGCTACCACCACCTATACTGTCTGGCCGCCCACGAGAGAATGGCGAGGCCTGGCCCTGGCGTAGCTAGCGGGAGCCAAGCTCAAACTAAGGGGTTGCAATATCTCACCACACGATATGATAAGACTAAGACACTTCACAAGAATAACTTGTGCTAAAGTATTCCTGTGTTAACAAATTAACTAAAACAGTGTGGCAGATAAAATAAAGTACATCTTTATATTGTAACACAACTGAACTTGCAATGGTCACACAATTAATTAAACTCGTGTTGCTTAGCAACACTACCTCCACCTCCCTCCGCGAGAGAGCAATATTCCGTCCATAGACTACATATAACCTAGACACCAAAGAAGACGCCACAAATCTGTAAATAGTGATCCGCGCGTTCGAGAGGTGGCAGCACGATCGCAAAGGACAATGGGAGGGGAGGGTCACCACAAAGACATTTTATTGACTATCCTTGTCCTTGGTCCTCTTTAATTCGTAATAATCCCTACCTTGTACTAATAATGCTATTAATAATCAATTGAACATTATCCAGAGACTCTGCAGACATGACATAGTTAAATAGACATAAGTAGAGGCTACTGTAAAGGCGCCAGTGATCGTGTAATTGTCTTCATTATGAGGAGGTACACAAGCAAAACTTCTCCAACACCCGCCATTGTTGATGTGAGATTCGGGAGTTGCCAACGTCAATGGTGGGACAAAATATCCCTAGATGTCATAAGAATAAATGTCCAGATTTAGTGCTACTTGACAAATTAACAGCTACATAACATGTAACATACTAATATATATTCAAAATGACAATTTAATTCTTGTTGTGTTGCTTGAAGGTATACAGCTTGAATCATATATGAGTAGCCTATGTTTTATAGTGTACAGGGTGATTAAAAAAAAGTGTAATGATTTCACATGTATGTCATTTCTTCATTTTTTAACCTACACACTTTATCTTTTCAGGTTGTGATGGTGGTATCATGCCATTTGGCATAAGTCAACTACAAGGTTCTAGCTAAAATGGTATTCACAGCTGAGCAGAAAGTCAAGATAGTTGAATTCTGGTATGAGACCAAATCGTACGTCACAGTCCGTCGTCGGTTCTGCCACGAGTTCAAAGTTCAAACACGTGATGGACCTAAAAATAATGTTATACTGAGGTTTGTCAAGCACTTTGAGAGCAAGGGTACTGTCCACAGCACACACAAGGGGAACAGTGGACGTCCAGCAGCAGTCACAAAGAACCAGGCAAACATTGATACTGTGCGCAACTCAGCCATCAGAAGCCCAAAGAAGTCTCACCGCCGCCGCTCCCAAGAGTTGGGACTCTCCCCCTCCAGTCTGTTGCGTATTATGACCAAGGAGCTCAAGCTATTCCCTTACACTATATCCGTGAGGCATAAACTAAAAGCTGAGGACATGCAAAGAAGGCATGTCATGTGTGATTGGCTCAGCCAAAAGCTTGAACGCACCCCAGGATGGATCAACCACATCTGGTTCTCCGACGAGGCACACTTCCACATCAACGGCTCCATCAACAACCATAACAACATCTTCTAGGGCTCTGAACTACCCGAGGAGATCACAGAGAGGCAGCTGAAGGGCCCAAAGCTCACTGCCTTTGTGGCATTTTTTTTTTAGGTCCATCACGTGTTTCACTGGCAAAGCTGGGCACTTTAGCCAACACTTCCGCAAATAGCCAATTCCGCCATGGCGGAAGTATCATTTTGTTGGCGAATTAGCGTTGGCGCCAAAATGGCTGCCTATTTGCGGGTTTGAAGCTCTGGAAAGTACCTCCATGTTGCAAACCTCGAGTCCGCAAAATAAAAATTCCAGCCGCCAGCCAGCCCTGGGCCGCTCCTGCAGCTCCAGCCAAAAAAAGTCATGTGACCAAGCCAACTACCTGTGTTCTGGAATCTATGCCTATACATCGGCTCTTCACGTTTGTTCACTTACTTAGTAGCAAGCGTCGAGCTAACACCTACAACACACAGCAGTCTAAGAGTTCCAACCTGCTAGCACTTCAACTTTGTTTATATTTTCGGCCTATTGAAGTGAACATGGTGTCTACCATCATGCCTACCGCAGCTGCCAACAGCATGGGGAGCAGTTCACCACCATCATCCCACAGTGATGCTGCAGAGCATGCAGTAATCGAGGACCTAAGCCACCCCTGGCCCAACCTAGAAACCTTCTATGGGCCTGTAATGACCAAGATGTCTCTGGAGAAGGGCTTTATAACTTTATAATCTAGCCTAATTTAAGATTATAAAGTTAGGCTATCGTTAATTTGATTGATAGCCTGTTATAGCCTGTTAGTTAGCCTAAACTAATGTTATTAGGCTAATCCCATCAAAATGCCTCAACGCATGTAGGCCTAGGCTAAGTCTAACTTCTATATAGGCTAGGCTATATAGCCTAGGCCTAGGTCTATAATCACTAATCCCATCAAAATGCCTCAAAGCATGTAGGCTAAATATTGCATGTTCTAACTTCTAAATATAGCCTAGGCCTATAGGCTAATTACTAATATAAGTAATTTTATTAGGCTAGGCCTAGGCTACCCTAATCCTATCAAAATGCCTCAAAGCATGTAGGCTAAATACCGTAATATTGCATTTTCTAACTTCTATATATATAGGCTAGCCTAGGTCTAGGCTATAATCAGTCAATTACTAATTCCATCAAAATGCCTCAAAGCTTGTAGGCTAAATATTGCATGTTCTAACTTTAATATATAGCCTAGGCCTAGGTCTAGGCTATAATCAGTCACTAATTCCATCAAAATACCTCAAAGCATGTAGGCCTAGGCTAAATATTGCATGTTCTAACTTCTATGTATAGGCCTAGGCCTATAATCACACTCATTTTATTAGTGTCAAGTAGAAAGTGTTAATTTTGAAAGTATCATATAGGCCTAGACTAAATTTAGCCTACAATAAAATGTTATTAAATTTTGATCTGAAGCTAGGCCTTTATTCTGAGCATTAAAATTAATAGGCCTGGGCTACTTTCTATTAAATTACTTAATCTATCTAAAGTAGACCTATCTAGGCATATATAGCCTATTGCCATTCCCAAAGGGGGGACAACGAATAAATCGCCTCCTTGCACCTCTGTGATCCGGCGTACCTCCTCCTGAATGGTGCGGAATTGCGAATACTGATTATTACTGAAGCACTCTCCCCATAAACAAGTTGCCCCAACGTTTTACTGCCCATGTGGACAAACTAAGTGGCCTATGCTATATATATTAACCCTTTCACTGCGGGTGACGTTCTGGAATGTTTTGGCAATTTACAGCAATTTCCAAGCTTTAAAAGCCTGTATGTATATTCTTGAGGTCCATGGAAGTTGGGCAACATTATATTTAAGTAAATATATATATATATTGACATTAGAGATTGAATTTATTGATTTACCATTGATTCTGTAGTTTAAATTTAAAATTAATAAAAAACTGTTTGCGTTTGCATATTTGCATTTGAGGACTAGAAATTTCATAAGGTTTGCACATTTGTGTTTGCTGAAGTTATGTTATGGGTTTGCTGATTTGTGTTTGCTGACTTGACTTTTTGTTTGTGGTGCCTAGCTCTGCGTGTTTGAACTTTGAACTCGTGGCAGAACCGACGACGGACTGTGACGTACGATTTGGTCTCATACCAGAATTCAACTATCTTGACTTTCTGCTCGGCTGTGAATACCATTTTAGCTAGAACCTTGTAGTTGACTTATGCCAAATGGCATGATACCACCATCATAACCTGAAAAGATAAAGTGTGTAGGTTAAAAAATGAAGAAATTACATGCATGTGAAATCATTACACTTTTTTTTAATCACCCTGTATATGTATACTTAATGTTTTCATCTTGCTTATATATATATCTAATTTATACTAAATAATTTACAAGTGTTTTTACCAACATTAATTAACTCTTAAATACGTTCCCTCTTTAATCTATTGCTCCCTCGTTTTGCGGATATTCCCTTAACTTTGGAAACACTGCAGCAAGCTAGCTGGCAGGCGCGCGCGGTGCACAGACTATCTATAATAAGGACAAGCCACTGAGGTGCTTTGGTTGTTGTACAGTACAATAGTGCTGCCACCAAATCCCTAGGACGCGCGGCAAACTAACCGTGTGACGTCACGCTTTAGTGTCTAGGTTATATGTAGTCTATGATTCCGTCCTCCCCTTCCTCACTTGACCAGCCACGCCTAGCAGCAAAATACAGTGCTGCCACTAACTAACAACTGGTTAGACGAAACTAGTAACACTCTATTGGCTCATTCTACACAAATGTTTATTGAGACAAAAATGCTTAGAGGCACGGCAAAACTAGTCATGCCCAATTGGAAGGGTATCGGAGAGAAACTCACAATGCCAGGTCTTTCTAATAGACTTGGCACAGCTGCTCTCAGGAAGTCTGGTGCCACTAAAGTCTATCTACTCCTAAAAGACCCTGGTCGTTGTGACACCCTCACACGGGGGGGGGGGGGGGGAGTTTTGAAGCTATGAAACAAAACTTTCATCATTAGTTTACAACTGCAAAATATTTACATTGACAGTCTTTTGTATTTTTACATTTTATAATTTTTTTTAACTTGAGTAAATATAACTTACTAACTAAATAGCCTCGTGCTCTCCTATCATTCCTAAGAGGACTCACGGGACAAACAGTCTGCCAGGACATTATCCACACCACGGATGTGCCTAACATCGAGATGATATTCTTGCAACGTCAAACTCCAGCGAGTAAGTCTCTGGTTCTTGTCCCTGAGCCTATTAAGAAACTGCAGAGGATGATGGTCAGAGTAGATTCTGAGCACGGGCCCAATAGGTGGCAAATAATCAGCGAAATGGAGTAAACTCAAAATAATAGCTAGCAACTCCCTCTCGATCACAGAATAATTCTTTTGGGCTCGGTTAAACTTTTTCAAAAAGTAGAAAATGGGGTGCTCAACATCATCCAGGTAGACTGAACAATTGGGGACATCATGCACAACCCTGTCCATTAACCTCTGAAAGGTGGCGGGAGCATTCCTCAAGCTCGTAAGGCATTACCTGGTACTGATACACTCCTCCCCCCACCACAAAACTAGCAATTTTCTTGGCACGTTCTGCTAGTGGGACTTGCAAATAGCCTTTAACTAAGTCCACTTTTATGATGAACGTGGCTGCCCCAATCTTGTCTACCGAGTCATCAACTCTCAGTAAAGGGTAGGTATCTGTCTTGCTCATTAATTGCTCTTTCCATTCACATATGCATAGCCTACGTGAGTTGCAGTTGGGATGTGTGTACATGCTTAGATTGATATGCAGGATTCGAAGTTGCATAATAAATCGTAGGCAGTGTCCACCATCCTTTAACTGTCTTCGTGGTGCGATGCATAAGGTGTTGATTTTCGGTGTGAGCGTCCTGGGTTCGAATCCACGGACTGCCACATGTGTTTGAAAACTTCATTAATCGATTTTAGGAGTATAGTTGGTTGTTGGAAGGAACATAATAATTGATATTGGTTCAGGGGTAATATATCGAGAGGACTTCCCTAGTGGTTAAGGCCCCATTAATTGCTCTTTCCATTCACATATGCATAGCCTACGTGAGTTGCAGTTGGGATGTGTGTACATGCTTAGATTGATATGCAGGATTCGAAGTTGCATAATAAATCGTAGGCAGTGTCCACCATCCTTTAACTGTCTTCGTGGTGCGATGCATAAGGTGTTGATTTTCGGTGTGAGCGTTCTGGGTTCGAATCCACGGACTGCCACATGTGTTTGTAAATTTCATTAATCGATTTTAGGAGTATAGTTGGTTGTTGGAAGGAACATAATAATTGATATTGGTTGAGGGGTAATTTATCGAGAGGACTTCCCTAGTTAGGCCCCATTAATTGCTCTTTCCATTCACATATGCATAGCCTACGTGAGTTGCAGTTGGGATGTGTGTACATGCTTAGATTGATATGCAGGATTCGAAGTTGCATAATAAATCGTAGGCAGTGTCCACCATCCTTTAACTGTCTTCGTGGTGCGATGCATAAGGTATTGATTTTCGGTGTGACCGTCCTGGGTTCGAATCCACGGACTGCCACATGTGTTTGTAAATTTCATTAATCGATTTTAGGAGTATAGTTGGTTGTTGGAAGAAACATAATAATTGATATTGGTTCAGGGGTAATTTATCGAGAGGACTTCCCTAGTGGTTAAGGCCCCATTAATTGCCCTTTCCATTCACATATGCATAGCCTACGTGAGTTGCAGTTGGGATGTGTTGGGATGTGTGTTTTCGGTTCGGCTATCAATGCGTATTCAAATTTAAATTTGTTTTGTTTTAATTTTCGGTTAGGCTATCACCGCTGATAACCTATTTGTGCGTATTTCAACATTTTTGTTTTCAGTTAGGCCTATTTAAGTAAGTGAAGTGACCTGAAGGGAGTGAAGTGTTTTTAAAGTGAGATAAGTGTTTTTAAAGTGAGTTTAGTGTTTTTAAAGTGAGTTAAGTGTTTTTAAGTGAGTTAAGTGATATGAAGAAAGTGATCGTCACCATGCCTCGTGCCTGTACGAACTGCGCCGGTAGGTTTGGTGCTTCCATGTTTGCTCCTGCCGATCCACAAGTCTGCCGACTCTGCCAGCAACGAGAGGATTTGACAGCAAAATTGGATGAAGCCCACAACAAGATCAACGCCCTCACCAGGAAGCTGGAATCACTCCAAGAGTTTGTAACACTCAACGTTGGAGTATCACTAACTCCAATTGTTTCAACTCCAGCATCCTACACCGCCCCAACGTCATCTGCCAACAATCCAACACCTGCAGCAGATGCTTCTGACGAACCTGAGCCGACATCAAACCAGGACATCCGGCCTGTTCACCTTAGTCTCTCCCCCACTCCTCGTGCAAGAAGCCTGCTAGCACGAACAGTACCAACCCCTCGCCCACGTTCTAACCACTCCTCTCCCCGACCTGTACGCAGAGACCCGCCACCACAGGTTTCTGGATTTACACCAGTGAGGAACGGTGCACGGCCAACACAGAGAAGGTCTCATCTACCAGTCACAATGTCAAACAGATTTGATATATTGGTAGAGATGGAAGACGAACCAGAAGAGACCAGGCTCGTTGGGGATTCCATCCTACGAGGACAGGTCGAAGAGTTCTGCGACAGAGTCCCAAATCGACGAAAAAGATTTTGCATCCCAGGAGCTGGACTGGACGACATTGTGGAAGCCTTCGAAGATACCACAAAAGATGCAAATGAAAATACCCTTTTTGTCATCCATGCTGGTTCAAATGACGTCAAGCGCACCAGATCCGAAGAATTGATGGAGAAATATCGCAAGATGATCCAGCACTACAAAAACAAGTCCAGGAATATCATCATCTCAGGCATTCTCCCCAAGATCGACGCACCTGACAAATTCTACGACAAGGCCTTCAGCACAAATAGCCGACTAAAATATTTGTGTCTGAGGGAAGAAGTTGAATTCATCAACCTCTGGGACAACTTCTACAACCAGCCTACTCTGTTCCGCAAGGATGGCACTCATCTAAACCCTGTGGGTTCAGCACGCATGGGTCGTCTCCTACACGAAACAGTCCGCAGCCATGGATCAAAAAACGCCATCCGAGAAGAAGCAGCAGTGACATAAATCATCCAACGCCAAGCAAAATACAGAGGCAACCGAGGACCACCAGTGATAAGGACCGAAGACAGCGAGGACCGAGGACAGCCATGAACATAAATGTAGATCCGACAAGAACCAAAATATTATTAAAGAGCGTTCCGTGAGTTCTAAAATAACAAATTTAAAGGTTTTCTATGCAAACGCTCGTAGCATACGCAATAAATTTTAAGATTTAGAGGAGCTAGTGTTTACAGAAAATTATGATGTGATTGGCATAACAGAATCTTGGCTCAATACAGAAGATAGAGACTTTTTAGCAGAGTATTCACTTCCCGATTATGTAATGTTTGAGAAAAGCCGAATAAATCGAAATGGAGGTGGCGTTTTACTTTATATCAAAGAAAGTCTTAACCCTACCCTCTCGTCAAAACCTCAAATTGTGAACGTCGACACATCTTTTGTGCTAATAAAGAATAATAAAGGTACAAATATAATACTTGCGTTAATATACAGACCTCCAGCTCAATCAGTGCAAACTGACCGAGAAATTTACGAACAAATTGCAGATGTAAGTAACTCACAAGATACCGTAATTTTTGGCGACTTTAATTTACCTGTGACCAAGTGGGGCGATACTCTTACTTCACACTCCGGACATGACTTGTATACGAACTTGCAAGAGAGTTCGCTTTATCAATTTGTTCGAACGCCGACCCGTGGTAATAACGTTCTTGACATTGTACTTGCAACAAAAGAAGAATTAATAGAGAATTTGAATGTTGGTGATGAATTCAGTAACAGCGACCATCGTACGATAACTTTCACTTTAAAGTTTACTAGTAACAAATCAAATAGCAGCATTGAGAAAGTCCCTAATTTCAAGAAAGCAAACTTCCATACGAACTTGCAAGAGAGTTCGCTTTATCAATTTGTTCGAACGCCGACCCGTGGTAATAACGTTCTTGACATTGTACTTGCAACAAAAGAAGAATTAATAGAGAATTTGAATGTTGGTGATGAATTCAGTAACAGCGACCATCATACGATAACTTTCACTTTAAAGTTTACTAGTAACAAATCAAATAGCAGCATTGAGAAAGTCCCTAATTTCAAGAAAGCAAACTTCCATAAACTTAGAGCTATGTTTAAAGAAACTGACTGGAGCTTTTTAATTAACAATAACGACATAAATACATCTTGGAAGTTATTCGAAACCACTTACCTAAAAGCAGTGCAAGACTGCATACCATCGAAAATACGGCGTCCAGGCCATAATAATAAGCCCAAATGGTGGAATAAAGATATTTCAAACTGCCTGCTTGCTAAAAACTTTGCTAATGATAGATTAAAATCCTCACAAAATGACGAAGAATGGGTGAAATTTGTAGAGCTACGACGCAAAGCCAAAAAGTTAATTAACCCTTTCACGCATTTATGACGCAGAGGTTGCCAGATGAGCAATAAGAAAAAGAGTTCTCTCACTCTTATAATTACCTTTCCAATATTAGTTTTCTTCCCACAGGTAACTCAAAGACAACTGCAGAGGTTGAAGTAACTAAACTAAAGGTTTCTAAATACCCCTGATGGTAACAAAGGCTTCAAAGTATCCCCAATAGGCTCAAAATTGCGTCATATGTCGGAGAGGGTTAAGCAAAGTAAAAAGACCTTAGAGTTACATATTGCGAATCAAAGTAAAACAAACCCGAAATAATTCTATAGTTATATCAGAAAGAAAAAAGTAGTTACTTCAACTGTTGTTGTTGTTGTTGTTGTTCCCCAAGCTGCCTGGCCGAACAGCCCCAAGGCCCCGAGCAATTCAACTGTTGGACCTTTAGTCGATGAAAATGGAGAATACACCAAAGACGAAGTACAAATGAGTAATGCCCTCAATACCTTCTTTGCATCAGTTTTTACAACAGAAGACCTCAGTGATATCCCTACACCATCGCCGATTCAGATTGATAATTCAGATGTTCTAAGCAATATCACCGTTACAGAGAGAGAAGTATTGAATTGTTTAGATAAACTCAAGGTAAATAAAACGCCTGGACCTGATACAATCTCGCCTAGAGTTCTAAAGGAAGCTAAGGATGAGCTCTCCAAACAACTGACATTACTATTCAATAAATCCTTGCAGTCTGGAACTATGCCTGATCAGTGGAAGCTAGCCAACGTAACACCGATATTAAAAAAAGGCAGCAAATCCCTACCCAGTAACTATCGTCCAATTAGCTTAACCTCAGTTGTATGTAAATGCTAGAAACGGTCATACGAGACAGACTCGTAAATCACTTAGAGGAAAATAACATACTTAAAGATACTCAACACGGCTTTCGTAAAAAACGTTCCTGTTTAACAAACCTCTTAGACTTCTTCCACGATATCCTCAACCTCTACGATGAGAGTAAAGCTGTAGATATTTTATACCTTGATTTTCAAAAGACCTTTGACAAAGTTCCCCACAAACGTTTACTGCTAAAACTAAAAGCGCATGGAATACAAGACGGTGTGTTGAAATGGATAGAAAATTGGCTCAGCGACCGAAAGCAAAGAGTAGTCATAAACGGTAAGGCATCTAAATGGCCCAATGTAAGTAGCGGGGTACCCCAGGGATCGGTACTAGGTCCAATTATCTTTCTAATTTACATCAACGACATAGATGAGGGTCTCACCTGTACAATCTCAAAATTTGCTGACGATACAAAAATTGCAAATAGCGTACTCTCAAAAGAACAAGTTGACGATATGCAACACAATCTAGATACATTGTCATGTTGGGCCCAAATTTGGCAAATGAGTTTCAATGCGGATAAATGTAAAGTACTACATATCGGATACCTAAATGAGAAAGCAAACTATTCGATGAATGGCACTCAGCTTAAGAATGTAAACAGAGAAACCGATCTGGGAGTAACAATATCGAGTAACCTAAAACCGAGTCAACAATGTTCAGAAGTTGTTAAGAAGGCAAACAAAAAAATTGGCTTTATAGGCAGGTCATTTGAGCATAAATCCAAAGAAGTTATCCTAACCCTTTACAATTCCTTAGTCCGCCCTCTTCTGGAATACTGCGTTCAATCCTGGTGCCCTTATTACCAAAAAGATATAAACAAGCTAGAACGAGTTCAACGTAGAGTTACCAAAATGATACCTAGCCTAAAGAACAAACCATACGAAGAGCGTCTTAGAGAATTAAATATATTTCCTTTAACCCAGCGCAGATTAAGAGGTGACTTAATTCAAGTGTTCAAAATCATCAAAGGCATCGACAATATGAACTATAGTAAGTACTTCACTATCGACCAATCTAATTACACACGGGGAAACGGTTGCAAAATTATTGGTAAATCTTTTAACTCACACGAATCTAAGAATTTCTTCTTCAATCGAGTTGTCAACTTGTGGAATGGGCTTCCCCGAAACGTTATAGACTGCAGCACCGTTGATTCATTTAAACTCCGCTTAGACAAATATCTCGCATCAAACCCGCGACTGCCGGCGTTTGTAAATGAATAACTTTATTTTATCCCCCCCTCATTACTAACCCATCTGTCCCCTACTAACTTCCTAATCCTGCCACGGACATTAGTTCCAGGGCAGTAGTTCCCTTTCCAATGTTCCCTTACCCACTCTAAACCACTGTTTGGACTCTTGATCCTCAGTGTTTTGGAGGACAAGCAGCCTAGAAGGGTCACTAGACCTGTTGTTGCTTGATTTCCTTTGTACTCCTTTGTACTCCTTTGTACATGCTTAGATTGATATGCAGGATTCTAAGTTGCATAATAAATCGTAGGTAGTGTCCACCATGCTTTAACTCTCTTCGTGGTGCGATGCATAAGGTGTTGATTTTCGGTGTGAGCGTCCTGGGTTTGAATCCACGGACTGCCACATGTGTTTGTAAATTTCATTAATAGATTTTAGGAGTATAGTTGGTTGTTGGAAGGAACATAATAATTGATATTGGTTCAGGGGTAATTTATCGAGAGGACTTCCCTAGTGGTTAAGGCCCCATTAATTGCTCTTTCCATTCACATATGCATAGCCTACGTGAGTTGCAGTTGGGATGTGTGTACATGCTTAGATTGATATGCAGGATTCTAAGTTGCATAATAAATCGTAGGCAGTGTCCACCATGCTTTAACTCTCTTCGTGGTGCGATGCATAAGGTGTTGATTTTCGGTGTGAGCGTCCTGGGTTTGAATCCACGGACTGCCACATGTGTTTGTAAATTTCATTAATAGATTTTAGGAGTATAGTTGGTTGTTGGAAGGAACATAATAATTGATATTGGTTCAGGGGTAATTTATCGAGAGGACTTCCCTAGTGGTTAAGGCCCCATTAATTGCTCTTTCCATTCACATATGCATAGCCTACGTGAGTTGCAGTTGGGATGTGTGTACATGCTTAGATTGATATGCAGGATTCTATGTTGCATAATAAATCGTAGGCAGTGTCCACCATCCTTTAACTCTCTTCGTGGTGCGATGCATAAGGTGTTGATTTTCGGTGTGAGCGTCCTGGGTTTGAATCCACGGACTGCCACATGTGTTTGTAAATTTCATTAATAGATTTTAGGAGTATAGTTAGTTGTTGGAAGGAACATAATAATTGATATTGGTTCAGGGGTAATTTATCGAGAGGACTTCCCTAGTGGTTAAGGCCCCATTAATTGCTCTTTCCATTCACATATACATAGCCTACGTGAGTTGCAGTTGGGATGTGTGTACATGCTTAGATTGATATGCAGGATTCGAAGTTGCATAATAAATCGTAGGCAGTGTCCACCATCCTTTAACTGTCTTCGTGGTGCGATGAATAAGGTGTTGATTTTCGGTGTGAGCGTCCTGTGTCCGAATCCACGGACTGCCACATGTGTTTGTAAATTTCATTAATCAATTTTAGGAGTATAGTTGGTTGTTGGAAGGAACATAATAATTGATATTGGTTCAGGGGTAATTTATCGAGAGGACTTCCCTAGTGGTTAAGGCCCCATTAATTGCTCTTTCCATTCACATATGCATAGCCTACGTGAGTTTTTTTTTTTTTTTTTTTTTTTTTTTAAGAGACAATGAACGGAGGAAGGAAAAACACAGATAAAACAAAAAGGTCCATGTGCCTAAAGGCATCCTCCATTCATAAAATGTTTGTAACAACTGGATTTAAACATTTGTTGATTGTAAGTTTGTGGAAAGCAATTCGAGGGAAGTGAATTCCAAAGAGTAGTAGCTCTGGGGATAAATGAATTCTGATAAGCAGAAGTTCTGCATTGTGGAGGAGAAAGTGTAAATTCATGGGCGCTCTCAGCTGCCCTAGTTCTACGGGGAAAGATGTGGAGAGGCGGCACAATTGAAGCAAGTTCCCGGAACAATTGCTGTGAAAATATCTGTAGAATATGCAAGGGATGCAACGTTTCTTCGTATGGCTAATGTAGGAAGGTCCTGTGTGATTGCAGGGTTATTGATTAATCTAATAGCTTTATTTTGAATTTTGTCCAACTGCCTCAATGCAACCACTCCACTTCCACCCCACAGAGGTGAACAGTAATCCATCTGAGAGCGCACATGACTTTTATATATTACGGCCAACTGCTCGTCAGTGAAGAATTCTCGAACTCTGTACAGGAGTCCCAGTTTTTTAGAGGCATTCTTAGCAATGCTTCTAACATAATGTGTCCAGCTCAAGTTAGTAGTTAATGTTACACCGAGAATGTCAATACTAGGGGAAGTGGGAATATTTACATCATTAAAAAATAATATATGGGAGTCCGTGAGATTCTGTCGGTTAGAAAATTGAATGTACTTGGTTTTCTGTGCATTAAAGGAAACTAGATTCTCTTGTCCCCATTCATTAATTCTAGAAAGGTCCTGGTTCAGAGAAATTGCAGTGTTTATTTTTGAATTTATAAGATCGGGTTGGGTGAAAGAATTGGTAAATGTGAAGGAACTGTGGAGTGTTGAGTCATCTGCGTAGGAATGTATTGGATTATGAGTGGTAGATATGAGATCATTGATATGAATGAGGAACAGAGTTGGGGCCAAAACTGATCCCTGGGGAACACCAGCATTTATTGAGTGAAATTGAGAATAAAGGCCATCTACCATTACACGTATTTTTCTGTTATGAAGATAAGAAGAAATTAGTGGAACTAATGATGCAAGGCCGTAGTGTGACATCTTCGACAATAAGGATTGATGCCAGACTCTATCAAATGCCTTTGATATATCCAGTGCTATTGTATGTGTTTCACCATGTTGGTCTGTTGCAGTTGGGATGTGTGTACATGCTTAGATTGATATGCAGGATTCGAAGTTGCATAATAAATCGTAGGCAGTGTCCACCATCCTTTAACTGTCTTCGTGGTGCGATGCAAAAGGTGTTGATTTTCGGTGTGAGCGTCCTGGGTTCGAATCCACGGACTGCCACATGTGTTAGTAAATTTCATTAATCGATTTTAGGAGTATAGTTGGTTGTTGGAAGGAACATAATTATTGATATTGGTTCAGGGGTAATTTATCGAGAGGACTTCCCTAGTGGTTAAGGCCCCATTAATTGCTCTTTCCATTCACATATGCATAGCCTACGTGAGTTGCAGTTGGGATGTGTGTACATACTTAGATTGATATGCAGGATTCGAAGTTGCATAATAAATCGTAGCCAGTGTCCACCATCCTTTAACTGTCATCGTGGTGCGATGCATAAGGTGTTGATTTTCGGTGTGAGCGTCCTGGGTTCGAATCCACGGACTGCCACATGTGTTTGTAAATTTCATTAATAGATTTTAGGAGTATAGTTGGTTGTTGGAAGGAACATAATAATTGATATTGGTTCAGGGGTAATTTATCGAGAGGACTTCCCTAGTGGTTAAGGCCCCATTAATTGCTCTTTCCATTCACATATGCATAGCCTACGTGAGTTGCAGTTGGGATGTGTGTACATGCTTAGATTGATATGCAGGATTCTATGTTGCATAATAAATCGTAGGCAGTGTCCACCATCCTTTAACTCTCTTCGTGGTGCGATGCATAAGGTGTTGATTTTCGGTGTGAGCGTCCTGGGTTTGAATCCACGGACTGCCACATGTGTTTGTAAATTTCATTAATAGATTTTAGGAGTATAGTTGGTTGTTGGAAGGAACATAATAATTGATATTGGTTCAGGGGTAATTTATCGAGAGGACTTCCCTAGTGGTTAAGGCCCCATTAATTGCTCTTTCCATTCACATATACATAGCCTACGTGAGTTGCAGTTGGGATGTGTGTACATGCTTAGATTGATATGCAGGATTCGAAGTTGCATAATAAATCGTAGGCAGTGTCCACCATCCTTTAACTGTCTTCGTGGTGCGATGAATAAGGTGTTGATTTTCGGTGTGAGCGTCCTGTGTCCGAATCCACGGACTGCCACATGTGTTTGTAAATTTCATTAATCAATTTTAGGAGTATAGTTGGTTGTTGGAAGGAACATAATAATTGATATTGGTTCAGGGGTAATTTATCGAGAGGACTTCCCTAGTGGTTAAGGCCCCATTAATTGCTCTTTCCATTCACATATGCATAGCCTACGTGAGTTTTTTTTTTTTTTTTTTTTTTTTTTTTTTTTAAGAGACAATGAACGGAGGAAGGAAAAACACAGATAAAACAAAAAGGTCCATGTGCCTAAAGGCATCCTCCATTCATAAAATGTTTGTAACAACTGGATTTAAACATTTGTTGATTGTAAGTTTGTGGAAAGCAATTCGAGGGAAGTGAATTCCAAAGAGTAGTAGCTCTGGGGATAAATGAATTCTGATAAGCAGAAGTTCTGCATTGTGGAGGAGAAAGTGTAAATTCATGGGCGCTCTCAGCTGCCCTAGTTCTACGGGGAAAGATGTGGAGAGGCGGCACAATTGAAGCAAGTTCCCGGAACAATTGCTGTGAAAATATCTGTAGAATTATGCAAGGGATGCAACGTTTCTTCGTATGGCTAATGTAGGAAGGTCCTGTGTGATTGCAGGGTTATTGATTAATCTAATAGCTTTATTTTGAATTTTGTCCAACTGCCTCAATGCAACCACTCCACTTCCACCCCACAGAGGTGAACAGTAATCCATCTGAGAGCGCACATGACTTTTATATATTACGGCCAACTGCTCGTCAGTGAAGAATTCTCGAACTCTGTACAGGAGTCCCAGTTTTTTAGAGGCATTCTTAGCAATGCTTCTAACATAATGTGTCCAGCTCAAGTTAGTAGTTAATGTTACACCGAGAATGTCAATACTAGGGGAAGTGGGAATATTTACATCATTAAAAAATATATGGGAGTCCGTGAGATTCTGTCGGTTAGAAAATTGAATGTACTTGGTTTTCTGTGCATTAAAGGAAACTAGATTCTCTTGTCCCCATTCATTAATTCTAGAAAGGTCCTGGTTCAGAGAAATTGCAGTGTTTATTTTTGAATTTATAAGATCGGGTTGGGTGAAAGAATTGGTAAATGTGAAGGAACTGTGGAGTGTTGAGTCATCTGCGTAGGAATGTATTGGATTATGAGTGGTAGATATGAGATCATTGATATGAATGAGGAACAGAGTTGGGGCCAAAACTGATCCCTGGGGAACACCAGCATTTATTGAGTGAAATTGAGAATAAAGGCCATCTACCATTACACGTATTTTTCTGTTATGAAGATAAGAAGAAATTAGTGGAACTAATGATGCAAGGCCGTAGTGTGACATCTTCGACAATAAGGATTGATGCCAGACTCTATCAAATGCCTTTGATATATCCAGTGCTATTGTATGTGTTTCACCATGTTGGTCTGTTGCAGTTGGGATGTGTGTACATGCTTAGATTGATATGCAGGATTCGAAGTTGCATAATAAATCGTAGGCAGTGTCCACCATCCTTTAACTGTCTTCGTGGTGCGATGCAAAAGGTGTTGATTTTCGGTGTGAGCGTCCTGGGTTCGAATCCACGGACTGCCACATGTGTTAGTAAATTTCATTAATCGATTTTAGGAGTATAGTTGGTTGTTGGAAGGAACATAATTATTGATATTGGTTCAGGGGTAATTTATCGAGAGGACTTCCCTAGTGGTTAAGGCCCCATTAATTGCTCTTTCCATTCACATATGCATAGCCTACGTGAGTTGCAGTTGGGATGTGTGTACATACTTAGATTGATATGCAGGATTCGAAGTTGCATAATAAATCGTAGCCAGTGTCCACCATCCTTTAACTGTCATCGTGGTGCGGTGCGTAAGGTTTTGATTTTCGGTGTGAGCGTCCTGGGTTCGAATCCACGGACTGCCACATGTGTTTGTAAATTTCATTAATCGATTTTAGGAGTATAGTTCGTTGTTGGAAGGAACATAATAATTGGAGAGTAAATTTACTTTGCAAGGTGGTAATTTTATAGGCTTGTTCTCTCCCACATCGATGTCATGCACCGCCCAAGATGTCAAACCTGGTGCATCCCCGAACACGTGTGGATAAGCCCACAAGGTAGTAAACATCTCCTCAACCCTTTCCGGAGGTAAATGGGTCAATTTCTCCCGCAGGGCCAGGTACCCGTTCTCTGCCCATGTCCCAGCCGGCACAGCCTCACCTGGGAAAAACTACCTCTCCTCCTTCATGCCTTCTACAACCAGGACAGGGCAACGAGACACGGCATCCTGGTCCCTGGGACCGGAGAATTGGGGAGAGTGCAGAGGGGGGTTGAGAGGCACTGCAGGAGCCTTGCCTGGCGTTCCCACAGTGCATGAACCGCTAGCCCCGGGACCCGGGTTATCCAACCACCATCCACCAGGCCTGGGCTCAACCTGCACCTCCGACTCCAACTCTCCAGTCAATAACATAGGCAAGAAATTGACAGGATCTGACTCAACTTTCTCACTGACCCGTTCTGAGCGGATACAGTAGCACATGTGAGTATTGTTCACATGTGTGGGGAGGTTCCTCTCATACCTCTCTCCTAGACAAAGTTGAAAGGAAGGCCTTTCGTATCATTAACTCCCGTCCACTCACCAACTCTCTGCAATCTCTCTCTCTCCGCCGCAATGTTGCATCTCTCTCGCTATTCTGTCGCTACTATAATAATCAGTGTTCCTCAGAGCTTTCCCAGTGCATACCACCTCCTTTACGTAGGGCACGTGGTACCCGTCTTGCAACTCAATCCCACCCCTACTCTGTGGAACTCTCTAACCAAAGAGTGAAACATTACTCTCAAACTTTCTTCTACTCAACAGCTGAGCTCTGGAACTCTCTCCCAGAATCAGTCTTTCCCTCTTCCTATGACTTAAATTGCTTCAAACTCTGTGTGTCCAGGCATTTTGGCTCGATCGTCCCTTGATTTTGGCCCTGTCACTCTTTCAACTATGGGGGAGGCACTCGCTATAGGCAATTCTGCCTTTTGCCTCCCAATCACATAGAAAAAAAAAAAAAAAAAAAAATGCCTCAGACAACTCCCCGTTAACACCAGCAGGTGACTGATCGGCGCCCAGGCAACTCTCTCGGCTAGCCCCTTTAGGTGACGTCGCCTGTATGCCCGCCGCACTACAGTACCTCTTCAACATGTTAATATGGCAGAGCTGATGGGTCTTATGTCTGTCTGGATTACTCTCCCCGACCTTAGAAAACAAGTGTGTTAATGAAACATCACTCTGCGGCGCCTCACCAATCTCCCCCAGTGCCACGGTGGTAAGATTAGGTATAGCCTCCAAGTCGGTCTGATTCGATGATACAGGATCAACCGGTCCCCCCGTAGGGACCCGATCGCTCCCTTCAGTATCACCTCTGGCACCGGGTGAAACGAGTGAGGAGCTTTCCGCTGAGCCTTCCTCCTTGTCCTGCACACCCTCGGCACCCTGCAGATCAGTCAAATCTATGGGTGATGCAGATTTAGTACTGTACATCCCCTCGATCAGATCTATCTCCTCCCCTAACAATTCCTCCGGCTGTGCAACCTGGGCCATAGATCTCTTGACCTCACACACCGGAAACAAATCGGGAGGCAGCTTCTTAGCCTCCTTGTTCCTCTCCTCCGGCTGTACCTGCTCCGACACCACTACCGGAGGTGGAAAGACTCTTCTTCCTGCCATATCTGCTCCAAGAAGAAAATCAATCCCCTCCACAGGTAATGAGTCCATGACCGCTACCTTCGCCGTCGCCGTGACTACAGGACACCTAAGATGAATAGGAACGAGGCTATAACAGGCCTCAGTGTTTACATCTCAACATAACACAAACTCGTCAGATTTTATGGGCTTCCCCATCAAGTTCAAACACATGGACTGCTTAGCTCCCGAATCCCTAAGAACTTTGACTGGATACACCTTCCCACACAGCTCTACTTCACCCTCATGAACGAAAGCCCGGCACCCAGCGAGTAAGGTTTCTGGACCTGCATTGGTACCTAGTTGAGAAACTTTGTCGGGGCCAGGCTGTGCCACGATCGTTGGCACCCCATGCTTCACCCTTTGGTCTGCCTCCAACCTCGGTAACAAAGATTCATCCCCTCCTCCCTGGATACCAACCACTAACGACACAGGCTTAGCAAGCGCTGCAGAAAACTTTGCCTAGGGACAGTTTGGCTTAATATGTCCGGTTTGTTTACACCCATAACACCTAACAACACTGGAATCGGGTCGGGCTGAATTTGGTGATTTTAGTCTGTCTCCACCGTTGTTATTACGTGTGGGACCAGGGCCACTATTACTGTACCCCCCGCTTCCACCTGCTCGGTACTTCTCGTCACGGGCAGTCGTGGGGGGGGGGGGGGGGGCATATCTGGCACGATCAGTGAAACCCTTGGTTGCCAATACTCGATCGTTAGCCCACACGGCAGCATCAGACAGCTTGCCGGGGCGCTTCTCACAGATCTTTCGGCATATTTCTCTGTCGACATTGTTGGTAAAGTGTTCTAGCAGGAAAAGCTCAATTGCCTCATTTAAATTTGTTACATTTTCACTTAAAAGCCAATGAGACAAACAATCACTGAGGTACTTAGCAAACTCAACATGAGTATAATTAGGCTTCTTCCTAGCATTACGAAATTTATGGCGATAGCCTTCTGGTCTGAGTTCATAAGCCTTAAGGATAGCCTGCTTTAAATTATCATACTCTGCTAAGTCCTCCACTGACATCCTATCATATGCCTCGAGCGCTTTTCCCTTGAGAACATTTGCCACCAATGCCGCCCAGCGTTCCCGTGGCCACTCGAACTCCCGTGCTTTCTTTTCAAATCGCTGGAACCATTCAGTGACTTTTCCCTCGTCAAAAGCGGGAACGAGCTTCAGGCTACGAGACAACTTTAACTCGCTAGATTCCTCCCTGTGTACCGTGCCCACTTGTCCCCTTGTGTACCTACCCCCGTGTACTTCAACTTTGGTTCTTTGTAATTCCATTGTCATTCTCTGTGGTTTTTAACCCTCTCACATCCGGACGCGATTTTTGAGCCTATTAGGGATACTTTAAATCCTTTGTTACCGTCAGGGGTATCTATAAACCTTTTAGTTTGTTTACTTCAACCTCTGCAGTTGTCTTTGAGTTAGCTGTGGGCAGAAAACTAATTTTGGAGAGGTAATTATAACAGTGAGAGTAATCTTTTTTCTTATTGCTAATCTGGCAACCTCTGCGTCCTATGGTCGTGAGAGGGTTAACCTCTCCTGCGTCTCTCTCTCTTCTCTTTTCTCCTGCCTTTCTCTCTCTCTCTCTCTTGCCTTTCTCTCTCTTCTCTTTTCTCCTGCATTTCCAACTTCTTCAACTCTAGTTGTACTAGAGCATCACTCGATAGCCCTACCGGGGCAAAAATAGGGGGTGGTGTAGGAACATAAGTGGGACGGTAACGTGGCTGAATCGTAGAAAGTCCGGCTGGGATAAATGGGGTGGGGGGGGTGGGAGGTGTAACCTGGTTCTGTGCCGCCCAGCCAGCGGCAGGAGTACAGTGTAAAGGATAAAAATGGGGTTGAGTAAGTTGGGGCACACCAGAGGGCACGTTAGGCAACAACGGGGGATTAACAGTAGGACAGGTAAACTTGGAAGACGTTATGCTCTCATTAAAAGGACTAGGTGTGCGCGGCGGAGAGTTTGCAGGCGTGATATAGCCTCCTGCCGGCACAGTTGTTGGCTCAGCCTCCTCTCGAACATCATAATAATACTGCCATATATACAACAGACATGCTTCCCTCGTGGTAAGAAGAGACCCCACTACTCCCAACACTGTTGCTATCAACCTCAATTCCTCCACCCTTCTCAACTGCATTTGTGCCCATTCTGTAGAACTCCGAAGGAACACTCTCGCATCCTCCTCACTGGTGATATGTAACGGCACGACACTCTCCCCCTCCTCTCTTGCTTGTTGTTCAGGCATAATAAAATATAAAATGCTAGACACCTATTCTAAAAAAAAATCCTCCGATCAAAATAAATCCTATTAATACTGCTGGTACTATTCTGATTATCCTAGGCAAGGTCGCCACTGTTACGAATCTGGACCTCAGTTGTTTAGAGACGGTATACGAAAATAATTACTAATGGAAATCCACCTTGTCTCTCTACCAAACAACACCACGACGCAACAGGTAAGAGCACTTTGAACACTTCCAGGCTCTGCTCAGGGCTTAAGGTGCACACTGCCCTGCTCCTATTCTGAATAATAAGTAGAACAGAAATACTCCTGTAACTTACTAGCTGCGAGAACTCGAAACCAACACCGGGATTAGCAATGCTGGGTTGGATAATCAAAACAGTTAAATATATATAGGCTACCAGCAGACATCAACGACAACAAGAGTGCAGGTGTACTTCGAGCATAACAGGCTATGCGCGCCCTCGACAATACTAAACCGTGCGCAAACCAGCCAACGGTAATCCACTCTCAACCCAAGAGAGTTGCACATAATAATATTGCATATAATAATGTTCTAACAATACAAGGCAGTGTCCTAATATGACTACTAACCTCAGGGTGATATTAGTGGAAGCAAGTTGCCCTGACCACCTCTATTATCACACCAATATATCCTGCTTCAACCTGGGCCCCCCAGTGAGTTACCGCCCAAACAATGAACTCTTAGAGTCCACCTCCCACACTCACTTAACTATGGGGGGGGGGGGCGGGTCCAGACTGAAGCTGGATTCCTAATTAATATTAAACACTCCGTTGCCTCAGTTCGAAATCCGAGATAGGGAACAAAAAATGGCTGGGGCAGAACCGTCAAGGCTGCTGCCGGGTCATAAGCACAACCACTGGGAAAATATGTGGGGTATGGATGTGTGTGTGTGTGGACTGTCTATGGGATTACCAGTGCTTATTAGTAAGGACCCCGGCAAGCCTCCCAGCTCTTCCCTACCACATATTCCGACGTAAGCCACCGGAGGTACAGAACATATGAAACAAAGGTAAATATAATAAATGCTGATCAGAGGAAAAGAATAATTAAAGAATGAACGAATGTCTAGGATTCTCTGTTAATTACATTACGTTACTATTATGCAAGCAAGGAAAAACAGCAGGGGCAGACTGGGGTGCCACAAGAGAGAGCTACCACCACCTATACTGTCTGGCCGCCCACGAGAGAATGGCGAGGCCTGGCCCTGGCGTAGCTAGGGGAGCCAAGCTCAAACTAAGGGGTTGCAATATCTCACCACACGATATGTTAAGACTAAGACACTTCACAAGAATAACTTGTGCTAAAGTATTCCTGTGTTAACAAATTAACTAAAACAGTGTGGCAGATAAAATAAAGTACATCTTTGTATTGTAACATAACTGAACTTTCAATGGTCACACAATTAATTAAACTTGTGTTGCTTAGCAACACTACCTTCCCCCCCCCCCCCCCCAAGAGAGCAACATTCCGTCCTCCCCTTCCTCACTTGACCAGCCACGCCTAGCAGCAAAATACAGTACTGCCACTAACTAACAACTGGTTAGACGAAACTAGTAACACTCTATTGGCTCATTCTACACAAATGTTTATTGAGACAAAAATGCTTAGAGGCACGGCAAAACTAGTCATGCACAATTGGAAGGGTATTGGAGAGTAACTCACAATGCCAGGTCTTTCTAATAGACTTGGCACAGCTGCTCTCAGGAAGTCTGGCGCCACTAAAGTCTATCTACTCCTAAAAGACCCTGGTCATTGTGACAATATATATATATATATATATATATATACATATAGGAGGAAAAGAATGACGAGGGACGTAACAACCAACATCTTTATTACACACATTTTCAAACGTTTCGACATATAGTGTATACCATCATCAGTGACCTAAAAGTGAACAAAAACGAAAATATTAATTTATTGAGGGATATAAAGTCTGTAAATTTAAATCTGAGTAACGCTAAAACCTAAAACTAAATAAAATAAAAGGTATAGATACTAAACATTTAAATTTGAAAACATATGGGGGATTAGACAACACTTAAGGGGAAAGCAGAAGTCGAAATATTGAGTTTAGGTTGAATTTTCTTAATGTGAAGGGATTCCAAAATTCTCAAGTTTATAGAAGAGCAACTATCAATGATTTTAAAGTTGTCCTTGTTTAGCGGAATTTTACATACCTTAGTGCAATGGTCCCTCACAGCAGAGTGAGGAGGGTTTGTGAATGGTTGACCCGTCCTGTAAGACTGACCTAAATGCTCATCAACTCGAGTCTTAAGTGAGCGAACAGTGCTGCCCACATATCCCGCTTGGCAACTGGGACAATTAAAACTATAAACAATTGACGAGCGTAGGTTGTCTGGCAGGCGGTCTTTAAAATGAAAAAAATTAACCAATTGTGAACTTATTAACAGGTATGAATTTAACCCTTAATTAGCGGCGAGCAACATAAGTCGAGTTAAATAAAGCTGGACTATGTGGCGGCGCTCGACATAACTCGAGTGGCAATTTCAGCACGTAATGTGGCTGAGAGAGAGAGACAAGTGGTGGCAGGAGACTAGCGAGCGTATGACTGCTCCAGACCACCGCGGCGAACCTACTGACACAAATCTCAGCTCCCTCCTCCCTCTCTCACTCGCTACATACTCAATTATGTACCGAAAGTACCGAATTACCTGCTTTTTGCACTCGCGTTGCACGGTTATTGCAAGAAAACTATTCATCATACAAGGATCGTTATGGTGTCATTCGAAAGCTCTGTTTATGCCCTTTCAGGGATAGATACTTGTTTTACGTTCTGGGTCTTATTTAGGCATGAAAATGATCACGTAAACAGCCCTATTTTGGCTAAAAACACCCCGCTGGGCGGTACACATAAATAAACCGCATAGGCCGCTCGTAAGGTGTTAAAGATCTTGTCTGGGTAAAATTTAAGTAAGGTAATCTCAAGAGACGTTATTATTTTCTTGGTCCAGTCACCTAGATAAGGAATGCAAAAATAAATAACCTCCTAACTTGCTGTGGGAATAGACATTTTGGGTTGGAATTTCTTGTTTAGGAATCTGCCTAGTTGTTTATCAAAGAATGATCCAGTATATCCATTATTACTAAAATACTTCCTCAAAAAGTTAACTTCATTATGGAACATAAAATAATTAGATGAGAGGCTAAACGCTCGATGGAGGAGATTCTTGATGCTATTTAGTTTAAAATTAAAATGACAGAAACTGAAAAAACTAGTGCCTAAACCCAAGAAGGTTGGTTTCCTAAAAATCGAGAGAGTTAAACCTCCATTCTTCTTGTTAATTGAAAGGTCTAAAAAGGGGAGTTTGGAATCATTTTCTTCTTCCATGGTAAAAGAAATGTTATTATGTTGTGAATTAAGGTACTCTAAAAACTTAACAGCGTGACCTTTCTCCTGGAAAAATACTAGCGTATCATCGACATAGCGACGATAGAGAAGTGGTTTGAAGGCAATGGGACAGTTGTTAATCCAGTTTTGTTCATGGAAGCATAAGAACACATTAGCAAGAGTGGGGCCCAGGGGAGATCCCATGGCTACGCCATCGATCTGTTTGTATAGATCACCATTAAATAGGAACATGTTATCTTTAACACAGACTGATATTAAATTCTTAAAAACTCTCTTTGTCAATCCTATAAACTTATTGCCTCCCGAAAAAGCTAAATTTGCACATATATCAATAGTTTCATTGAGTGGGATATTCGTAAAAAGTGACTTGACATCATAACTAACCATAAAACATGACTCAGGTAATTTATAATCTGACAAATATTGAGCTAGATCGTACGAATTCTGAACAGTATAGTCATTGGTTGTGAAAGGACTCAGGCTAGGTACTAAGAATTTTGACAATTTATATGAGGCTGTATTATATGCTGCCATGATCGGTCTAAAGCCACTTTCACACATTCACGATGTTGGTCCCGATGTACCCCCCGAGGTACACAAATTGGTACATCGGCAGAGACAGTGACAGGATGTACGCGTTTGACGACGAAGCCTCGACGGTGACACGTCGTAGCCACGCCGGGCCAGATGGTACCACGGTTGCAACACGACGGCGCCACGTCAATGCTGTAACGGTCAAAATTCCGGTCAAAACCGTACCCCGACGTATCCCGACGTGGCACGTGGGGAACACGACGAGGGGCGATGGACTTATGATGGTGACACGTGGCCGACCCGACGAGGACGACGCCACAACGTCAGGCAGCCTGACAGATATCATCAATACATATGGTGTTAAAGGTATTACGTTCAACGGTCAAGTTTAAGGTAAGATAAGGTCGAATTATTTCTTTGTAAGGTATAGGCGTATGATTTTTTTTATATAAAATCAAGTTTTTGTCGTAGAGAGCTGGTTCTTCGTAAATAACAATCTGTATTAATTGCCGGTATACGAAATTAATATCTAAAAACTGTATCGAACGTTAAATTATATGAAAATAGACCAAGAAGTGAAGCGAAAATATTTACCAGTGGGTGACAGCGGCGACGGAAAAAATATATTCAGGAAAAATTAAAGTTTTGATCGTACATATAGTCCAGTAAATCTAGCAATCATTTAACTGGACCTAGAACAAATTGCAATAGAAGGTTTTTTGGCTTTAACTTGTTTATTAGGTCCCTCTGATGAACATATAAAAAGTCTCCAACTTTTGGACACTGGGAAAGTGGTTAATTTGCATAAATTCAAGATGGCCGCCGTCCAAAGATTCAATTTACAGATAACTTTTTTCTGGTTGCTCCTAGACCCTATAAATGTATTACAAACAACGTTTTTTGGCTTTAACTTGTTTATTAGGTCCCTCTGATGAACATATAAAAAGTCTCCAACTTTTGGACACCTGGAAAGTGGTTAATTTACAGCCGAAAAACCTTACAGACAGGCTGAACTGTCTCTTTCACAAGGGGTGACACAGGCACTTTGTGCTTGTATGGGTTTTTTGACCTGTTGTCCCTCTTTTTTATAAAAAAAAACAAAAAAAAACATGACGTAGTATGACGTCATTCAGAGCCAATTATGTAATTCATGATAGGAGTTCGTATTCACTTGGATCATCGGTGCTTGCATCAAAGTTGCTATTTTGACAGAGTCCTTTACATTGACCACATGCACTGGAACATTCAAGCTCATTCCGTTTGCAACTACAGCGTTGAGTGTCACAGTTGCCCTTACACTGACATCTGACCAATTTCAGTAGTGAATCAGGAGCCACTGGCGAATCCATCGTCTTCGGTTCAAGCTGTCCCTTCCGCAGACACCAGCCCCATTTCTCGGGGTCCACACAGTTCCCCATCCATTCCTGGACCTGACAATAAACTCGGAACGAGTGGTATTTGGCTGCATCGGTTGTTGGGGGAAGGCTGTGAACTTCAACGGTAGTTGAACTTTTTGCCACCTTGTTGCAAAACTTTGTCTTTCGCAGTCCGTCAAGGGTGTCATTTCCTTTTCCCCCGTACAAATAAACCAAGGCCTTTTCACCAGCTGATGATATCGCGTCTTTACTTCCACTTTGGCAACAGAATGCTTCTATACATTTCAAGAAACCGTTGTCTTCCCTCACTTTCCTCAAGGCAGCCCCTTTACCAATACCATACAGTCGCGAGGTTGTGTCACATCCACAGAGTGCATGGACAACTGGCAGGACATGACAGATGCTTTCACCGAGAGCTTCTGCTACTGAGTTAATATGCCAACATTTCCCACCTTCCTTGCTCGACTTGAAGTACAAATCATTCATCCCTCGTTCCGCATAATGACACAACAGCACCAACAAGTCTGTGTCCTCACCTATCACATATGTCACGGTTTCCCTTGCATGCTCAATTCCCTTCTTCGCAATCATGACATCTGCATCTGCTGGCGCATTGACACAGTCAATTCCATTTGCCTTGAATGTTTCACACACACTAAGTCAATGAAGTTTTGCTTATTGTCCGAGTTTGACAAGAAGTTTTCCTTTTTTGACCGAAGGGGCATGGTTGGAGTGAACATCACCTTTTGACCAAAGACTCCTTTTGATCGTCGATTGTGTGTCATGTCCTTGGTAGTAGGTCCTGATTTATAACCGTCTAATACAACCACCGGGTTGAGAAAGTTTTTGGAAACATGCTTCATGTACATGCTTGCAATGTCCTCAAATGTGTCACCCTTCTTCCATGGAATCCTTTGCAATAAGGAACCACCATCCAGAACATGGGTCACAGTCCTTTCTTCCTCAAATGATTCCAATGACGACTTGGGAACAACAGCAGCTATCTCATCTCCTAGCTGTGGTTTATTGGCTTCCCTGAGCCTCCCCCACTTATCGAACAGAGCAGTAGGGTAGCTAGACAACTCATACGCAAAGACCTCTTCAACACCTAAGTCCCTGTTATTAGCAAAGATGAGGAGCCTCTGGAAAAGGAGCTGTGGGTCGATTGGTACTTTTTCAGCACTGATTGTAACCTTTGCACCCAACGACTCAACTTGATCTTTCTTCCTAAATGAAAAGTCAAAAGCATTGCTACCTTCCATCTTCTGCACAATGTTCATACCAACCTCATACAGTAAATGAGGATTGGCCGAGGCTGGTCCTGTCACACCGTTGGCAATATTCCTGAGTTCATTTGATTCTTGAAATGGATCATAATCCTTGAAGAATGCGAGAACCTTCTCTGTGTCCTTCCTATCTCGTTCACGCCTTGCTTCAGTCATTTCTTTGTGCTGCTCAGAGGTGTGGAAATGCTTCCCTGTCAGTTCTTGCATAACTTCACTCACCTCAGCGCAGGCTGGCATAGCAAGTAACCAGCGCAGGCGTTGCGTTTCCTCCATGCCCCTACCACGTGTCAATCCACCATTCGTTTTCAAAGAGCGCATCAAAACCTGCTCTATAACCAAGTCGCTTGGCAGTCCTGCCCACAGCCGATCACTTCGGCGGATCACAAATAGACCGAGTTCAATTGACAGAACATGTCTGGGTTGAGCTGCTCAAGTTCAATCATGTCTTGAATGTACACATGGGCTGACTTGGCATAATTGTTATGACCACACGCTGCAAAGTACGGCAACATCTCCTGGATGTAAAGGTAGGGCTTGACCTAGAACAAATTGCAATAGAAGGTTTTTTGGCTGTAAGGTTTTTTGGCTGTAAATTAAGCACTTTCCAGGTGTCCAAAAGTTGGAGACTTTTTATATGTTCATCAGAGGGACCTAATAAACAAGTTAAAGCCAAAAAACGTTGTTTGTAATACATTTATAGGGTCTAGGAGCAACCAGAAAAAAGTTATCTGTAAATTGAAGCTTTGGACGGCGGCCATCTTGAATTTATGCAAATTAACCACTTTCCCGGTGTCCAAAAGTTGGAGACTTTTTATATGTTCATCAGAGGGACCTAATAAACAAGTTAAAGCCAAAAAACCTTCTATTGCAATTTGTTCTAAGTCCAGCCCTACTTTGACTGGTCTAATAGGCCATATATGTACCATTAGAAAGCTAATGAAAAATCCAATATATCACTTGCTTACAGAATATTCATTGTCCCATATTTTATCGGTGAAAATGGGGAGGGAAAGTATGGGCGGACTGAACAGTAACCTTCACCTACGGTGAAATTCCACATATTATTATTTTAATTTATTTTGTTGTTGAAATCTTATATAATAACCTTTCCTCTTGCCGTTCATATTTTTTTTTAAATAACAACAAACAATTATAATGGGTGAAAACCAACTAAGATGAGGAGGGAAAGTACGGGCGGACTGAACAGTAACCTTCACCTACGGTGAAATTCCACATATTATTATTTTTATTTATTGTTTTGTTGAAATCTTATATACTAACCTTTCCTCTTGCCGTTCATAAAAAAATTAATTAAAAACAAAAAATATTATGGGTGAAAACCAATTGAGAGCGAATATTTTGGTGCGGCTGGGATTCTATAAAAACAAAAAAACTATCGTTATAGATTTATTTCTATAACATCCAATATTGATGATAGCATATTCTAAACACCGCCATCATGTTCAGCGGAAATGTTTTTTGTGATTTATTATGCAAATAAAAATAACGATAAAAAAACGATATACCGGTACCGGTATATCTCATATAGTATATAATATAACAGTGCGTTTAATCTCCACAGGTAGGCTACACTTCGTGATGAATCATATTTTCTCTAATTGTGGAAGGTAAAATGTATTGATATAAACCTATCTTGTGCAAAAGGATCGATATAAACATAGCTTGTGCAAGGATGGAATCGTCGAAAACACAGGAACAATCTCCTCTATCTAAGACCCATCCACCCACACAAACACTACCTTGTGTTAAATTAATCAATAACACTTAGTATTTCCTTTGGCTTTTACTATTATAAACACTACTGTATTAGGTAAAATGAAATTCAATTCCATAGAGCATAATTATAATAACATTTATTGCATACCGGGTATCAGTGGCGGTCGATATAGCCACACAAGAACAATAACACACACACACACTCGCTCGACAATTAACACACACGTGTTTCGGTAATCATACCGGTACACTGATTTTTCATTTGAACTTATTAACTCGTTTAATATAAGTTGATTATGGAATATTATATACGGTATATACGGTATAGGCCTACCTATACCATATCAGGTCTTTATTTATTCATGATGTGCGTATTTATAGTGTTGTCAGAATACTCCACTAATCCGAAGCACTGTCGGTCCGCTGCCATTCGGATTACATGACTTTTACTGTAATATATTATAACTATTTATACCCCGACGCCGCCACGTCGATGCCGATGATACCGGATGCAGACACGCGAGACCCACGCCATCGACACGTTGTACCCGACGTTACCCGATGGTACCACGCCAAAAGTACATCGTGCGAAATTTTTGAACAAATCCAAACCTTTGGTGGCCAACCCCGATTTGCCACGTCCCGCATCGCGCGGGTAACACGATGCTCCCCGACGACCCCGACACACGTTGGGGATTGCACCACGTTGTGTCCCGATATTCAAATCGGGGTACATCGGGACCAACATCGTGAATGTGTGAAAGTGGCTTAAGGGGGATCGAAGCTTTATAGATCTTGGGGAGACCATACAAGATTGCAGGGGATGAACCAGTATTGCTTAAGGGATCGGGATTCAACGAGATCAATGGCGTTCAGGGAAACTAAATTGTTCACAAAGCGTGAAACTTTATCCTCGATTTTAGTCGTTAATTTGTGGATATCTGAATATATTAGCTTGGTGAATTTAGAGGCATCTTGTATAATATCCTTCATCTTCGAAATGTAGTCGAATTTATTAAGCAAAACTACGCCTCTCCCTTTGTCAGGTTTACAGATGACCAATACATATACTGTACATATATATATATATACTTTATGCCGGGTTCGAACCACCGTGTCGGGACGAGTGTCCTTGCTATAATCAACGCTACCACGGCGTGATGAATAATGCGTAACCTTTGCCTATTTATATTAACGAGTTTTGCCAGACAAAGTCAAACGAAACGACTTGTGTAATCTGAACGAGAATACAAACCTGATATCACATAATAAGAAAAGAATGTCAGTAACCTCATTGTGACAAACAACATCACACGTAATCCAAACAACCTTCAACATACCAGTGTAGTTTATGAAATATCTTGTCCGAACGAAGGTTATAAACTTCATACATGAACTACAGTACATTGGTATAACCACAGCTACTCTAAGCAAACGACTCACTATGCACTTACGATCTGGCTCAATAAAGGATCATATGAAGCAACAACACAAATCTATTCTCAATAGATAGGAATTAACGGACAATAGTGATTTTGTAGTATTACTAGAATACTTTATGACTCCTAATATCAGAAGCCTTACTAATAAAAAACAAACCGAAACTGAATAACCAAACCACAGATCTAGACAGAAAATTTAAGCTTTTTAAGCACAACATACGAACAACACATCGGGAACGTCATTCTGCGACATTAAACACCTCCAGAAACTACACGCACAAACACTCACACTGAGAGCCGGCCGTACAACGTTTCACAAGACAGTAAGGACGATCAACATTTATTGTAATGATACGTGTAAACATATATTATTGTAATGATACGTGTAAACATATATTTATTGTAATGATACGTGTAAACATATATTTATTGTAATGATACGTGTAAACATATATTTATTGTAATGATACGTGTAAACATATATTTATTGTAATGATACGTGTAAACATATATTTATTGTAATGATACGTGTAAACATATATTTATTGTAATGATACGTGTAAACATATATTTTAACTCCGATCTAGTGTCAACCACTAGCGTATTTTATATATATAATTAACACTTATAAAAGACTTTTAAATATATTTACATTTTCGTTCCCCACAGATAAACACTTCTGAAGTTGTGTAAGGTTTCATGAAACTTCTAGTGCATAACATTAATTAACCGTCCTGGTGGTGTAATGTTTAGAGTGTTTAAAAATCTGTATGTGAAAACCCAGGTTCGAATCCCGGTGGATCACATATATGCTTTCATTAATTTCATTGGAGGTGTTTGGTGTTTGGTGAAATTAATAAATATATATATATATATATATATATATATATATATATATATATATACAGTATATATATATATACCGATATATATATATATATATATATATATATATATATATATATATATATATATATATATAAAATAATAATAATAATAATAATAATCTTCTGGTTACTTATATAGCGCCCGTATCTCCTCCTTCAAGGATTCACAAGCGCTTGGCTTTCTTTAGTCTACCAGAGACCATTACCCATCCCCCTTGCTCATAGGGAGATGGTAACCGCCGGCTGTATCCCAGAAAAACTTTTCAATCTGAGCGGGGATTGAACGCGAGACCTTCAAGATGGGAATCAGGCACGCTATCAACTGAGCCAGCCGGACGGCTGGCTCAGTTGATATACCAGCATATATATATATATATATATATATATATATAATTACTGTATGTGTATAATATATATATATATATATATATATATATATATATATATATATATGATTCATATATATGATTCATATATATATATATATGACACCTTCTTCCGACACAGAATGATCCACAGGTACATGTGGAAACGGATGTTGACGATGAAGGATAAGACAGTGGTGGAACGAAAGTCATTGATTGATTATGTATGTGTGGATGAACGAATGAAGAAATCTGTGTTGGATGCTAGGGTGTACAGGGGTATTGGAGGGGGTCTGTCTGATCATTATGTAGTGGTAGCTAAGGTTAGGATACAAAAGAAGTGGGTGAGGAGAGCTGGAGGGAGGCGAGAGGAGGGTGGAATGGTGAGGAGGGTGGAGAGGTTGCAGGAGGAGGAAGTCAGGAAGGAGTACAAGAGAGCAGTGGAAAGACGACTAGGAGGGTTCGACCTGGAAGTTATGGAGGAAGTGGAGGAGATGAGCAAGGTGTTTAAGGATGAGATCTGTGCAGCATGTGAGGAGGTGTGTGGAGTGAGGAGAAGAGGGAGGGGAGTGAAAGGTACAGCATGGTGGACAGAAGAGGTAAGAATAGCTGTGGAAGAAAAGAAGAGAGCATATAGAGAGTGGTTGGGTAGTAGAGGGAATGAAGATTTCGAGAGACAGAAACGAGCGAGGTACGTGGAGAGTAAGAGGGTGGTGAAGAGAGTAGTGAAGGAAAGTAAGAGAAGAGTAGATGAGGAATTTGGAAGGAATCTGAGTGTAAAATGGAGGCAGAGTAAGAAACTGTTCTGAAAAGAAGTCAAGAAAGTTAGGGAAGGTAGCAAGGGAAACAGTAAGGGTGTGAAAGATAAGAATGGGAGAATGCTAGCCGAGAAGCAAGAGAGAGTCGACAGATGGAGGGAGTTCTTCAATGAGTTGCTAAATGTAAGGAATGAAGAGCCAGCAAACATAGCTAGATATGGTATGGGAGGGAGAAGAAGAGAAGTAGTGGAGGAGGAGGTGGGGATCAGGAGGTCAGAAGTGTGGGAAGCCATGAAAAGAGTGAAGTTGGGGAAAGCACCAGGAACAGATGGAGTGTGTGGGGAAATGTTGAGGTATGGTGGTGAGATAGTGATAGAATGGGTATGGAAAATGTGAAAACTAGCATGGGAGAAGGGGAGTGCACCCGATGACTGGAAGACTGGCATAATAGTCCCCCTATATAAGGGCAAAGGGGAAAGAGGAGTGTGTGGTAACCACCGAGGAATATGTCTTCTAAGCGTAGTAGGGAAGGTATACAGTAGGGTAGTGATTGAGAGAGTGAGAGTGAGAACGGAGAAATGGATAGGCGACGAGCAGGAAGGTTTTAGGATGTATAGATCAGATTTTTACCAGTATTGTGTTGTGGAGAAATATCTGGAGAAGAAACAAAATGTGTATGTTGCCTTTATGGACTTGGAGAAGGCCTATGACAGAGTGGATAGAGAAAGTTTGTGGAAAGTACTTAGAATATACGGAGTAGAGGGCAAGTTGCTGAAAGCAGTGAAGAGCATGTATGAGGGTGCAAAGGCGGCAGTACATGTGGAGAGTGAGCAGAGCGAGTTCTTTGACCTGAATGTTGGTTTGAAACAGGGGTGTGTGATGTCCCCGTGGTTGTTTACTGTATATATGGATGGAGTCATGAAAGAAATACTATCAAGAGCAGTGGATCTTGGTGTATCGCTGAAAAGGGAGGGAATTGAGTGGAAGCTACCTCTACTGCTGTTTGCGGATGATACAGTTCTGATGAGTGACAATGAATGGGAGTTGCAGGGTCTGGTAAATGAGTTTGGAACAGTGTGCGAAAAACGGAATTTGAAGGTAAATGCGGGGAAGAGCAAGGTTATGGTCTTCGAAAGGGGTGAAGTCACAGAGTGTGAGGTGAAGCTGAACGGTCAGGCTATGGAGATCGTCAACTCTTTTAAGTATCTGGGCAGTGTGTTGAGTAAGGATGGGACTATGGATGAAGAAGTGCGGGAGAGGGTACAACAGGGGAAGAGGGTTGTAGGAACGCTAAAAGCAGTAACAAGAAATAGGGCGGTCAGTATGGAAGTGAAGAAGTCCTTGCATGAGAGTGTGGTAATCCCGACACTGACTTACGGAAGCGAAGCATGGACGTTGGTTGAGAGACTCAGACCAAGAGTGAGAGCAGTGGAAATGAATTACTTAAGGAGTGCTTGCGGAGTTACATGGAGGGATAGACAGACTAATGAGGAAGTAAGAAGGAGGTGTGGTGTGGAGGTAGATGTGCTGGAAAGTGTGAAAAGGAACAACTTGAGATGGTTCGGCCATATGGAACGTATTAGTCAGGTTCACTATGTTTGGATTGTAACTTTCGTTGGAATTTTGTGGAGAGTATGAAAACTATACATTTTTGGAAACCTTATAGTAGTATAAGCAATCAGAAAAACAATGGTTACATTTGCCCCGAGTCCTATATGGCCGCCATATTGGATTTTACAAAATGGCTGCCGTGAAAAATATTTTCGTCAATATCTCAGCTTCTATATAACCTAGAGCTTTGATTTTGACAGCTAAACTACCATTTTTAGGGCCAAGGAATCCAATGCTCCTAGTTGCAGATGTGTTGAGACATTTGTTACAGCAGTTCTTGCAAATACTTACTAATTTCATAAGACAAATTGGTCATTAGGCCATACTAAGCACCAACCACAAGGACATATTTATCTAGTGGTCTGATTATTGTAGTAGGCCTATATTATGTATGTTGAACAGTTTACTGTAACCTACATGTAAGTTGGTGGTGGTTGTATCTATCGTGGTGGTTTTTCTTTTTTGCAGGCTCTGAGCATGAGTGACAAACTACAAGCTGTTGAAGGGGCTACTTGTCAAGGGCAGGAGTCTATCAACTGGAAATAGTGTATGCTGTGCCAGTCTGATGATGACAAGGAAGATATGGTGCAACATCCCCAGATAGACTCCTACCAGCGTGTGCTGGACATAGTAGAAGAGAGGGCCAGTTTGCATGATGGCAACTATGTTGAGGTCCAAAGACGACTGCAAAGCTGTACAAAAAACACACTCTATACACATCAGGCAGTCTATCATCGTAGTTGCTATGCAAATGCAACTAACAAAGACAAAATCCAACGTGCCCGAGACCATCATGCACATGCATTAGCTACTGGCCACTACACTGCCATGAAACGTGGACAGAAAAGAGGAAGCACTGAAATGAACGAATCAGGCCCATCAACATCTGGCTCTTCAACACCATTCACAAGGTCCTGTACAAGTCCACTGGATAAGGAACGATGTCTCTTCTGTCAGAAAGATGATGATGAGCCGCTCTATCAGGTGAGGACAGCCAACGCTGGGAAATTTATTAAAGAAGCTGTTGAAAGATCCAATAATGACACACTGAAAACAAGACTGAACACATGCATTGCACAAGGGGATGCACATTCAATTGATGTTCGGTACCACAAAACCTGCTGGACAAAGCATGTTTTCCATGGACAGTGAGAAGCCAGCACCAGTGGAAGCAGAACAGGCCGCAAAGAACCCTTGCTACAGCGTGCAAGTCTGCTCGAGCTGATCAACCTCATTGATGTCCAAACACAGAACCAAGCATACCTACCTATGGAAGATATTGAAACCACATATGTCAATATGCTTGGCACAGAAGGCTTGGAAAATCACGTACTTACATTTAATAGAAAGTGGCTAAAAGAAAACATCCTCAATGCCTTGCCACACCTGAAGTCCTGTCTTCAAAAAAATCGAAGAAAGTCAGCTGTTCTCTATTTCCCAGAGGCATGCGAGGAAAGCATGGTTCATTCTGCGATGGAAAGTCATGGTGATGAAGAGGACAACATACAGACAATCTGCAGAGCAGCACAGGTGATAAGGAAAAGCATCAAAAACTTTACCAAGGCAGCCAAGGATACAAACACCATAGAGGTCACCAGTGACATCCATGACGTTCCAGCTGAATTGTATACCACGATCCGCTGGATCATGATAGGACCTGCTGACAGCCTGGAAACTCAAAGGAGGACCAAAGTTGTTGAAAGAGCAGCACTCACATTGAGCCAGAACATCATGTATGGATTCAAATCCAACCAACAGGTCAACTACAAGCCAAGAAGAGAATCAGCAGCATTCAGGTCACCCTATGCACGAGAAAACCCACAGGTCCTGGGACTGGCTCTGACTCTTCATCACGACACCCGCAACAAGATACTGATGGATCTTCTCAGTACACATGATTACTGTGTTCCGTATGGTCGCACCCTGCTAATGGAAACAGCTCTGGCCAATGCTGTTGTAGAAAACACCCGAGAATTCCAAGGTCTGTATGTACCACCATTCTTGAAGAAGGGTGCCTTTGTGTTCTTCGCAGCAGATAACACAGACTTTGCAGAGGACACTGCTGATGGGAAAGGAACCACCCATGGAACGATTACTGCTGTATACCAGAAGGCAGAGGTTCCTGGAGAACCAGTTGCACCACCCTTGAAGATAGGCGATGCCCAGAGTCTATCTGTCACTCCATACCATGTAGATATGCTGCACTGTGACAAGCCAAAACCACAGCTTGCCAAGAGAACAGACCAGTTTGTCACCAGCAAGGGAATCTCAGGATCCTACCAGCTGACAAAACTAGGATGGATTGTTGCTACTGCTTTATCCAGAATGGAATCAGGGGAAGCATCGAGCAATATTCCAGGCTGGGCAGGATACAACTCACTGTTGTCTGAAAGCAAGCCACTGACCCAGGTCGGAGCCCTACCACTACTCCCAGAGGTGGCACACGAGTGGTCAACCCTGCTGACTGTGATCATGCAAGCAAATCAACTGAGAAAGCTGGCTGTTGGTGAAGATCACCCCACTGTCATTTCATTTGACATGGCTCTTTATGAGAAGGTGGTCCAACTGCTAGATGGCCAGACCTGACCTGAAACGCACAGTTGTCCCACGACTGGGAGAGCTATATGTTGTCATGGCTGCCCTCCGCGCTCTTGGTGCCTCCATGGAGAACTCCGGTATTGATGATGCCAGGATTGAAGCTGATGTCTATGAGTCTGCAACAACAAGGCAAATCCTGAAATGTACCCATTACAAGCGTGCTCTTCGTGCCCACACCTATTCATATGTAGCTCTCTATGAAATGGCACTGGAGGAGTTCTTCAAGGACAACCCACAACAAAAAGAGGTCTGTCTGAAGGCAACAGAGGGAGTTGAAGCTGCTTGTTCTGAGGGGAGCAAGCACACAAAAGCTGAGTCTGTGAGACAAGCAAACACCACCGTACTTGAGGCCTTGACCACTGCTGATGTCATCACAGTCTTCCAAGAATGGGAGAAACAGAGATCCAAGAATGCAATGTTCAAGGCAATGATGAACTACCTACATCGAGTGGAAGCAATCCTGTTCTTTGTCGCTGCAACCCGGAATGCTGACCTGGAGCTTCATCTCCAAGCCAGAGAGCAGCTGAGCAAGCTCTTCTTCGCCTTTGACCGGATCAAATACAAGCGACTCTGGCCCAGATACATCACAGACATGCATGATCTGAGGACCAATCACCCTGAAACCTGGGCAGAGCTGGAATCAGGCAACATTGCAGTCACGAAGAATGACATTCCCTTCGTATCCATCGGGGCGGACCATGCATGCGAGCATCTGAACAAGCTGATGAAAATTCATTCTGGACTCGTTGGCATCTCGAACAATGCCAATGCTAGACAGAGGTTCTTCACGGTCACACCAGAACTCTCCCGTGTTGCAAAAGAGTTCAAGAGTCAGTTTGACTTGGAACCTGACAAAACCAGAGAGCATCATGACCTTGGGCCAAGTGCTGTCAAGAAGGAGCATAATGTTATCGACAAGATTAAGGCAGCCATACTGAAACATGGAAACCCATTTGCTGCTGAAGGTGACAAGCTGCACAATGTGGTCACCCATGCCTACATCCCTGATGAGTATGTACCAACGATCTTGAATGCAGATGTGACTGGTCAAAAGCTGTATGAAGACTACGTGTCAGAGCGAATCAATGGAGATGTCAGCCTATGGGCACCAGTAAAGAAGGAGAACAACAAGATGTTCATGTCTGCAAACAAGAAAACCACAGTAAAACTCCGAGACAAGACTGTGGATCTAAAGGAGACCAAGGAATTGTATGGCAGACGGATGGTCCTGGCCAGGTCCAGCAGAGACATCAACCAGAAAGAGGCCATTGGGAACCACGAATTCACTCTGACACCTAGAGCCCTTTTTGCTCCAGATGGTACAATCCTGCCATGCCTGGACAAATCGAAGTTGATCCACCTCCTCAACAAGTTGGCAACAGCAGAAACTCCACAGGAAGACCAGCAGCCAGAAAATGGGATGGACACCACACCAGATGCTCCAAGTCGCAAGATAGCCCTGGTAGATGGAATGGTTCTTCTACAGAAGATGGCCAAGAAACCAGCAACCATAGTGACAGTCAAAGATCTCAGTGAATGCTTCAACGACAGGCTGATGTCCCTCACACGAGATTATGATGAAATCATCCTTGTGTTTGACACATACAGGGATGATTCTCTGAAGAGTGCTACCAGGGATAAAAGAAGGCAAGGAAGAGCACCAGTCCAGTATCAGGTCAGAGATGACACAAACATAAAACACATCCCAATGAGCAGGTTCCTTTCACATGACAAGACGAAGGCTGCCCTGACCAACTATCTTGCTGCAAAGATTCTAGAGTACAACAGTACATCACACAAACTGGTCATCACCTCTTCTTCAGGGCATACCAGGAGTAACGAAGACTTGCTATTCCAGGACAACAATAATGAAGAAGCAGACACACTGTTGATCTACCAGGCTGTCCTGGCATCACAGCGAAACCCACCGGATGCACAGATGGTTTTCTTCTCCCCAGACACAGATGTCCTATTGTTAGTCATAGCAAACTATGACCTCATGCTGAAGAACACGTCCATTTCCATGGCCTCTGGGGTTATGGGGATAGAGCTAATATGGAGAGCCATAGGGGCAGAAAGAGCAAAGGCTTTGCCAGCCTTCCATGCATTCACTGGGGCTGACAACACTAGTAGGTTCTCTCGTATAGGCAAAGCAACCTGGCTGTAAGTCTACATGAAGGCAGATAGAGATGTAATCAGTTCTCTGCAGATGCTTTCAACAGAGGCAGAAGTGATCGAAACTATGTTAGCCACTCTGGCTAGCTTCGTCTGTGCAGCCTACTCCCCCAAAGGCATCTACATCAAGACCATCTCCGAACTGCGATGGCATCTCTTCTGCAAGCATATGGCAGAAAGTGACAAGCTACCTCCTACCCTTGGAGCTCTGAGACAACATATCCTGAGAGTCCATATCCAAGCCCGAGTGTGGGGACAGGCCAGCATTGCTCTGCAGGAGCCTCAGTTGGATCCCCTGCAGAATGGCTACCACAAGGAGTCCGATGGCCAGCTGAAACCAACCATGACAGATGCCCTTCCAGCTCCAAAGGGCATCATTGAGATGGTTAGGTGACAATGCAAAACAGACTGTTCTTCTGCCAGATGTTCTTGCAGAACAAAGAACTTATCCTGCACCGATCTTTGCCAGTGCGACAGTGAGTGTCAGAATGATGAGGACACACAGAACAAGTATGAAACTGATCATGACCATGATGGTGACGATATGTAAAGACTCCTTGGTTGGCTAAAACATTAAACCCATTTCTGTCATGAGGAGCATGTTGATTCTTAACCTCTCCGTGGCGCACAGGTTTTTTTTTACAGGGTCATACTGTGCGCATGTATGATGATTTTGGGACTCATTGCCAATTTCGATAAAAAGTACATCAGCGTGTAGGGAATGTTTGCGTGCATCGGCTCATATATATTTGACCCCCCAAAAAATGTCTGGGGGGGGTGGGGGAACGGTCCGTATTTGAAAAATGTGGAGCGAATGGCACCGCGCGGCTAGATTGTCATCGAGCGGCGAGATTTCCCTGCCGAATTTTCACGCGCCCAGGGGATAGAACCAGAGGGAGGAGGGGGTGGGTTACCGCGTATTATCACGTATATCTCCTTTTTTTATCCCTTTTAGGCTATGTAGAGTACGTATACGTGTGTAGGCCACCCATATAACAATGAATATGCCTCATAGTGACCAAAAATTGCAATATATAAAGGAATTATCAATTTTTTTTAGGCGGGAATGAAGATGGGTTGGAGGTTTGGCGGCAATTTATGAGATGAGAGTGTGGTTTGCGCTATAATATTACGTATATCTCGTACTTAGAGCACTGTCATGCTATAATACAGACTTGCACGTATGTAGATGTGCCATATATCAATATATATACCGCATATAGACCAATTCATGCGATATTTATGCACATTATCAATGAGTTTCTATGCGTGAACCAAGGTGTGATTGAGTTGTGCTGGGAATGAAAGGGGGAGAGGGTGTGTTACGCCATAAATATCACTTATATCTTGTACTTAGAGCACTGTCATGCTATAATACAGACTTGTACGTATGTAGACGTGCCATATATCAATATATATACCGCATATAGACCAATTCATGCGATATTTACGCACATTATCAATGTGTTTCTAGCAGACGGAAGCCTAAAAGGGTGGGTGGGTGGGTGGGAGGGAGGCAGGGAGTGAGTCGTGGAGAGAGTGAAGGCAGGGAGATCTAGCAGGAAACATATGCAGCTGTGTGATAATTGTGGAGGCGCCCCAGGCGTATGGATGTCTTGGGATTTTGAACCTTATGTCTAGCAGGTGTCTGGTGTTCGTTGCCACCAAGAGGTCTACAATAACATGAGTCAGGAATGGAGAGAGAGAGAAAGTGAGACATGCGTATGTCGTACGTATAAATGGACTTCAGAATTGCATTTTTATGCAAGCAGACATTGCATTTTAGACACATGTGAAGTACCACAGAAACATGTAGGCCATTGACTGTAAATAAAGTACTATATTATAGACCAGCAACGAGGGTGGTCAGTAAACATAGGCAGATTGCCTTTTTTGATAGAGAGCTAAATATAGACTGGTGTCTCCTTACACTTACGAAAGGGTAGATTGCCACCAGAGAAACTTATATTTATTTATTTCCAAGTAATATGCAATCTAAATGTATATTCGAGACCTACTGCAAGTATTTGTATGACAGTCATGACTATGTATAATCCAATATACGCGCGTAGGCGAGAGATAAGAAAGATGGTCGAGCAATTTTCGACACCCACACAGTTATTATTCATTTTTATTTACAATATTATACAATACAAATGTATTTGTGAAGAGTATTTTATGCATTATTGTATTTATACAAATTTTGTTCTCAGACAGAGCTGCTGTAGCTGGAGCAGCAAGGAGCGGCAAGGGTCACCCCGTGACCGCTTGACCGTGTGATAATGAGTGGAGTCATACTGAGAGGGGCAATTTTGCTGAGTGTTCGGGCAATTTTTGACAGAATAAAGTTATATAATTACTAATTTTTGACAGAGACAAACTTTTATAAACCTTTGCATGATATAATTGATAATCCCATCAATTTACAAACGTAAATTGGTGGGATAATTCATTTTTTTTTTTGGTATATTGTTATTTCGATTGTAGACACGAAGATTTGAGTGACATTTAGTATGAGCTCCTGTGGCATGGTTGGTAAGGTCGCGGACTGGAAAACTCAAAGTGTGGTAGGGTAGTGGGATCGAATCCAAGAGGGGATTATGGGGAAAGTTTTATACTGTTTAGAAAAATTTGATAATTTTTTTTTTTTACAAGATCATGCCATTGTATTCAAACAATATGAAATATTCATAGAATATATCATATTGTAAGAATACAATGACATGACCATGTATTTTTTATTTTTTTTTGTTTTATTTTATTATCTTAGTAGGTTTGACAGGATTTATTGAAACATATTTATTTTTGTACAATTCATTTGAGGTAAGAAAATATTTACACATTATTTAGGCTATAACAAACATATATATTGATATACTAAAAAAAGAAGGCATATTACATGTAAATCTTTGAAACTTGTAAACTAAATAATGAAACATATAATTATATAATGTAAAAGCTATATCACAGGGACATCTTTGGAACTTATACATTATATAATATATATGTTTCATTATGAGGTAGCGTGATCAATTAGGTCAGGTCAGGTAAGGTAGGGTACGAGTCCAGGGCAGGGCAGGGCAGGGGGCGAGTCCAGGGCATGGCAGGGCAGGGGGCGACACTCAGTAGTTTTTGAAGGTGTGGTAGTCCCTGAAGCAGTCACCCAAGCAGAGTGCAACTTTGCACTCCGCGCACATTGAGGTGACTCTTTTGGTGACGTGGGGTTTTCTCACACTGGAGCTGCAGACGTGGCACTGCACCTGCCTGTGACGAGTGCCAATCAGCTCGGTGTTGGTTGGGTAGTGTCTTTCGACACCCAGCTGGATTCTGTCAGGAACGTGATCCCCACGCCATGCCGTACGTCTGTGAGTGGTGGTGCCATACTTCTCCAGGAGTTGGTATGCCACGTTATACACGAACTCTCGGAATTTCAGCTTCTGGTTTGGGGACATCTCCCTCTTCACCAACCACAAGTTGTAGGCGTTGAGCATCGTGATGTCAACTAGGTGGAGGAAGAGCTTGTGATACCACTTCACAGTCTTCCACAGACACTCAATGCCTGACAGCTGACAGTCAGACTTGTCCACCAGGCGCATGTTCTTGGTATAGTCCACTACCATGTCGGGCTTGTAGATGGTCATCCTGGTTTTGTAGTGGATTTTACCAGAGTCCATCTGGGCACCTGTGTGGACGGTGGAAAGCAGGTGGACGTCTCGTTTGTCCTTCCACTTCACTTTCCCGGACTTTTCTAGCTGCTTGTATTTCTGCCCCTTTCGTCGCCTTCTTCGGACATGCCTCTCGCAGTGTTCCTGGGCCAGGTCGTCTTCAGAAGGTGTGTCACTGGAAGAGGCATCTGTAAGAAGAATGACATTACCGGTGAACTTAGGCATAAACTTTCTTGTCTTTCTGACAGTCCCACATGACCCCGTTTGGTTGTCATGAAGAAACTGGCAGAGAGCAGGAGAAGTATACCAGTTGTCAGTGTAGATGATGTGGCCTTTGCCCAGGTAAGGTGCCAACATTTTCCTGACGATGGCACCTGACATGCCCATGGGGTCACCGGCAGCGGCTTTCGGTACATCAATGTCAGTGCCTGTATACACGATCATGTCAAGCACTATTCCAGTTTCACAGTCACACAAAACGAAGAGCTTGATTCCGAACCTATGCCTTTTCAAGGGGATATACTGCTTGAAAACAAGACGTCCTTTGAAGAGCACGAGCGACTCATCAATCACCAAATTGAGGAAGGGGTAAAAGTATTTCCTATACCTCTCCAACAACATGGTGAACACATCCCGAACTTTCCATATCCTGTCAATCCTGTTAGGATTTTCGTTGTCTGCAAAGTGCATAAATCTTAGCAGCAACAAAAATCTGTCACGAGTCATGAACTTATTGAAAGTTGGGGTGGCGATGAGAGGGTCGTGCTTCCAGTAGTGTTGCAACACATGCTTCTTTCAAAGAGGCATGAGGAACAACAAGGCAAAGAACGTCATGAATTCATCCACAGTCGTATCCACCCAGCCTCGTATTCTCGCTTTTGGAGAAATGACATCCAATCTGCCAAACACCCACCTGTAGTAGGCGTTTGTTTGGGCAACGATGTACGTCATTACCTCAAAATCGAAAAAAGCGAGGAAGAAGTCGCTTTTCTTTGCGTGCTCGTCACAGGGCCAGTCGTCAGTTGTACCTGACGTCCCAGGATTGAACTGGGGCACGTCAGGTACAAAATTGACCCCATCAGACCACTCGAACGAAGGCATGCCAGGGATCGGAATGTCGTCTGCGTCTGCTTCTGCGTCTGAAATATCGCTTCCATGGTCGCGATACAACACAGCATCATCATCACCCTCCTCTCCACTTGACAGACGCCCTTCCTCATTCTCGTCACCGATGTCGGACTCACTGCCACTGTCCACTCCCAAATCCTCCCACCCTTGGTACCGTGCTAGGGCGTCGTCGTCGAAACCCGGGCTGCCAATGCCCTGCAAATCACCATCAAACAGCAGGGCGGCATATTTGGATGGTGTCAGAGTTTTTTGGGTCACTGTAGCACGTACGGGAGTCTTATGGATAGGGACAGAAGGGCCGGCAGGGGCGGCGTCGACAGGGGCGGCAGTGGTGCGTGGTCTTGTGGCCCTAGAGGCAGGCAAGATGATGGTGGTGCCTGTCGCCCCTTTCCCTTTCTCTTTACCTGTTCCTTAGGCAGGGGTGGCAGGGGCAGCAGGGGCAGCAGGGCCGGCAGGGACAGCAGGGCCGGCAGGGCCAGCAGTCGCTTTCTCTCTCCATTTCCCCTTCCCCTTCCCCTTCCCTTTTCCTTGGGCAGGGGCGGCAGGGGCAGCAGGGGCGTCAGGGGCAGCAGGGGTGGCAGGGGCAGCAGGGCCAGCCGGGCCAGGGGCGGCTGGTGGTGGTGGTGGTGGTAGGGTCACTGTGGCAGGCGTACGGGTTCTCTTCCCTACGCCCGTGCCTTTGATTTTGCCTGCCCCCGCAGGTTCTGCAGCCCTAGGTCGGCCTCCTGCATCGCTGGTACTGGTGGCAGGAGTGGCAGGGGTGGCAGTGGTGGTGGTAGTGGTTGTTGCAGTGGCCAGGGTCGTGGTGGCAGTGTCCCGAAACACCAATGACCTCTGTACCTTTGCCGTGCTTGCACGTGTTTTTCGTGCTTTGGGTGCTGGTGTTTCGTCCTCCGAGCTGTAGGGCGTGTCGTACTGGTAGCTAGGGTCTTTAGCAGCCACCCTCTGCCTTCCACGGTGGCTGACACCACCAGAAGGAGGGCTGGTTGTGTCATCAGGGAGCGAGCGTGAGGGACGTGTGGGCTCCATGACTAGTGCTTGGTTACTGGCGCGGTGGTGCTTGCACGAGTGCGGAGCGAGCGTGTGGCGGGGTGGTGTCGAGAGTTGACATGTAGTACTATACCCACACCAATTTTTAGCCGCCTGCCTATAAACGTGCGGTTTTGGTACGCGTTCAAAAGCCTCGCTCTTAAGAGTCTTCCCGCAGTCCGCCGGGGGAACTCTTAAGAGTCTTCCCGCAGCTCCCGGGTTAATGGACACTAACTTAGTGGAACGTTCATGTCTGATCACTTGTAAAACATTCAATAAAACGGAAAATTTCAGTCAAACAAGTTTGTGGTTGAATCTAGCTTATTCATTTTGATACCATTGGATTCCTTGGCCCTGAAAATGGTGGTTTAGCTGTCAAAATCAAAGCTCTAGGTTATTTAGAAGCTGAGATATTGACGAAAACCTTTTTTACGGCAGCCATTTTGTAAAATCCAAGATGGTAGCCATATAGGTATCAGGGCAAATGGACACATTGTTTTTCTGATTGCTTATACAATAAAGTTTCCAAAAATGTATAGTTTTGATACTCTCCACAAAAATCTGGCGAAATTACATAGTGAACCTGACTATATGGAAAGCGAGAGAATGACTAAGAGGGTGTACGAGAGTGAGGTGGAGGGACAGAGAGGGAGAGGTAGACCGAATGAGAGGTGGAAAGATGGAGTGAGGAAGTACATGAACGAAGGCGGTGCTGGTTGGGGGGAGGGGCATCGACTGACTGGGGACAGAGGTGCATGGGGGCGGTTCGTTCGTGGCCACCCCTTCGGGGATCACGGCGTCAGGCAATAGATAGATAGATAGATGATTCATATGTACACTATTATATACTCACGTTCAATGGTAGTATAGGTTTACTTGTTTACATGTTTTGCATGACGTCAGCCAAGTATATAAATGTAAGGTGATGATATTCTGTGGTTAGCAAGAAAATGCTCACTGCCTGAAACAGTGTAGCGAGAGAAATTATCCAACGTTTGTAACTCTGTTCACTGGGCTTAAGGGGACCGTGGTTATTTTTTGGGGGTCTATTATTCATATATTCATAACAAGTTTAGTTTCCTCGTTAGACCTTCATCAACCTTAAAAAAAACCACTCCCTAGACCTCCTATCCCTTCAAGATAAATATGTACAATTTTTCATAGAAAAATATCCCGGCGGTTTCTCTCGAATTCACAGGCTCGCTATATCTCGCCACGAAAAAATCGACATCTAAAGGGTACGAAAGGTCTTGATATTGATATAGAAATAGGACGAAAGGTTATGAAAGCGACAAACTATTTGGGCGAACATCATAAAATCTGAAAACTAATGGGGCTAAACACGAGGAAGAAGGATGCCAGAAAAACGGCCCATCTCCCCTTAAGGAATCTATTCTAGAGGCTGGATACAGGCTGTGAGGTGTACTGTTCCATTTGTATTAATGCTGACGCCAAAGTCTGGGTTGGTTGTTGTAACACACCTGGGGTTAATTCAATCGTTTATGAAGCATAGTTTCATTGGGTACTAATAGTTCTCGTACACTTGTTGTTCATTCAGTAAAGATGGTGTCTGTACAAGAATATCTCCGACATTTATGGGGAAGTAGTAAAGAATCACTGTCGATAGGATTATGTTAAGCTGTATGAGCCAACCGTTACATACTGTAAATCTGTGAACATGAATACCTGACCACAGCCTTATGCTATAATCTAGTTTTTATTAGTTTCCAACCCAACACCAAACAACTCCCAATGAAATTAATGAAAGCCTGTGATCCTCTCGGGATTCGAACCTGTGTTACAACACACAGCTCTTAAATACTCTAACCATTACACCATCAAGACAGTTAAAGGTTAAGTTCATGAATACCATTTTATATCCATGTATAACTGAGACAGTGACCAAGGACTAATGAAACCTAATGACACACAACACGATGATTCGTTACCGACAATCATATTGCATATTCATTGTATACTTTGAAAATATCTTACATGTTCATATCACCGCTCAACATTCATACAGGTACAGTTGTGAACATTACTATTTACAGTCTGCCTAAGAAGTCATGTCTCGGTACCATGCATATTTTGATCAATAATTGGCATCAGCAATGTTTAAAACTAGGTTTATTCATTTCGAGTGAGATATACATTTTCCCACCCTATTCAACATTTGACAGATATTAATACAGCGTAGAGCGAGCCAAACGTTATGACAGCTGAGACATGATTTATTAGCGCGACCGTACATACGTATTTGAAACTATATACACGATATATCACTGGATGAGTATAATGCTTCAGTGTGTGATTGTAAAGGTTCAATGAATCTAAAGACTTGGTATGAATTATTACTCTAAATAGCATAGCACATTAAGGAGGAGGTAGTTATGTTTCTCCCTCATTGTTCTCACTGTCTCGATCTTACCTCAGTATACAGTTTATTGTAAGATTCGGGTTCTTTGAATAACTTTATTACATCTTCATCTACACTGTAACCTCTTAAAGTCGATCCAAATCAATTACAAGGAGAGTAATAGAACCAAATAGCAATGCACTTATTTAATAATTATATATATGTACAGTAATTGCTAAATCATAGTTCCTCTTACCATCTTAATCCAAGAGAATAATCATCACCATAGAATATCTCGACTGATAAGACACATCAGGAAGATATTTGAAATTGGCATCCTAACAGTAACAACTTCCCTAATTCTAAACTCCTAAGCTAACAATAGAATTTAATTACTCAAAAACAATAAAGGCAAATTAAGAATAAAGATAAAATAATGAAAGTCCTAGCTAGACAAACGACACTTACAGAGAGGGTAAGGCAGGATACTGTTCCGTCCCAACACAATCACCAACCCGAGTCTCCAAACCGGCCAGGATCTATCGTCGGCTATAGGGTACTTCACAATCATTCACAGAGTAATGTAGTCCATAACCACATTCCCTTCTTTCCCCCCCTTCAACACGTAATTCTAAGGATATCACAATCACTAGTTACCGATCCTAAGTCTAATGATATAACACATAATCACTAGTCACTGATCCTACTTCTAACGATATAAACAATCCTTAGTCACTGATCCTTGGCACTGAGACTCGGGCGGGCAGCACAAACCACACTGACCCTGTGACCCAGGGTACAGGTAACAGCTCCCAGCCAACCTTCACTACAAATGCCGTCTGAACCCACACTGCCTTCTTTGCCGACCTGCCAATGGAAGTAAACATCAGACAGCTTGAATAACCAATCAGCAACCAAGTTTCTAATTACATCACTACTAAAGCCCACTGCATATAAAACAAACTAAACAATATGAAACATCACAAACTTATTAACTCCTCCGCAAATATCGAATCCTTGAAATAATAGTTATGGGAGAGTAAACCCCCTTGAACTACTGAAACAATTAATACTCGTTAATATATATAAATTGAAATACGGAATCAATATATGAGAATGAATCAACAGTTTCACAGGAACAAACTCATTGAATCACTGAACCTATAATACACTCGCGAATACACACAGTAATTCATTATCTCATTTTCACTGAATGCATCCATATTCCCGTCATACTAAACCCATTGACCCACTGAAGCAATCAATACATTTGCGAATAGGCACATTGAGATAATGAATTACTATCATCAGTGAAGAATAAACAGCAACCAGAAGTATAACCGTTCCCATTAATATTTAATCGTATGTCATTAATATTCATACCAATACATTCTAACACCTTTACCAAATTCTGAGTTATATTCTTGACACTCACATTAGCTTCGAGATTATAAGACGTTAATTACATTAGTTTGGCGATTTTAAGACCTTTCGCCCCATGTAATTTTGTCAATATAACAACCTATGTGCCATTTATGTGCCGATTATTTCCTGGCGAGCGATAGCAAGCCTGTAATTCTAGGAGTTACCCGTCTTAGGCCTTGCCATTTTTCTACCAACTAAAATACAAATTTGTCTTTAAAGGGGGTCTAGGGGGTGTTTTAAGGGGGGTCTAGGGGGTGTTTTAAGGGGGTCTAGGGGGTGTTTTAAGGGGGGTCTAGGGGGTGTTTTAAGGGGGGTCTAGGGGGTGTTTTAAGGGTGGTCTAGGGGGTGTTTTAAGGGGGGTCTAGGGGGTGTTTTTTAAAACTTGATGGAGGTCAAGTTTACTATAAAATGACTAAATAAATGATTAAATTGACCAATAAATAACCACTACCGCGTTAAGGTGTCTGCAGTGTTTACTGGGAATGAGAGTATACTGTGGACTATGCAAAACTGATTACATTGTAATGTCCATGTACGGTCGCGCTAATAAGTCATTTCCCAGCTGGTATTACGTTTGACTCGCTCTGTGCTGTATTAACGTCTGTCAGATGTTGAATAGGGTTGGTAAATGTAGGAACATGTTGGTATATCTCACTAAAAAAAAAAAAAAAAAAATCACGTGTAAATATTGTTGATACCAATTATTGATCAAAACATAATTGGTGCCGAGTCATCACTTATTAGGCCGACTGTACAATCGCGCTAATAAGTGATGTTTCGGCACCAAGTATATTTTGATCCATAATTGGTATCAGCAATATCTAAGCTTCATTTCTTCATATCGAGTGAAATATACAAACATGTTCCTACACTTACCTACCCTATTCATCATCTGACAGACATTAATACAGCACAGAACAAGACAAACGTAATGACAGCTGGGATATGACTTATTAGCGTGACCGTACACTCGAGGAAAAACCAATCTTTACACGGGTGAGCTAAAAATAATCTGGTGTGAACGGAATGAATCGGGTATGTAAGTGTGGTTCAAAAACACACACTATATATATATATATATATATATATATATATATATATATATATATATAATCTCTTTCAAAAATGTATTTTCAAACCCTCTCTGGGCTTATTACTAAGAATGCGTAAGGACCCGACGGTGTTCCTCGTTTTGTACTAAAAAAACTACACTAACGTCTTCCCTTCTTGCTGGAAGTTCGCTGTTCAACCTGTCGCAAAGAAGGTTGACCGCGCTTAACCCTCCAACTATCGTCCAATTGCTTTCATTTCTTGCATCTCTAAAGTTTTTCATATTATTTTTATCTCAAAATTTCTTAAGCATTTATCTTTTCATAACCTGCTCTCAGACTGCCAGTATGCCTTCCTTAAGGGCCGCTCTACTGGTGATCTTCTTTCTTATCTTACCAACTCTTTGTCATCCTCCATTCGGGACTTCGGTTAAACTTTTCTGTTGCGCTAGACATTTCGAAGGCCTTCGATAGAGTCTGGCACAAATCCCTTATTTCCAAACTACCCACCTACGGTTTCTATCCTTCCATCTGTGCCTTTGTCTCTAATTTCCTTTCCGGCCATTCCATAGCTGCAACTGTGGACGGCCACTGTTCATTTCCTCAACCTATCAACTCCGGTGTTCCTCAGGGTTCTCCAATTCTCTTCCTATTATTCATTAACGACCTTCTCAACTGCACCTCCAGCCCCATTTACTCATATGCTGACGATTCTATATTACACAATTCAACTAGCCTCCCTCAAAACCATTCACAACAGGAACTCCAAAACTCTCGTAAAGAGGCTAAAAAACACCTATCTTCTTATCTCTCTACTATCTCTAACCGGGGCAGAGAAAACCTTGTTACTTTCAATGCTGCCAAAACCCAATTTCTCCATCTGTCTTTTCGTCGCCCCCTTCCAGAAAACTATGACCTACTCTTCAACAACATACAAATTATCCCTTCATCTTCTCTTAATATTCTTGGCATCTCTTTTTTTTCTTCTTCTGATCTCACTTGGAAAAATCATATGACCACTCTTACTAAAATCAGCTTTCCAGAAGCTGGGTGTATTCAACCGCCTCCGGGGGCTCTTAACCTCTGCTCTGTACAAGGGCACAATGCGTCCATGTATTGAGTAATGTTCACACGTATGGGGAGGATCCTCTCACACAGCACTTCTAGATAAAGTGGAAAGGAATGCTTTATGTCTCATTAATTCACGTCCACTCACCAATTCTCTGCAGTCACTCTCTCTTCGTCGCAATGTTTCATCTCTCTCACTATTCTACCGCTTTTACAATGGCCAGTGTTCCTCAGAGCTCTCTCAGTGTATACCACCACCTCTTCGTAGAGCACGTAGCACCCGTCTTTCAATTCAATCCCACCCATACTGTGTGCAGCTCTCCAACCGAAGAATGAAATGTTATTCTCAATCTTTCTTCTATTCATCAGCTGAGCTCTGGAACTCTCTCCCAGAATCAGTCTTTCCCTCTTCCTATGACTTAAATTGTTTCAAACTCCATTTGTCCAGGCATTTTGGCTCGAACGTCCCTTCTTTTTGGCCGTCACTCTTTCAACTCTGGGTGAGGCACTCGCTACAGGCAGTTCTGCCTTTGTCTCCCTCACTCACATAGACAATATATATATATATATATATATATATATATATATATATATATATACAGTTGTTCATGAGAGGAATTCTGAAACGTTCCTTGTGCAGTGTTTGCTAACAATTGTTGTTTCAGAGTGTGTGTATTGTTCTCTCTCTCTCTCTCTCTCTCTCTCTCTCTCTCTCTCTCTCTCTCTCTCTCTCTCTCTCTCTCTCTCTCTCTCTCGTGTAATTTTTACCTTCTTCAGTGACAATAATAAAACTGATGAGAAAAATATTGTTGTTCTCTAAAGATGTTGACAGTTGTCAGGGAAAGAGAGAGATAGCTCGAGTGTGTGTGTGTGTGTGTGTGTTTGCGCGTGTGCGTGTGTTTATGTATGTGCGTGTGTTTGTGTGAATTAGTGAATGAGGGAGAGAGCGAGGGCAAGGTAAGATTACTGTATTATTGAAGCCAAGTTATCATTGAGGTCCACCATTGGAAAGGGCAAGATATATACAGATATCGAAATACTGGACAAGCGTAATTTCTCAAGGGCTTACTGCTCTCTCATGCTCGCTCTCGCTCTCTCTCTCTCTCTCTCTCTCTCTCTCTCTCTCTCTCTCTCTCTCTCTCTCTCTCTCTCTATAATAATTTATGTATACAAAAACCTATACCTATTTCTTGTAGTTTGGATTTTTGTTCATGATTACGTTAAGCGCACAGACACGCACCATTCACACATGCGCACCAACACCCACTCCCTCCATCTACCACCCACAATTGCCCTGTTACCCTCACCCAACACACACACACACACACTCATACCATTACCCTACACCCACACAACATAAACCAAACCCACATTACAACCTGTACCACAAACACCTGCCGAGTCAATCACTTACACCAAATTATACATGCGACATAAAAGCAGAGAGCAAGCAGACTGCAATCAGGGCACCAAACGAAAACGGAGTCCATTCTGTGTAGTGTTTGTTATTTTATATGCACAGATGAAATTATGGTTTATAGTTCAAATTATGCCTTTGAAAGTGATATAGTGGCCAAAACAATATTGGAAGATAATATTATGGTTTATAGTTCAGATTATTAATTTGAAAGTGATATAGTGGCCAACATAATATAGAAAGATAATATTATGGTTTCTAGTTCAAAATATATCCTTGGAAGTTATAAAATGGCCACAACAATATTCAAAGATCAAATTATGGTAGGTAGCTCAAATTATGTCTTTGGTAGTGATGAAATGGCCGAACAATATTCATATAGAATATTATGATATATTGAATTTTATCTTTGGAAGTGATAAATAGGCCAAAATAGAGCTAATTCAAGATAATATTCTTGTATTCCTTCTCATATACGTTCAAGTCTTCAAACAACCTTGCTCGTGTTTGCCACCCTGCTGTAATCACTACCTGACGACAGCAGAGGGCATACAGCAATCAGGCGAGAGAGGAAGGCTGGACTTTGGGAGTCTGTGTAATGTTAAATGGAGTAAAGCAAGATGATTAGTTCTGTGTTGTAGGTAGATTTTAGGCAGACTCGAGTCACCTTTGTATTTTTGTGCTCCCAAAATATCGATCAAGCTTACCCCCCCAAAAAAAAAAATAATAATATTTGAGATAAATTTGTAAATTTTTCAGTGGAAAAAATATCCCTCAATTGCATGCTCACTGTCGCTATCCAGGACTAATCGAGACCTAAATGTCATGAAAGGTCTTGAGATTGACAAATTAATCAGGTGAAAGGTCTTAAAATTTCAAAACAAATAGGGCTAAAGATGAGAGAGAAGGGATATATATATATATATATATATATATATAAATATATATATATATATGTATATATATATATATAAAGTATATATATACTGTATATGCCCTGGGGTAAGGGCCCCTGCACTTGTTGTAGTGAATAAAGTATACCTCCTCGATAATCCCTGTGAGATGTAAGAGGCAAACGGGACGGGACTCGTTAGCCTTGGCAGGCAACCTCGTCTAGGGAAAGAAAAATCCTGAACAATAAACCCCCTCATTGACTCCAGCAAAGCATTGAGAAGAGCTAACTGGTTTAGGGTAGGGTCTGCAACCTGACCCCACTAAAACCAAAGAAGCCACCAAACACAATTTTGGAAAAGGTGCTGGGAATCGTGGTCAACTCAACTGGGCGGGTGGCCACAACTCCGGCCCAGGAACTCTGGGGAGTCCAATGCCAGTATTGCCCGGTTCTGCTGGCGGGACCAGTCCTACTGCTCCTGCCAGTTGAGCAGGGGTACCAGTTGTGACAAGTGCTAGGCAAAGCTATCGGGACGCTTGCCCTCTGAATGGCGGCGGATCCCGCAGACCACCTCCTGAATTATGGGGTGATCGTGGAGGCTTAGACGAACCACAAACTCAAAAACCTGTTTCTGGGCTTAACCTTCTGAGGGGTCTAATGGTGCTTGCCAAAGGAGGGTGGATGTTGCAATTTCTTCCGTCTTGGTTTCCACTGTTGTAGGGGTTACACCTGTTGATGATCGTATGCTGCTGGTGAAGATTAATCACTCAATGGACTTCATTTCCTAATGTTCCTAATGAGTTGAGTACTTTAGAAGAGAAATAACTATTCTACACCATACTTGAATCTATTGTTGAACAGTGTCAACCACAGAACATACTTATTGTCCTTGAAGACTTCAATGCAATTACTGGCACAGATAGAGCTGGCTATGAGGTATGCGCCAGTCTTCATGGCTCTGATACCAGGATCTCAACAGTTCTCTTTACCTGAACTTCGCAAGGTCCAGGAAGTTGAGGGTTGTGGAGTCCTGGTTTCAGAGACCAGATCCACAATGCTGGAATTGGTACTCCAATGCAGGTGGTGTGGCCAAGGAGATTGATCACACACTCATAATCATTCGGTGGAGGAACCTCCAGAACTGCAGGGTCTTTAGGAGTGCCGAGTTCTTTGCTACCATCCACAGGCTTAATGTTGCTACACTGAAGCTACAGCTCAAAACCAGAATAATTTCAAAATGTTTTACCCCAGGGTATAATTGGGTACGAGAGGTTCAAGGAAAAGGAGTGTGCAAGGAAGCATGCAGTGGAAGTCTCAGGCTTGTTTCAAGCACTTGGTCCCCTGGAAGACCATGTAGAATTAATTATGGGAAACCTACAGATATAGAACCTTGTTGACAGTTGATGAATGTATTGGAGTTAAACCAAGGTCAGGGAAAGGTTTCCTATCAAGTGAGACACTAGACAAATAAAAAGAGAGTCGTGCTGCCAGATTGGATAGAGATTTGGGTCAGCACAGGGCACTGTCTCGCAGGGCGAGAACTTCAGTGAGGAGAGACAAAGAGGTATGTCAGGGGAACCAATGAGGAGATTGAGGGTCATTTCTCTACCAAGCCTTGACGACACTCTGCTCAAAGCATACCCCCATATTAGTTCAGTTCGGGAGGCGTATGGCCAATTCTCATTGGGTGATGATGAGTGCAGAGCAAGCAGGGTTGAGTACTTTGAGCAGTTATACGTGGCCAGTGCCCCAAACTGACAACTCCATCCAGTGGATATCCAACCACCAGTCCGCCAATTAGTGAAGACCCTCCTTCCCTTGCTGAGGTAAAGGAGGCTGTGGCAAAGCTGAAGGGTGAGCAGAAGGCTCCAGGTATTTGTAGCATTCCTGGAGAACTAGTGAAAGCTGGGGTTAGATCCATGATCCATGGGTTGCATGCAGTCCTGAGTGCTGTATGACGAACAGGTACCATGCCTCTTGACTGGAGGTCTGGTCACCCCTATCTGAAACGGGAAAGGAAACCCACAGGATTGCAATAACTACCGTGATATCACAATGCTCAGTATGCCAGGCAAGGTCTTTGCCCATATTCTATCGATGTGAATCCAAGGCCCACCTGCTAAAAGAGCAGAGATCGGAGCAATCTGGATTTACACCCAAGAAGTCAACAATCGACTTGATTTTGGTGCTCCGGGTTCTCATGAAACACCGAACTGAATTAAAAATAGGGCTGCTCGCAGCTTATGTTGATCTCAAGAAGGCATGTGACTCAGTGTATCAAGAGTCACCTTGGGAGCTATTACAGCTACGCATGATCCTTGTGTTGATAATTGATTTCGGGTCTGGACTTTATAGAGGAACAGAGAGTGCTGTCAAGTGTGGAAGTAGAGCATTCTCATTCTCCCTTGTGAATTTAGGTGTTAGACAGGGCTATGGATTCACTCAACAAAAGTATATGACATTGTCGATACCTGTGCGCAGATGCAGAAGGATGAAGCTACAGATCTTCAAGACACTGGTGCTACCTGTCTTATTATATGAATGTGAGACATGGACACTTACCAGTGACTTGCAGATACGCATCTACTCCTTTGGTACTAATTGACTTTACAGGATCATGGGCTATCGCTGGCATGACTACATCTCAAACCAGCAACTACTTCGTGAAATTGATAAAAGTTATATTAGTTGCATGGTCTGTGAGAGCCAACTTCGACTATATTAGCATATGATTCACCTCCCTAATGCTGACCCAGCTCACCAGGCGGTCTCTACAGAGGATAACACTAAGTGGAGGAACACGGGAAGACCATGGAACTCATGGCTTAAGCAAATCGACCAATCTTGCGATAGGATACTTGATATGGGCCGAGTATATGCATGGAGTCTTGCATGGTGGGACCCCGCGGAGTGGAGTCGGAGGGTTAGTACGGCTAAGCGCTGTCACAGCGTTTGCCTTCATTGATTGATTGTAATTTTATATATATATATATATATATATATATATATATAGGAACAGGGGGCAGGGGGCTTGGAATCCTCCTCCCCTTGTAAAATTCACCTACTAGACGAGACAGAGAATGGGGCGAGGGAATGTAAAAGTGGTTCCAGACCCTAAGAATTAGAACTTTTAAATGTTGTTTTTGTTCGGTCTCTGTCTCGAGTCGGCCACCCCCAGCTATGGGGTATGTGCCTGAGTATATACATACACATACATACATATAGGAACAGTAGGACCAGGGTTATGAAAAACATCTTGGGAAGTGTTTTTATTCAGTACTACGTTTCAGACTCTCTGCGTCCATCATCAGGTCTATACACAGAAATGAACACAATATTTACAAACATATAGGCAATAATAAAATGACGGGCAAAATTCCGAGTTCAATAGGATTCACAGACAAAAATAGGGGAACAGCTACCAAATAAAATACTGTATCAAAGGAGCAAGTAAAGCAATTTCTAAATGTACTAAACAAACAAAAGTCACCCAAGTTGCACAGACTTATATGGTTTAAAATAGAACGGTCAAGAAGGACAGGACTAATAATTAAACAAAATATAAAAATATAAGGAAGTTAACTATAATTTCCACCCAAAACATTAATTCAATAAGGCTACCGACTTAAAACAAAAGTTATAGTAACCTCAACACAAGAAAATCTTAAAAGCAAAGAAGGGGGACAGATGTTTCGTTACCACCTATACGAGGACGTACCACTGCTTGGTGAATGCTTTCCAGAATGAGTAGGTCAGCATCGTTACCGCTACTGTCTAAGACTGAAAATGTATTCTTATTTATAGGGTGGTCATGACTGAAAGCATGGTCCCGAATCGCCGAGTGAAGTGGAAAACCAGTTCTCACTAATTTACCTAGATGTTCCGAAATCCTGGTTCTCAAATGTCTCTTTGTCTTATCGAAATATAAAGCCTTACAGCTATGACACGTGTATTGATAAATGGCGCAAGAGGCAAGGTCCCCAGGAATCCTATCTTTATATCTAAGAAAACTACTTATTGAACAGCTGGATTAAAAAATAAGTCTGATATTAATTTGAGGATAAAATTCACGAAGGAGGGAAGTGAGCCTTTTTCGTAGTGTGAAACTTTTTGGGCCAGTAAATATGATGGGGAAATAAACAATATTTCTAGAGGCAGTACTAACTGAAGCTCTGTTTCCTTCCATGATTATACCCAGGGCTTTGCCAACATACGTGTCGGTGAACCTATAGGGGAACCCATTATTGTAGAGGAGGTCGCAAAGGTACTCAATCTCTTTATGAAATTTGAAATAATCAGAACAAATATAGGTGAGAGTTAGGATCAAATTACGCTTGTAAGCTATGGGAATAAATGAGGAAAATTTAGTAGTTAAGCCAGGGAATGTGGGTTTAAGGTATAGTGAAGTTTCAAACCCTAGATCTTTTCGAGGATATAAATATCTAAAAACGAAATAATCCCATTTACTTCGGTTTCCGAGGTGAACTTAATGTTGCGGTGTTTCTCATTCAAATAATTAAAAAACAGGGAAACATGATTACTTGATCGAAAAAGAAGTAACGTATCATCTATATAGCGACGATAAAACCCTGGTCTCACTGTTCCTATGTAGACTGCGCTTTCCATGCAACCAGTCGATATCGTGTATATATATATATATATATATATATATATATATATATATATATATAAATATATATATATATATATATATATATATATATATATATATATATATATATCAAAAGCCGGACTGCCTTGTAGGTTTTTTTATGCGTGTGCAATCTTTGTTCGGCGTAACTTTATGAAACTCGTTAATGCAATCTTGCTTAATCTCTGTCTCCTACACATTATCTCTCTCTCTCTCTCTCTTTCTCTCATCACAGGACACACAAAACACAGTGTCTCTCTTTTACCAATTGGAGTTTCCCTTTCATTCTGTGAGGCCCAGGTACCTTTTTAACTCTCTCATTACGAGTCTCTCATATTCTGTCAGTCCATGTGTGTGTGTGTGTGTATGTGTTTCTGTGTGAGGTAATGTGTATGTACACAGTATGTTAGCCACACAAACATACACACTCTAATCACTAACACGCTCAAGAAAACACACACAACATTATACTGTCTATACAGTATGAACACACACATTTGGGCATCTGTAATTCTATATGCAGTAAACAATGCGATATGAATAGTATTAAACTTGTTAACAGAGATTTAATCCGGAAACAATATACTTGTTAAACAAAAACTCATGATGTCTATATTGATTCCATTCAGCTTTAAAATGTCCTTGAAATTACCAATGCATTGTGTTGAACAGTTATGAAAGTACCCAGACATATATACTGTATGTTGTTGTATCAATGGTAATTTTAAATATTAGCGCTTCCTTAACCCTCCTCGCCGGCTGGACTCGATAGCTCCATATCGAGTTTTCCCCATGTCGTCACGGCCGGGCTCGATAGCTCCATTTCAATATTTCATGGCTTAAAGCCACTTAAAACCGCACTAGAGAAAGTTTTGTTGTCTTAGCAGATGGTCCGTATAACCAACAAGAACAAAAACACATAGCCAGTCAGTCAGCTGACTCTTCCTTGCTTGCCTAACGAAAGCTTGTATTGATTTTCCTTAGTCTCAAACGATGCATGAAAGGAGTCGACAGTGACTTAAGAATGGTTACAATGGTGAAATAAATCAGTAACCAATAATCAATATAATCAATATTAATAAATAATACATAATCCATAATCCATAATCAATAATCAATTATTGAACAAATGTAGATAGACCGTAGCCGAGACCGCCGATACTGAATCGCCGAATTGGAACAGTTCTCAGTAGCAAGCCAAAACACTCAGTTATATTTTCCACCTCCAACAATAACCGCTTAATGTACAGTCTTATCTTCTTCACTTATCGTAAGATAACACCGAGTACTGCCTCTGGTATGTACTGTATATAACCTAGGTTAAACCATTTATTTGCAGAGATAATATTATGAGTATCCGTAAATGCTGAAACGCGAGAATTCACACGGATCTAGGCTCGCGGTGGCCATAACTGACATATTTAATTTCACAATAAAACTGAACCACTTGGTCTAGAGTGTTTTAGTCTTCACCCATCGCAAGATAATGAAACTGCCTCATGATATATATATATATATATATATATATATATTAGGGTGGTCAATAAAAAGTGAAGTTCAGATATTTAAATGTGGCACCTCCCCAAAGCATTCCATATAGTGAGAATATAATTTAGGAAAAATATGAGCTCAATTGAAAAACATTTGAAGGCCGCTACCGAGTATGTAAGTTTCACCCTCATAAACAAATTGTCTTGTGTAGTATTCATGTTAGCATATAGAAAAGTGTTGCAAACATTTGGTCATAATATACCACAGTATGGTGAGATATCGCATAGAATATTTTTAAGCTTGTATAAAACTTGGTTCAAGCTGTCATGGATGTCTGGCTGGTCTGAACGAAACGTGATGAACTCTTTGGAGCGAAGCTTCCTCGTAACTAGGAAGCTTCACTCCCAAGAGTCTCGTCTCGTTCCAATCAGCCAGACATTGGTATCACTCCTAGTGTTCATGCTTCATCAACATCAACAATAAAATTCAGACCGTGATGATAAAAATAGATATATGGTAGATTGCCTCTTAATGTATGCCACATAATATATATAATTGCATTCATTATTTATGAAAAAAACAGTAGGTATTTATTGCAATTTACAATTTAATTTACACAGTTAGAGATGCTACCAAAAATGCTTGTAAGTAGGCCTACTTCTATTTATCTTAACACAACCATAATTTGTATTTATTTATTTCACAATAATTTGGGTTTACATATGAATAGTGATGTATTAAAGATACGTAATTGTTTATCTACCTCAGTTATGATGTAATATAGCTGCGTTTTCTGTTACCCCAAAGTCTGATAACTCACTCTCATTATAGTAGGGTGGCACAAAATGAACAAGGGGCGATCCAGACTTTTAAATATATACATTATATGGACAACCTTTCCTGACTATTTATAAGAATGAAAGTAAATATGCATTGCAGAATAATTACTACAAAGCAAATAAAGACAAAATAAAAGCGAAATAGCGTAATATACCAAATATTATGAGGTATGTCAGGGACTGGAATAATCGACAACAGAACATATCGGCAATACATTTGAATATATACAATTTAAGATGTGTTGTGACATTACATAATTATTAGGTGAAATTATACAACATATATATATATATATAAACATATATATATATATATATATATATGTTAGTATAGCCAGGTAATAGATTCTCTTTTAAACAGACGAGGTTAAAGGCAACAGCAGTTTCAGCATTCAGTATTTTATTTTTACAGCTTTCAATATTTCTAACAATTTTCCTCTGGGGTTCAGAGATGAGGTACAACAGGTTAGCAAAATTCATGGTGGATCCAACGTTTCACAAGTAAACATCTTGCATCTTCAGGGAATGGGCAGGTAATGATTAGAATAATGAATGAATGAATGAATGAATATAGAAAAGGTGGGTGAGGGTGAAAGAAGGGAAGTTTTTATTGGTTAAGTAGGAGAGACAGTGATAATAGTGGGAGAAATAGGGTGTCGGGGCTTGACCCAACGTGCGTGAGTTGAATAATTGAGCTGGGGTTGAGTTGATTTAGTTGGAGAAGTTACTTTAATGAGATTCAGGATGGCTTGCCAAGAAGGGGGCAAGGGATGGGGAGCAAGTTAATTTTGGGTGGTATAAAATCGAAAGTGCTTGCATGTTTTGGGGTTGTATTTTTGGGTGGTAGTATTCGAAAATGGTATAGGGGGAGGTAATTTTGGGTGGCATTGAGTCAAAAGGGGTACTGCTGGGGAAGTCTGTCAGTGGCAGAACCTGTAAGAAGGCTGTACTGTTATTATTATAGGAGTTACGTTAAAAGGTTGTTGTCTTGTACTTTGTCTGTGAAATTATACATTTTAATGGGAAGTGAAGCTAGGAATCTAGGTCAGGAGTGGTAGGGAGGCTGGACTGTGGACGAGCCGGCATGACCCACCTCCTCTACCAATCCTGATTTTAAGTGAATATTGGAATGGGTGCCTCTCTGTTGTTGGGGTGAAGGAGGTTTGACAAGGGGCGGTGTAAAATTATGTTGAAAATTTGGATGAAGTTATCATGAAAGGTCTCAAGTTTTATAATTTGTTTTTCTGCTAATTGCTGCCAATAAGTATTTAGAGGGGGGATGTGGGCTAGATTGTGAAGATGTTGTGCCATCTGGAACTCATACCACTGAGTCCCGAACATCCACCTCAGTGCTTTATTTTGTATTCTTTGATATTTTAGTTGGTTGGTAGGGGCCGAAAGTGAAATGCTGAGTGGGACGTAGCACAAAAGAGGTCTTATAAGTGCTTTGTATAAGTGAAGCTTGGTTTTTATTGAGGCATTTCTGAAACGATAGATGGTTTGTAGTGATTTTGATGCAATGGCAATGGAAGTTTGTGCTTGTTTGTGGAATCGGATGTTTTTGTCGAATGTGAGGCCGAGTACTTTGTTTGTGGGAGAGACATTTATTTGTGTGCGGTTAGGGACAGGTGCTCGGGAGTTCTGGAATAAGGGTCTTGGGCGGAGATGTCCCTTGGCAAAGTATGTGACGTGTGATTTTTGAGGATGAGCCTGAATCCGCCATTTTTGCTCCCATTGTGCTACTTTGTCAAGTTCTCTTTGAGCTCTGTTTGTCAATGCGTCTGCTCTTATTATTTGTGTCACATCGTCTGCGTACATTACTGTGAGAGAGTCATTGTGAGTGGGGTTGGGAAAGTCATTTGTGTATAGGATGTAGAGGGTAGGAGCGAGCACTGAGCCTTGAGGTACGCCTGCGTTTAGTGGAAATGAATCTGAATAAAGATTAGAAAACTTAAGTTTGGCTGTTCTATTATCCAAAAAGTTGCAGAGAAGTTTCTGAGTAATTAATGGGAAGTTGAAATTTTCGCAGATTTTGTACTTCAAGCCTTCGTGCCACACTGTGTCAAAAGCTCGTTTTATATCTTTTGTAATTAAGGCTGTCTTGTTTTTTCGTCTGGACTGTTTGTTTATGTGAAGGTAGTTTGTGATAATGTTTAGTGCTTCTTGTGTCGATCTGTGTTGTCTAAAACCAAATTGCATGTTCGTGAGGAGTCCTTCGTCTTCGAGAAATAGTCTGAGTCGGTGGTTTATGATACGTTCTAGAGTCTTCCCAAGAGTCTCAAGTAGACTAATGGGCCTGTAGTTTAGTGGATTAGTCTTGTCTTGGTTTATCTTGGGAATGAGGATAATAGTCGCTGTCTTGAAGCAGACGGGAAAGTAGCCTGATGCCAGGATGGCGTTGTAGAGGCGAGTGAGTGCTGTTATGAAAGTGTTAGGTAGGTGCTTTACAAGGTGGTTATTAATACCCGTGGCACCAGGCGCCTTTCTCCGTGTTTTAGACAGGATGAATTTGACTTCGTCTGGCACAATGGGAGCAGTGAGTATGTTTTGAGGGTCAAGTGTGTTTAGGTTAATGTGTGTGTCATGGGAGATGTTGTCAGGGATGGTAGTGAGATGTTGTTCTATATTGTGGATGTGTTGTTCGGCAGGCCTTTCAATGGGGTGTGGGTGGTATACTTGTTGCCATGTCTGTTTAAATGTATCTGTGATAGCCCTAGGATCAGTAATTTTGTTGCCATTAACAGTGAGGGAGGATGTTCTGGGAGTGGTATTACCTTTTAAACGTTTTATATGTTGCCAGAATTCCCAGGGCTTAGTTTTCCTGTTTTGTTCTGCTGAGTGTACTAGGTGAGTCCAGTGAGCATCATGATCAGATTGCAGGCTGTTAAGGATGTGAGTTCTGAGGTTGGAGAGATCGTAACGTACTCGGCCTGGTATGTGGTTGTGTTTGTTCTGTTCGAATCGACGACGATAGCACACTAGGAGTCGTTGTGTTCTGATGGAGGGTCTGAAAGTGTGTTTGATTTTGTATGTAGTTTTTGGGATGGTTGTGTTGGCTGCATTTATGATTTTGTTCTGTAGGTTCTCAATTTGTTGGTCTATGTGTGTGTAGTGTTGTCCCTCATAGTCGTGTATGTAGTTGTCTTCTGATAAAATGTTTTTGAATTCTTCCCAGTTTGCTTGTGAGTAGTTAAAATGAGATTGACATGGGACTTGAATTGGGTTTGAAGAAATTGACATGAAAACTGGGATGTGATCTGATCTTGAAAGTGGCCCTGGGGAAATATCATGATGGAATATATTAAAAGCTTGGTTTGAAAAAATTAAGTCAGGTTTACCATTACCGTTTGGTGTGAAAACTGTGTTGAAATCTGGGCCTTGAAAAGTTAATCTTTTGTGGTTGTGTAGTGCTAATAGTTGAATTCCACGTTGATTAATGGTATTATGTTGGAAAGCTTGGTGTCTAGCGTTAAAGTCTGCAAGTATAAGTGTAGGTGCATTGTTATTGAATAAGGTATTTAAGTCTGTGTAAGGGATGTAGGTATTGGGTCTGACATATGTGGTGGCAACTATGAGGGGTCCGAGTGTTTGTGTGTTTTAACTGCAAGGAAATGCTTGTATGTCCAGTCTGTGATGAATTCGTGTTGAATGGTGCTTTTTATCATGATTGCAACTCCATCGTTGGCATCGCCGTCGGTCTGTCGTGTTGTGTAACCAAAGAATCTAATTTTATGTGTGTTGTACGTACAGGTGCTGTTAATTAGTATTATGTCTGGGTCATTATCTAAAATTAATTGTGTGAGTAGGTGTCTGTTATTGTAGTAGTGTCTTATGTTGAATTGGATGACTCTTAACATGATGGGGTATCGTGAAGTGAGCTATGTGTGGGGAAGTGGGGGGATGGTGGGGCCCGGGTTGGAGAGGGAGAGGATGAGGAGCGGACTCCTCCAAAAGATGGAGATTTGGAGGTAGATTTGGTGTTTTTCTTGGGGTTTCGACTTTACGTGACTTTGACCGAGAACGGTTTAATTCAGGGGAGGATATCTCAGCTGGACTGGTGGGTTTTCGTTTTAGAGGAGATTGGGGAGGAATGGTGGGCGTTTTTGGTGTAGGAGGGGGTGGGGGAGGCATGAAGGATGTTAGGGTAGTAAGGTTAGGAAGGTCAGGGTCAGATGCATTTAGAGTTGGGTCAGTGACATTTGTGAGGGGGGGTGTTTGGGCAGGGAGATCTCGAGGTTTATTTTCAGTGGTGAGAGGGATTGACATTTCAGGGATTTCGTTGGCGCTTGGGGGTTGAGGAATAGGGGTAGTGGAGGATGAGTTGGAGGTAGAGGTTGAGGGTAGTGGAATAGGAAGAGGAGTGGCTGAGAGAGATGGATTGTGAGAGTTCTTGCTATGCTGGAACCAAGACTCAGGGATCATGATGGCAGGGAGATTGTGGGCAGTCAGGCCATCATTTAGTAGCTTGTTAAACTGTGGGGTGACTTTTTGGTTCGTGAGGTGGAGTGCAACATTAACAAGGACTGAAGTTTGGGCGAATATTTCGCGGTTGAACAATGGGCCTGGAGGATTGATGTTGGGTGGGGTAGGGGGGGAGGATTGAGGGATGTGTGAGGTGGTCGCTGAAGCATATGATTTGGCAGTGATTGGGTGGGATGAGAATAAAGGACGTGTTTGGTTGGGATTGGTTGGAGTGGCCTTTGCGTTTTTTCTAGTGTCTTTTAAGACATTGAGACGGAAGGGACATTCGGCACTGATTGCAATGTGAGGGCCATTGCAGTTTGAGCATTTCAGAGTGATTGAAGAGCAGGTGGTAAATGAGTGCCCTGACTCAGCACAACGAGAGCAAGTTACTGTTTTTTGACATTGGGCTGTGGGATGTCCGTAAGCATAACAGTTATAGCACTGCCCGAGATTGATCCAGGACTCAGGGGTCAGAAAATCAGGCGGCAAAATCACATGAAATGCCTTGAGACCTGTTTTTAGAAGCTTACTGGCCTCCTTAGGGGAGGCACATCGAATTTTGAGGGCTTGACGTTGGGTTTTATATACTTCACAGACAGTGATGGAGTTTTGCTTGGAAATTTCCCTGGCAATCTCATCTTCGTCTTTGTTGAAGATGTTCTTGTCAGGGTACAGAATTTTGACTGTACAGGCAGCTTTTAGTTCTGGGGAGAGGACTAGTTCATAACCAGCAGATTGGAGTTTCTTTAGAGTGGCGGGGTTGAGATATGCATCAAGATCTTTTTGTGAAGCAAGTCTTATTTTGAATACATTGAGATTTTTAAAAACTCTGACTATTTGGGTTTGAGTGATACTAAATATGTGAGAGCCTGGGTCATCAGGGGGATCGTTACTGCATTTAAATTTGACATACAGTGCCATACTGAATCATTGGGAGAAACAAGTTTAATTGCTAACTATAAAAAAGTGAAAATGAATGGGGAAAATAACAAGTTAGGGAGGTAGAGTTAATTGAACATTTTTATGGAGAATTTTAAAACTGTACCCAGGGGGCACCCCTATGGGATGTCCCCAGAAAAACCTAACTCCTACCTATGTCCTTGGACTGTAGGCAAGCCTATGTCACCAGACCCTAACCTACTTGAAGTATAAACCCTACCCACTTGCCTCCTATAACCAGGGGCTAAACCCCCCCCTTCATGGCAATGCCTTCAGGGTTCGGCGTCGTACTACAAGTGGGCTTCTAATGGGCGGTAGTGGGTAATATTTAATAATTTAGAAAAGGAAAAGTAGTGGGAAAGGTTTTGGGGAAAAGATAAGAGTATAGGAAAGTAATGAGAATGGACAAGGATGATGATGAGATATGAGGTGAGATGCAGTGAGCTGATTGGCCGGGCGAGCGCAGATCGAGGTGTCGATTGGACAAAGCAACATATTTATACAAAATTCGAGGATCAAGAATAGGTAGGTGGGCGGAGCTACTGGGTGTGGGGTGGCTGTTCATTGGTGGAAGGCAGTCTATTCGCGAGACGGGCACTAAATCTTATCGGTGGTTGGTTGTTGGCTGTGGGTGGCTGTGATTGGTTGGTGTTGTCAGTAGTGTGCTGATCGCGGAAAGGTACGGGAGGGGGGCACAGGGCGAGAGGAACGAGGACAGTATGCCTGTAGCGCTTGCCTGAAGGAAGAATTTGAAGGTCTTGTGTTTGGTTGTTGATGCTGGGGTTGAGCGTTTGGATATATAGAGCTTCTAAAATAGCTAGTCTTCTGGGGTCTGATTCTTTGTCGAGTATGGTAGTTTGTTTGTCTAGGTCGGCGCGTACACCAAACCTACTAACAATGGCCAATGTCTTAATGGGGAAAGTGAATGCCCTAAACGATACCATCAGTCCACCATCACCGCCTATGTCAGGAGAGCCCTCACCCATTGCACCACCTGGAATGACACACACAATGAATTGGAAAGGCTCACCCAGGTCCTAGTCAACAATGGGTATTCCAACACTGACGTCACCAATGCCATCAACCACCACCTAGAAAAATGGTACAAACAAGACCCCCCTAGCACCAACCCGGCCAATGACATTACATTTTTCTACAGAAACTACATATCTTCCGACCACACATCAGACGAATCCATTATGAAAGAAATAATTCACAAAAACGTCCTCCCCACCAACCCTGCCAATAAAATAAAACTCATTATTTACTACAAATCTCCTAAGACCTCCAACCTTGTCCTCCGTAACCGCCCCATTTCCACCAACCAACCGAAAGACGATCATGTGATATACCAGCATATTTGCACCTCTGGGGACTGTGGACCCCTATCCTATGTTGGAATGACACAGACTCGCCTTTCCCGTCGACTAACCCTCCACCTTCAATCTGGCGCTATAAAAGATCACTATCAAGCCCCCCACCATCTTGTCCTAACTCGCGCCGACCTAGACAAACAAACTACCATACTCGACAAAGAATCAGACCCCAGAAGACTAGCTATTTTAGAAGCTCTATATATCCAAACGCTCAACCCCAGCATCAACAACCAAACACAAGACCTTCAAATTCTTCCTTCAGGCAAGCGCTACAGGCATACTGCCCTCGTTCCTCTCGCCCTGTGCCCCCTCCCGTACCTTTCCGCGATCAGCACACTACTGACAACACCAACCAATCACAGCCTCCCACAGCCAACAACCAACCACCGATAAGATTTAGTGCCCGTCTCGCGAATAGACTGCCTTCCACCAATGAACAGCCACCCCACACCCAGTAGCTCCGCCCACCTACCTATTCTTGATCCTCGAATTTTGTATAAATATCTTGCTTTGTCCTAAGCATTTTCGATTTTATACCACCCAAAAATTAACTTGCTCCCCATCCCTTGCCCCCTTCTTGGCAAGCCATCCTGAATCTCATTAAAGTAACTTCTCCAACTAAATCAACTCAACCCCAGCTCAATTATTCAACTCACGCACGTTGGGTCAAGCCCCGACACCCTATTTCTCCCACTATTATCACTGTCTCTCCTACTTAACCAATAAAAACTTCCCTTCTTTTACCCTCACCCACCTTTTCTATATTCATTCATTCATTCATTATTCTAATCATTACCTGCCCATTCACTGAAGATGCAAGATGTTTACTTGTGAAACGTTGGATCCACCATGAATTTTGCTAACCTGTTGTACCTCATCTCTGAACCCCAGAGGAAAATTGTTAGAAATATTGAAAGCTGTAACAATAAAATACTGAATGCTGAAACCGCTGTTGCCTTTAACCTCGTCTGTTTAAAAGAGAATATATATATATATTTTCTTTAATACATACGAGGTTGAAAGAAATGGCAATTTCTGCGTTGGAAATTTTATTATTCAAAGTTTTCAGGTCTCTGATGAGTTTTCGCTGGGTGGCAGGAAGTAGATGAAGGAGATGAGCAAAATTCATGGTGGTACAGGGTTACATTAATGGACATGATGATACAGGATATACGACGCACGCGTTTCACTGGACAACCAGCATTATCAAGTAAGGATAGAATGATATAAACAATTACAATTACAAGGTAAGTTGGGGAGATGAGAGGTCTCTAAGACTTAGAGAGAAGTAAAGATGGAAATGAAGAGCGAAGTCGAAGAGTAAAAGATGGAGGACTGTCCCCCTTGCTATTTTTCTTGAGTTTTTGTTGATAGCAGCATGTCTGGAGCAGCAGTGCCACGTGGTGTTGGTGTGGAGAGGCAGTTGATGTTGGTGTTGGAAGGCCACTGATGTTGATGGAGTAGTAGTTATTTTGAGTTTATAAATTGTTGAAGTTTCTTCCACTTTTCTTCAAGGTGTTCAGGAAACTCTAGACCTGATTCCTTAGCTTGTCTGAGTTTTTGTAGTAGATCTTCAGCTCGCTGGGATGGTGTAGTGCTGGCAGTCACCAAGTCAACATCCTCGTCTCCTTCCTCCATCCCCTCCACATCGACGTCTTCTCCTATGGTGGAGTCGGAGTATTCACACGAAGTAGAGGAGTTGGTTGCCACTGGATCTTCAAGGGTGGCAGGTGCTGGAGTCGAGGCTGCTGCTGGTCCGGTGACGTTATGCAGGCTCGGTGTTGAAGTTGCTGCCTCCTGGACTCTAGGTGTTCGAGTCTTCTGAAGGCAGAGTGGTCGAGGCAGAAGTTGAGAGTTGGAAGGCTTCTTTTTGTGCGGCTTCTCGGTTGTTCTTCGGGCAAGGAGGTCTGGAGGGATGATGATGGTAGGCAGGCCATTGGCAAGGTAAACAGGAAGGGTATATATAGAGGGTGGAGGATCAGAGGAGGCGAAAATCAGGGGGCAAAAGTCTGCTATTGGTGGAGGGGTATTCTAGGAGAGAGAAAGATAGAACCGCTTCACGCATGCGCACTGGATGCGGGATGGTGGTCGGTTAGCGGGGTCGAAGCTGATTGGCTGCGTGTCGAGGGGCGTGGCCTAAGTTGCGTAGTACGTGTGGCGCCAGCAGAAGACGAAGCTGAAGGAGGTAGCGCGGGGGGCTGCGTCAAGGGCACCGGGGGGCAAGGGGGGGCGTTAGGTCCTGTAGGAAAGTGCCTTTTGGCAGAAGGAAGGATCTGAAGGTCCAGAGTTTGGTTGTTGATGTTGGCATGTAAGGCTTGGATATATAATGCTTCGAGTATAGGTAATCTCCTTGGGTCACTTTCTTTATCGAGTATGGTGGTGTGTTTCTCTAACTCGTTGCGTGTGAGGTGGGGGTGGTTAGGGGTGAGATAGTGGTCTTTGATGGCTCCAGCCTGAAGGTGAAGAGTTAACCGACGTGAAAGACGAGTCTGCGTCATACCAAGATAGGAATGAGGTCCACAGTCCTCATAATTACAGGTATGTTGGTAAATGATGTGATCGTCGGTCATCGGGCTCTTTATCTTGGTGGAAGTTGGTTTGTTGCAGAGAACGAGGTTGGAGGTCTTGGGGGATTTGTCATAAAATATTAATTTGATTTTGTTTTCCAGGTTGGTTGGGTGGACATGCTTGGAGATTATTTCTTTTAAGACGGCCTCGTCATTTTTGTGTTCAGAGGACATAAAATTGCGGTAGAAGATCTTAATTTCATTAGGGGGGTCAATGTTGGGAGGGCTTTGGGTGTACCATTTTTCAAGATGGTGGTTGATGGTGCTGGAGATGTCGGAGTTGGAGTATCCGTTATTTACTAAAACTTGGGATAGTATTTCTAGTTCCTGGTGGGTGTCGGCCCAGGTAGAGCAGTGCGTGAGGGCTCTCCTAACATAGGCGGAGATGGAGGATAGAAGATAACGGCGGGGGCATTCACTATCGCCGTTTAGGCATTGTCCTGTGTTAGTTGGTTTAATGTAGACGGTGGTTTTGAACCCATGGTCGTTCAGAGCTACGAGGATGTCGAGGAAAGGGAGTTGTCCATTGTTTGATTTTTCAAAGGTGAAGTTAAGTCCGGAGGAGGTCATGAAGCGACGCTGGAGTTCCTGTAATTCGTGGAGGTCCTTGATTTGCACGAAGATGTCATCCACGTATCTACAGTAGACGGCGGGTCGTTGGGCAGCTAGGAGCTCTTCCTCGATGGTACCTATAAAATAGTTCGCAAAAAGAACTCCTAGGGGGCTGCCCATCGCCACACCGTCTATCTGCTTGTACATGTTGCCCCGGGAGCAAAGGAAGGGGGCCTCCTTGGTACATAGCTCCAGTAGTGTTTTCAGGGCCTTCTCCGGGATGTCAAGTGTTGGTGTATCAGGGCAATAGTAAATTCGACGTAGAATCATGTCAATGGTCCTATCCACTGGCACGTTGGTGAACAGGCTTTCTACGTCGAGAGAGGCGATTGTGTGGTTGTTGTTCCGAGGGGGCGTCTCGTAAAATTTCCAAGAAATCGTGGGCTGAGTTAAGGTTGTATTGGCTGGGGACGTAGGGGGTGAGGAGGTTGTTCAGGGCCTTGGCGATCTGGTAGGTGGCAGTGGGGATCTGGGAGATGATGGGGCGGAGGGGGTTCCCAGGTTTGTGTGTTTTGATGGTTCCGTACGCATAACCAGGGGTGTATTCTCCGATGAGTTTTTTAAGGTGGACCCCTCCTTGTTTGACGTTGATGGTGGTGTGGGCAGTACGTTTGATTTCGTCGGTTGGGTTGCGGGTGATCTTTTTAAATTTGGTGTTGTCACTTAAGATGACGTCCATTTTTCTAAGATATTCCTCCTTGTCATGAATCACGCGGCAGGAAGCTTTATCCGCACGACGGATGATGATGTTGGGGTTGTCTCTTAAATGTTTGGCAGCTTGGAAGTGTTGTTTGTTGATTTTTTGCTATGGTGAGTTCCTCTGGTTTTGGCGGCTTCAGCGAGGAGAGTAGGTTGTAGGGCGGGAGTAGTGGTGACCTTGCCATCCTTCTTGAGTCGTAGGATGTCGTCCAGGAGGATTTCCGTTTCTAGGCGTTTCCGGTGGGGGCCAGGTTTGGAGCTGCAGTGGCAGTTGAGGCCTTTGTTGAGGAGGTCTTCTTGGTCCAGGGTCAGAATGGTGTTAGTCAGGTTTATATATCCTTTTGTTGGTTTGGGAAGTTTTAAGTTTCCGCCATAAAGACGGGCAAGCTTTTTTATGGTTGTGTTTTCGGCTTGTCTTCTGTGTTGTTCAAGGAGTTGTTCGAGGGCTGTGTTGATTTCGGCTTTGAGGTGGTCTGGAGGAGTTTCGTCTTCCCAAATCCGTAGAAGAGCATCTCGTTCTTTACGAAGGTTGTTGGCGAGCTCTCGTTTTTCAATTATTTCGTCCTTCACCAGTTCTTCACGAAACTGGAAGGTGCTGGTGCGATGTCTGGCATTCTCGTGAAGTTTCATGTTAGTAAATCCAGGTAATAAATGTTCTTTAACACCTTACGAGCGGCCTATGCGTTTTATTTATGTGTACCGCACAGCGGGGTGTTTTTAGCCAAAATAGGGCTGTTTACGTGATCATTTTCATGCCTAAATAAGACCCAGAACGTAAAACAAGTACCTATCCCTGAAAGGGCATAAACAGAGCTTTCGAATGACACCATAACGATCCTTGTATGATGGATAGTTTTCTTGCAATAACCGTGCAACGCGAGTGCAAAAAGCAGGTAATTCGGTACTTTCAGTACATAATTGAGTATGTAGCGAGTGAGAGAGGGAGGAGGGAGCTGAGATTTGTGTCAGTAGGTTCGCCGCGGTGGTCTGGAGCAGTCATACGCTCGCTAGTCTCCTGCCACCACTTGTCTCTCTCTCTCAGCCACATTACGTGCTGAAATTGCCACTCGAGTTATGTCGAGCGCCGCCACATAGTCCAGCTTTATTTAACTCGACTTATGTTGCTCGCCGCTAAATAAGGGTTAATGCATATGAGGTTGAAAGAAATGGCAATTTCTGCGTTGGAAATTTTATTATTCAAAGTTTCCAGGTCTCTGATGAGTTTTCGCTGGGTGGCAGGAAGTAGATGAAGGAGATGAGCAAAATTCATGGTGGTACAGGGATATATTAATGTACATGATAATACAGGATATACGACGCGTTTCACTGGACAACCAGCATTATCAAGTAAGGATAGAATGATATAAAAGGTAAACAGGAAGGGTATATATAGAGGGTGGAGGATCAGAGGAGGCGAAAATCAGGGGGCAAAAGTCTGCTATTGGTGGAGGGGTATTCTAGGAGAGAGAAAGATAGAACCGCTTCACGCATGCGCACTGGATGCGGGATGGTGGTCGGTTGGCGGGGTCGAAGCTGATTGGCTGCGTGTCGAGGGGCGTGGCCTAAGTTGCGTAGTAAGTGTGGCGCCAGCAGAAGACGAAGCTGAAGGAGGTAGCGCGGGGGGCTGCGTCAAGGGCACCGGGGGGCGAGAGGGGGCGTTAGGTCCTGTAGGATAGTGCCTTTTGGCAGAAGGAAGGATCTGAAGGTCCAGAGTTTTGTTGTTGATGTTGGGATGTAAGGCTTGGATATATAATGTTTCGAGTATAGGTAATCTCCTTGGGTCACTTTCTTTATCGAGTATGGTGTTGTGTTTCTCTAACTCGTTGCGTGTGAGGTGGGGGTGGTTAGGGGTGAAATAGTGGTCTTTGATGGCTCCAGCCTGAAGGTGAAGAGTTAACCGACGTGAAAGACGAGTCTGCGTCATACCAATATAGGAATTTGGTCCACAGTCCTCATAATTACAGGTATGTTGGTAAATGACGTGATCGTCGGTCATCGGGCTCTTTATCTTGGTGGAAGCTGGTTTGTTGCGGAGAACGAGGTTGGAGGTCTTGGGGGATTTGTAATAAATTATTAATTTGATTTTGTTTTCTGGGATGGTTGGGTGGACATGCTTGGAGATTATTTCTTTTAAGACGGCCTCGTCATTTTTGTGTTCAGAGGACATAAAATTGCGGTAGAAGATCTTTATTTCATTGGGGGGGTCAATGTTGGGAGGGCTTTGGGTGTACCATTTTTCAAGATGGTGGTTGATGGTGCTGGAGATGTCGGAGTTGGAGTATCCGTTATTTACTAAAACTTGGGATAGTCTTTCTAGTTCCTGGTGGGTGTCGGCCCAGGTAGAGAAGTGCGTGAGGGCTCTCCTAACATAGGCGGAGATGTAGGATAGAAGATAACGGCGGGGGCATTCACTATCGCCGTTGAGGCATTGTCCTGTGTTAGTTGGTTTAATGTAGACGGTGGTTTTGAACCCATGGTCGTTCAGAGCTACGAGGATGTCGAGGAAGGGGAGTTGTCCATTGTTTGATTTTTCAAAGGTGAAGTTAAGTCCGGAGGAGGTCATGAAACGACGCTGGAGTTCCTGTAGTTCGTGGAGGTCCTTGATTTGCACGAAGATGTCATCCACGTATCTACAGTAGACGGCGGGACGTTGGGCAGCTAGGAGCTCTTCCTCGATGGTACCCATAAAAAAAGTTCTCAAAAAGAACTCCTAGGGGGCTGCCCATCACCACACCGTCTATCTGCTTGTACATGTTGCCCCGGGGGCAAAGGAAGGGGGCCTCCTTGGTACATAGCTCCAGTAGTGTTTTCAGGGCCTTCTCCGGGATGTCCAGTGTTGGTGTATCAGGGCAATGGTAAATTCGACGTAGAATCATGGTCCTATCCACTGGCACGTTGGTGAACAGGCTTTCTACGTCGAGAGAGGCGATTGTGTGGTTGTTGTTCCTGGGGGCGTCTCGTAAAATTTCCAAGAAATCGTGGGCTGAGTCAAGGTTGTATTAGCTGGGGACGTAGGGGGTGAGGAGGTTGTTCAGGGCCTTGGCGATCTGGGAGATGATGGGGCGGAGGGGGTTCCCAGGTTTGTGTGTTTTGATGGTTCCGTACGCATAACCAGGGGTGTATTCTCCGAAGAGTTTTTTAAGGTGGACCCCTCCTTGTTTGGCGTTGATGGCGGTGATGGTGGTGTTGGCAGTACGTTTGATTTCGTCGGTTGGGTTGCGGGTGATCTTTTTAAATTTGGTGTTGTCCCTTAAGATGACGTCCATTTTTCTAAGATATTCCTCCTTGTCATGAATCACGAGGCAGGAAGTTTTATCCGCACGACGGATGATGATGTTGGGGTTGTCTCTTAAATGTTTGGCAGCTTGGAAGTGTTGTTTGTTGAGGATTTTGCTATGGTGAGTTCCTCTGGTTTTGGCGGCTTCAGCGAGGAGAGTAGGTTGTAGGACGGGAGTAGTGGTGACTTTACCATCCTTCTTGAGTCGTAGGATGTTGTCCAGGAGGATTTCCGTTTCTAGGCGTTTCCGGTGGGGGCCAGGTTTGGAGCTGTAGTGGCAGTTGAGGCCTTTGTTGAGGAGGTCTTCTTGGTCCAGGGTCAGAATGGTGTTAGTCAGGTTTATGTATCCTTTTGTTGGTTTGGGAAGATTTAAGTTTCCGCCATAAAGACGGGCAAGCTTTTTTATGGTTGTGTTTTCGGCTTGTCTTCTGTGTTGTTCAAGGAGTTGTTCGAGGGCTGTGTTGATTTCGGGTTTGAGGTGGTCTGGACGTCATCTTAAGTGACAACACCAAATTTAAAAAGATCACCCGCAACCCAACCGACGAAATCAAACGTACTGTCAACACCACCATCACCGCCATCAACGCCAAACAAGGAGGGGTCCACCTTAAAAAACTCGTCAGAGAATACACCCCTGGTTATGCATACGGAACCATCAAAACACACAAACCTGGGAACCCCCTCCGCCCCATCATCTCCCAGATCCCCACTGCCACCTACCAGATCGCCAAGGCCCTGAACAACCTCCTCACCCCCTACGTGCCCAGCTAATACAACCTTAACTCAGCCCACGTTTTCTTGGAAATTTTACGAGACGCCCCCCGGAACAACAACCACACAATCGCCTCTCTCGACGTAGAAAGCCTGTTCACCAACGTGCCAGTGGATAGGACCATTGACATTATTCTACGTCGAATTTACCATTGCCCTGATACACCAATACTGGACATCCCGGAGAAGGCCCTGAAAACACTACTGGAGCTATGTACCAAGGAGGCCCCCTTCCTTTGCCCTCGGGGCAACATCTACAAGCAGATAGACGGTGTGGCGATGGGCAGCCCCCTAGGAGTTCTTTTTAAGAACTTTTTTATTAGTACCATCAAGGTAGAGCTCCTAGCTGCCCAACAACCCGCCGTCTACTGTAGATACTTGGATGACATCTTCGTGCAAATCAAGGACCTCCACGAACTACAGGAATTCCAGCGTCGCTTCATGACCTCCTCCGGACTTAACTTCACCTTTGAAAAATCAAACAATGGACAACTCCCCTTCCTCGACATCCTCGTAGCTCTGAACGACCATGGGTTCAAAACCACCATCTACATTAAACCAACTAACACAGGACAATGCCTCAACGGCGATAGTGAATGCCCCCGCCGTTATCTTCTATCCTCCATCTCCGCCTATGTTAGGAGAGCCCTCACGCACAGCTCTACCTGGGCCGACATCCACCAGGAACTAGAAAGACTATCCCAAGTTTTAGTAAATAACGGATACTCCAACTCCGACATCTCCAGCACCATCAACCACCATCTTGAAAAATGGTACACCCAAAGCCCTCCCAACATTGACCCCCCAATGAAATTAAGATCTTCTACCGCAATTTTATGTCCTCTTAACACAAAAATGACGAGGCCGTCTTAAAAGAAATAATCTCCAAGCATGTCCACCCAACCAACCCGGAAAACAAAATCAAATTAATAATTTATTACAAATCCCCCAAGACCTCCAACCTCGTTCTCCGCAACAAACCAGCTTCCACCAAGATAAAGAGCCCGATGGCCGACGATCACGTCATTTACCAACATACCTGTAATTATGAGGACTGTGGACCTCATTCCTATATTGGTATGACACAGACTCGTCTTTCACGTCGGTTAACTCTTCACCTTCAGGCTGGAGCCATCAAAGACCACTATCTCACCCCTAACCACCCCCACCACACACGCAACGAGTTAGAGAAACACACCACCATACTCGATAAAGAAAGTGACCCAAGGAGATTACCTATACTCGAAGCATTATATATCCAAGCCTTACATCTCAACATCAACAACCAAACTCTGGACCTTCAGATCCTTCCTTCTGCCAAAAGGCACTTTCCTATAGGACCTAACGCCCCCCCTCGCCCCCCGGTGCCCTTGACGCAGCCCCCCGCGCTATCTCCTTCAGCTTCGTCTTCTGCTGGCGCCACACGTATTACGCAACTTAGGCCACGCCCCTCGACACGCAGCCAATCAGCTTCGACCCCGCCAACCGACCACCATCCCGCATCCAGTGCGCATGCGTGAAGCGGTTCTATCTTTCTCTCTCCTAGAATACCCCTCCACCAATAGCAGACTTTTGCCCCCTGATTTTCGCCTCCTCTGATCCTCCACCCTCTATATATACCCTTCCTGTTTACCTTTTATATCATTCTATCCTTACTTAATAATGCTGGTTGTCCAGTGAAACGCGTCGTGTATCCTGTTTCATCATGTACATTAATGTAACCCTGTACCACCATGAATTTTGCTCATCTCCTTCATCTACTTCCTGCCACCCAGCGAAAACTCATCAGAGACCTGGAAACTTTGAATAATAAAATTTCCAACGCAAAAATTGCCATTTCTTTCAACCTCGTATGTATTAAAGAAAATGTATAACCTGGCTTTACTAACATATATATATTTATATATATATATATATATATATATATATATATATATATATATATATATATATATATATATATATATATTATATATATAATATATATATATATATATATATATAAATATATATATATATATATATATATATATATATATATATATAGGGGAACTATTATGCCTGTCTTCCAGTCATCAGGTGCACTCCCCTTCTCCCATGCTAGTTTACACATTTTCCATACCTATCTCACCACCATATATCAGCATTTCCCCACACACTCCATCTATTCCTGGTCCTTTCCCCATCTCCACTCTTTTCTTGGCTTCACACACTTCTGACCTCCTGATCCTCACCTCCTCCTCACTACTTCTCTTCTTCTCTCTCTCATACCCCTTCCAACTATGTTTGCTGGCGCTACATTCCGGACATCTAGCAACTCGTTGAAGTACTCCCTCCATATTTCGACTCTCTCTTGCTTCTCAGCTAGCACTCGCTCATTCTTATCTTTCACACCCATACTGTTTCCCTTGCTACCTTCCCTAACTTTCTTGACTTCTTTCCAGAACAGTTTCTTACACTACCTCCATCTTACACTCAGATTCCTTCCAAACTCCTCATCTACTCTTCTCTTACTTGTCTTCACTACTCTCTTCACCACTCTCTTTTTCTCCAAGTACTTCGCTCTTTTCTGTCTCTCCATATCTCAATTACGCTTTCTTTTTGTCTTCCACAGCTATTTTTACCTTTTCTGTCCACCATGATGGACTCGTCACTCCCCTCCCTCTACTCCTTACTCCACATACCTCCTCACATGCTGCACAGAGATCTTCCTTAAACACTTTGCTCACCTCCTCCACTTCCTCTATACCTTCCAGGTTAAACCTACCAAGTCATCTTTCTACTGCTTTCGTGAACTCTTCCTTGATTTCCTCCTCCTGCAACCTCTCCACCCTGTTCGTCATTCCACTTTCCTCTGGCCTCCCTCCAGCTCTCCTCACCCACTTCTTTTGTATCCTAATTTTAGCTACTACTACATCATGGTCAGACACACCCCCTCCAATACCCCTATAAACCCTAGCATCCAGCACAGATTTCTTCATTCGTTCATCCACATCACTGTCCATGTGTACATGTGTACCTGTGTACATGTGTCGGAAGAGGGTGTTGGCTATCCACAGCCTCCTCCCCACACATACGTCCACAAGTGCACTACCATTCGCATTCACCTCTGACGGTACACCCCCCCCTCCCACCATATATATAAATGGAGGTTAAATCACAAAAAACGTGTGATCAACTTATGTAGTAAAACTTGCTAGGAAAATTGAAACAATGGAACACCAAGCTTTCGTCTATGCTCTCAAGACATCTTCAGGGTATTACACTGAAGATGTCTTGAAAGAATAGACGAAATCTTGGTATTCCATTGTTTCAATTTTCCAAGCGAGTTTTACTATATATATATATATATATATATATATATATATATATATATATATATATATATAATTATACTGTATATATGTATCGGGGATTAAACTGTTTTGATACCGTTTTGCCTCTTACCTTGATTTTCCTTGTAATGTTTGTAGTCACGGTTATCACTGTAAAAACATGTTGAAAGGTAAATTGCTGAGGTAATTGATTTGAAGCAAAGACACTGGTGGCTTTTCTATATAGTTTTATTATCAGAAATATAGACTATGCGGCTTGTAAATAGTTATAAGGTCTGTGTAGATACTGTAATGCCCAGCAGGGAAGTATCTACCTAATTAAAAACAGTAAGCTGGCTAACAACTAGATTGAGCTATTATTCCTGTAATCTGTATTCCTTCCTGTAAAGAATAGATGAATTAAGAATAGTGAAAATAGATAAACGGTACACACACTAATATCGCACAGTATCGCACTTGTCACTGTATACGTCACTGTAATAGTTACCACAGCCGGTCAAGGGTTAGACTTTCCATAGGGCTGTCTGTTCTGCTACTAACCAGAGGAGCAGTCCTGACCGGCTTTATCAGTGGGGAGTGACACGTTACTTAGTTGCTAGCAATCATCTTGGTATTGCTGCAATTCTCTGAAGGGAGCGTGAGAACCCCTGCTTAGCTTGCAAGAATTGTACCAAGGCCTTTATAGGTGGGGTGATCTTCTATAGGGGAGGTCATGCCCAATTTGAATGTACAGTAGTATACTTAAGTAAGTGAATAACTGTTATAAGGGTGTGAGTTATACAAGTGATTATATGAGTTACCCTAGAGTGTACAGTCGCTCAAAATGCGCTGTTACACCGCTCGGCCACGTAAAGTGAGGCCCACCGAACATACATATCATCCCTATCATCCCTATGACTTACATAACCCTATTCCCAGTGTATAGCAATGCCAAAGAAAGTGTGAGAAAGGTGAGAACCAAAGTTACACATTTACATTATCAGGTGCCTGTAATGCCTCACGCCTAAGTTACAGGAGGTCAACCCTGAACGGAAGACGAAGGGAGTGACTTACTAGGATAAGGTTGTTGACGAGAATCATGGAAGGGGGTTAGTACAGTAGAAAAAAATGATTTCCTGATTACCTATGAAAACGAACTAGGTTAGTTGTATACTATGAAGAATTTATGAAATTCATGAGGTTTGAGAGTGCTCGCAAGAGATGATGAGGTCCAAAGAATTACCTGTGAAAGAATATGTTAATAGGAATGAACTCTGAGGAGAGGTTAGTTATCAAGGCAATAAGTTGATGATAAGGAAGTGTAAAGATTAGTGAAATCCGTACTTCGCAGTGAACAGGTGCCAAACATATTCCATGATTATTAACTATTATTCTAAATCTAAACTATGAGCCAGTCAGTCACAGAAGCTTGAGTCAAGTTAAGGTCGCATGCATTTATGTCTGGGGACAGAGGGAAAACACATACTCAGGACGCACAGACAGGGGAAGATACGAGGACCTACATGAATAAAGGCATCTTTGTTTGTCACAGTCACAAGTTGAAGTTCGTCGGGGACGACCAACATGTCTGATGTATCAATAAAGGTCAGTAATCATCCGCGTAAAAGAAACGGGAACGGCAAAATTCTTCAGTCATTGTAAAATGTGAGTACTGGAACGGAATGTGGACTAAAATGGTGAGTGGAATAACTGTATCTATTTATGAGAAATAGAGTTCACAGTCGTGTTCCTCTAATAGCGGAGTCAGGGCAAACTGAACTTTCGCCCTTTGAATGGAGGTACGGAGAAGTTCAACAGGCAACAGGTCAGTGGGGACCCGACTTAGTGCAGCACCTACTAAGTTTGCGAAGACCGCTCTTGTAATGGCGTTTAAATCTTGAATATCATCATCCGTGTTCTGCAGGAACTCGTAAAGGTACATGACTTTATTTGTGGGTTTCCCATCAACTATTAAGGAGTTAAACACCTGTGTCAGAGTATTCATGTGTGCTACGACTGAGTGTATGAAATTCATCACATTCTTCTTGCTTGGGAGTCATACATCTAGACTCTATAGGGCTTTTGCTTCAGTCTCCAGGGCAGTGAGTCTCTTTCTTAGTTGTTGTACTTCAGAAGCGTGGGCTGTTCCAAAGAGCTCATAGGAGAGTAGGTCAGCAGAGTAAAACAGTCCTCTCGTCGCACGTGTGTGAGTATGAGTGTTTGGTTACCGGGGTAAAATCATCAGGTAGTACCAAAATGAATCATTCGGAGATTACGATTTAATACGAGCTACGCCAAAACGTGAAACGTAACTGTAAGTCGTAAATCACCAGGCATCATCTGATTAGTTAGTAGGGAACACATTACCCAGGTCATCTTTCTTGGGGGGAAAGGGTAAAATTCTATTTGCAGAGGTGCAGTAGAATTCTTCACACATGGCCAGTAGGATGTACTGGAATGAGCGGCTTGCTCTGTCAGATAATGTATCGTAAACAGAACGAAAGATCTTCTTTGGTGGATCTGAATTGAAATTACTACTATTTCAAGTAATTATGTTGCTAGTTTCTCTAGAGGAAGTTCGTCTAAATTTGTGGCTTTAACAGAACATCGGTCCTCTCTGTTAGCATACTGGAGTTTCTTGCCGAAATGCAGGATTGTCTGCGGAGGCAGTCAGGAGAGGTACAGTGGCTGTACCGTAGGAGGTAGGTATACAGGTATGTTATGGCCATTCAGCGAGAGTTGAGTACTCATCCGGATTAACCTGTAACCCTCAAAATGATTTTGTTTCGTGAGTGGTAGCGTCTAGACTAACAAGCTTAGTCTTGAATGAGTTAAGACGTTCCTAATAATTCTAGACGACTTACCTTAACACTTACTATGAAGAGGAGTTTTGAGTTCTCTTCGGCATTTATCCTCATAATTTTTGCATCGGGTGCGTGTAAATGATCTGGGACTGGAAGCTGGATCTTGCTAAAGACTTTCAGGTGTCTCTTAGCGTCTGATTTGGCTTTATAAGAATAATCTAGAGGAATATAGATTTCTTCGTAGCTGAGCTGTAGCCAGAAATCATGTCAGAAGCTTGTTTTTACCCTCAGAAGCTAGTCTTTTATACCTGTCTGTAGGCTTGTGAAGACTCTTCAAGGTAATGTAAGGCCATCTAGGTTTTCCTTTAAGTCTAGATTATCTTAAGGTTTACATGATGTTCCAAGATTTCAAAGATAGCTATGTTAGCTGAGGTACTTTGCAGTCAACTAACCCAATTGAGAATGGGATCTGTTGTGCAAGTACATGCTTTCTCAAGTAGATATCACCTATTGATTCTTTCACATTGTGCTTGGTTTCCATCCTGTATTCGGCCTAGGAGAAGAAATGCGAACAAGTGAGTAATGGACGAGCCTGTTGGTAATTGGGTCTATTGTTTCCGTCTTTAAGCAGGAATAGGACAAACTAGTCTGAAAGATTATATTCAACACAAACCAACTGGTACTGCTTACATCTGACGTCGCCTGGGGCAATTCAGCAATTCCAAAGAAACACTGTCAAATGGATGTGAAGCCTTCAGGTATTCCAGGAGTGTCACAGGTTTGGTGTCTTCTCAAGTACCTTGTGGTAGCACAAGAGAGTCTTTTGGAAAAGTGTTGTTTACTATCCTTCTTAATAGTTTTCCAGTAGTACATCTATTTTTCGGCCTCAAGAGTTGTTTCCTGTCTGCACATATGAACTGTCCACACCTGTTGGTACAGTTGCTGCACTAGGTAACAAATTGATGGCATCATGATGTTGCGGGAGTACTACTATCTTATCTGGAATGACATATACATGGCTGTTTGTATTGTTGTCAACGGGAGGAGTCCAACCAGAAGTTCTTAGTGCAATCGGAACTGCGACGGATGAACTTGGTTTCTGGAAAAGACATCATCTTCTCCGATTCCAGAAATAGCTTACTTATTGGATATGTAGTGTTTCTAATCTTGCTCATCTTTCACTTGGCTTCTTTTTAGGTCGGTAACGAGAACACCGGGGCAACTTGCACAATTCTGGAGAGTGCGTTGGCTGCCACGTTAGCTCTTACCCTATAATACTAGAAGATACCTGTTAATCCTGGTGACCCCGCTGCAACTTCAGCAAATCCACTGATACAGTGTCGAATGGAAGTGAAGGCGTTGGATACTCCAAGATTGGTACGGTTCCATCACGTGTCGGGTTAGCTATAGGAATGTCTCTTACCACCGCTTTAGTCTGCCAGTGAGAAATGATCACCTTTGAGTACCTTTTTGTCCATGCCTGTCTGTCTCAGTAGAGGTCGAAGGAAGGCTCAAGGCTAACATTTCACGAAGGTTACTACTCCCAAGATGTTACAAGGGTTAACCTTTCCGTTTTGTGATATTTATTCTCTATGTTATTCATCACTTTCCTAATGTAACCAATGACTAGCATCTTGACTATGTCACTTGGCATTTTAAATGTTGTACGGAGCTCTTGTGAGAAGAGTTGTGTGTACGAGTGAATGTTGAGCATGTTTTGACTGGAGTTTAGGCAAGCATTTGGATGAGCTCTGCCTCGTAAGACTTGGAAACATCTTATTAAAATTCTAACCTGAAGTTTGTATTTTAAGTGCGACTTTAGAAGGTAAATAACTGCACAGATCGTACTATTCGATGAGAATCCTTTCTGCTCGACTCGAGATTGGCTTACTTGGACATCTCAGATACCGATCGTGAAGGTACAGTCAAGTCTTCCGGTGTCTATCCATGAGGTGATGGAGTTCCACTTAAGAAAAACTGAGACTTTTAAGTTACTTTGAAAAAACTTTGTTCCTCTTATTCCTATGGCATGTAGGATTTCTGATGGATCAGGCTGTGGGAAGTATTTCCTTAACTTGGCTAGAATATGCTGCATGGTTGTCTTTGTGGTGATCAACCACCTAAAACTATTCCATACTTGGTTACCAACCGGGTTGGTGACTACCAAAGGAAGGACGTGTGTTTTAGACTTACCTAGGATTACTTTTAGGGCTATGTAGTGCTTTGGTTAAATTCTTTAGTGTTGTTAGTCGTACACTGCGGAAGGCGACTACAAGCCTAAGTCTAGGTCTTCGTAGTTTCAGGAGAATGTTTACCTATGCGTTGAAAATACCGGAGTAGATGAGCAAATCATTCTATAACTCTACGGCGGTTCATATCCTCTACAGGGTTTTCCTGCAGGATGTCTTAGTACATTGTAGTTCTGGATGCCGTTGGTAATGTACTTACTTGTGCTGTAAAAGGTCTTTCCACATCGGCTATAACTTTCGGGTAGTGTTCTGGGAGCCATACTCTATTCTTCTCATAATTCCTTGTCTTCCGGATACTACTAAGGGAAACTATCCAGGTAACCCAATTGGAAGGTGTGCACCTTCCCTAGTACGAATCCTTCTGAGCTGTGGATGCGAGTGACAGTAATCTGGTTTGCAATACGGCTCTTGATCCTAGCACTCTTAGGATCTTGCAGGTGAAACTGGTCATGCTTGTTGACACAGTCGCTGCTATAATGATCGAATGCAGGAAAGAACGCGTAATGCGTGTTGTGTATGTACTTCGAGGGTGTTGACCCAACCGAGACCTATGCACCATCGACTTGGAACAGATTCCAAGGATGCGCAAACCAACTGCCCATGCTTGTTGGAACAGCTGTTACTAAATCAGTGCTGGGGATAAATCGGATCGAACACAGTACGGAGTACCGGAACAACTATGGGTGAAGCTCAATCTGTGAAACTTCATGTTGATGTGGTTATCCTTCAGATTCATTATGTCGTGGACATAGCTAATTTATGCTTGTGTGGAACCTTGCTTTGCTTAGGCGTTTCGGCTACGCAAACTATGTGTGAGTTTCGTAGGATACCTGTGTCAAAAGGTGTCTGCCGCCACAAGTATGTATTGGGGAATACGTGTGGGACCTTGGTGTGAGGCTTAATCCACCACGTAAAACTGGCTTAGTCACGTATAACCTTAGTGTAAGGTGTTGATTGTGATGCAAAATGTCGACCATGGAGGGGTCTCATTCTCTGCGACTCCGGGGAGTTTGTACTGCAGAGAGTCTGGCGATTGTAGATTTGGGACTACAGGATTTGACACGCTGGTAGGAACCAGAATCGCGAAGAAGGCGACTTATCTCTTGGTCTACGCGGGGTGTCTACACGAGGGCAATCCTTTGTGTCGTGTCCATATACTGTACAAACGAAACAATATCCTCTTCTTTAGGGTCTCTCACGTTGTGTAGGGCGAGGGTTCTGTTGTGGTTTTCCTGCCCTGCGAGGTCTTGTTTGCACTCGGGACCTGCGTTGTGACGTTTGATTTTGCTGTGAGCGTAATTGTGGATGGCGTGTCCAGCAATTCTCTCTTGTATGACCAACTTTATGGCAGTGGCCATACTTCTTAGGAATTGTACCAGTTCTTCTCGGAGGCGAAGGCGTCGGACTGGGTCTGAGACTCGCCACGCAAGAATGGTTTCTCCTTGCATTATGATTGCAGTAGGTACATACTGTCTGTGATACTGTCACTATCTCACGAGCTCTTCTTGGACTGGCAAGCGGAATTAGTTCGGGGTCTGGTCTGGTAGTTATCCAGGGATTTATAAGATTCACACGACCTTGTCTTGGAGCTCTTCCTTGAACTGACTCGGGAACAGATGCGGGAACAGTCTCTGCTGTGTTGTCTGGAATCTCGGGAGCTGGGTCCAGCGAGGTCTCAGAAGCAGTATCTGCATCTGATGCATTGTCCGAATCGGTGTCCGAAGGTGACTCCGGTGACTCCGGAACAGTCTCTAGACTTGGAGGAGACCTTGGAGTTTGTTCAACTTCTGGTGTGAGGGGTGTCTCTGGCTCGTCGGCTATTCCAGCGATAGTATCGTAGACAGAAAGAGTGAGTAGGAACTGCCTGTAATTTGTTGTCTGAAATTGAGCTGTTGCTTGAGCGAGGTCGAGAGCACTTCCTGGTTTCAGATGCTTCTGGATAAGGGCAATTCGGTCTTCGTCCCTGACAATGGAATGGGATTCCCCGTATCTCTCTATTTCCTTCAGAAATTGTGTAATTCCCCCTGGGTAATTAGGGCACTTTTTCCCAGTAAACATAGGCAAGTGGACTGTATGCTGTGTCTGAGCATCCACGTGAGAATTGCCTCTGGCTGTAGCTGTAGTGATAGCTGGCATAGCTGTAGCTGTCATAGCTGTAGCTGTAGTTGTAGCTGTCATAGATGTAACTGTCATAGCTGTAGCGGGAGCTGTAGCTGTAGTTGTAGCTGTAATAGCTGTAACTGTCATAGCTGTAGCGGAAGCTGTAGCTGTAGTTGTAGTAAGTTCTTCTGAAGACTTCTCTACACTTGCCTCTATCTAACTTACCCTTAGTCCTGGAAATTTATAAATATTAAACTTACCTTTGAAATGCAGGTGTTGTACACTATCGTTTGTACAAATATTTAAAATGTAGGACGTTTGTAGAGGAAAAATTCTGATAAGTGCTTGGCACAGTCTCAGAATAACATAACCTTGGTGCCTGGGCGACACGAAGGGCCTTATATTTGTTATGCAAATATGTTAGAAGTTCGCTTTCACTAAGGATGTATCAGGGTGGCCCGATGTCTCCTTGAAAAAGTTAGCTAGTCGTTCAAGTCAAGTCGTCAATGTCAAAAGCAAGTTTTGTCCCTACTTCTTTCTCAAACTCTATGTCTGACTTAGGCTCAATTCCCGTTCCTTCTAATTCCTCTTCTGTGTTGCTAAGAGAATTAAGGACATGGGGGGGGGGGGGGGGAATGACACTTTTGGTAAAGATACCTGGGCTGAATGACATTGACAAATAATCCCACAAAAATGTTAGCACTGGTACAACATTTTTGGTAATAGGGATTTCTCTTAACCACACACCCGTACTCTAGTTTGTATGGATGAATGAAGGTGGTTAGTCTGATGAGTGAGCAGTTGAAATATTAATACAGGAAAATTCTGGAAAATTCAAGTTAGTAAGGCACTGTATAGGAATACTCTCTTACTATAGAAATTTGAAACAAAGTAACACAGGCAAGAGAAAAAAAAATATCCTCTGCTAAAATAAATTTCTTGAGAAATTTGTGCTGGTAAACTAATATTTACTGTAGGCCTCAAAATTTAATTCAATGAGAGAAATTAGAATGAAAAGGAAGTAAATATAAGTTTCTTAGTGCGAGAATAAAAGTTCTTAAAGCAAGACTTGAATTTACTAATTCGAAATGGAGTTAAAATGTACGTATAGTTACACTTTAAAATTCGTAGAGTAAATAAGTAGAGATATTTGCTAAAGAAAATTCAAAGAAGGCACTGGCTATTGCTGTGTTTATGTTGACAGGATTTTTACTAGCACTAATTACTAGTATATTTAGCTTGTATGTATTTTCTGACTAACCGATACAAAGCTGAATTAACGTTGCGATGTTTTGAAGGTCTTCTAGTCAGCTGTTGTAGAATGAAGTCTGAAGTGGAGCTCCCGTAGAGTTGACTGCTTCTCTTTACGTCGTCACCAATTCCCGTGACGTCACAGTTCACACACACGTCATACCCTGGCTGGGCGTGGTGTGCGTGCGTGCGTGTGTGAGTCTAGGGCTGAGTTGCTGGGGCGAGATGCTGGCGCGCGGGCTCACCGTGACTCATTGGCTCAGTGAAGGGAATGGTGAGGTCAGCGCTGATGTGATGGGTACTGAGATATAGTACCAGTTCACTCTGAGATTCACTCTAGTCTTTATCATTCATTGATGTTTTTCTTTCCATTTAGCTCATTAATGTTTGGTAAATCTAGTTGCTCTGTTTTCAGCTTTTCTTTACTGCTTATAATATGATTGTTCTTCGGAGGTCTTTTCTGTGCTGTATTAAGGAACACGTATCCCAATAAGCTGCCAACCACTTATGTATCGGGGATTAAACTGTTTGATACCTTTTTGCCTCTTACCTTGATTTTCCTTGTAATGTTTGTAGTCCAGGTTATCACTGTAAACACATGTTGAAAGGTAAATTGCTGAGGTAATTGATTTGAAGCAAAGACACTGGTGGCTTTTCTATATAGTTTTATTATCAGAAATATAGACTATGCGGCTTGTAAATAGTTATAAGGTCTGTGTAGATACTGTAATGCCTAGCAGGGAAGTATCTACCTAATTAAAGGCAGTAAGCTGGCTAACAACTAGATTGAGCTATTATTCCTGTAATCTGTATTCCTTCCTGTAAAGAATAGATGAATTAAGAATAGTGAAAATAGATAAACGGTACACACACTAATATCGAACAGGTCACTGTATACGTCACTGTAATAGTTACCACAGCCGGTCAAGGGTTCAACCTTCCATAGGGCTGTCTGTTCTGCTACTAACCAGAGGAGCGGACCGGCTTTATCAGTGGGGAGTGACACCTTACTGTTACTTAGTTTCTAGCAATCATCTTGGTATTGCTGCAATTCTCTGAAGGGAGCGTGAGAACCCCTGCTTAGCTTGCAAGAATTGTACCAAGGCATTTATAGGTGGGGGTGATCTTCTATAGGGGAGAGCATGCCCAAATTGAATGTACAGTAGTATACTTAAGTAAGTGAATAACTGTTATAAGGGTGTGAGTTATACAAGTGATTATATGAGTTACCCTAGAGTGTACAGTCGCTCAAAATGCGCTGTTACATATATATATATATATTACCAGTCTTGCTAGGGCAGCCTCCCAGAAGCTGGGTGTGCTCAACCGCCTCAAGGGTTATTTACCCCTGCGCAGCTTCTTGCTCTGTACATGGGGCACAGTGCGTCCTTGTATTGAGTATTGTTCACATGTGTGGGGAGGATCCTCTCACACCACACTCTTAGACAAAGTAGGAAGGAAAGCCTTTCGTATCATTAACTTCCGTCCATCAACTCTCTGCAATCTCTCTCTCTTCGCCACAATGTTGCATCTCTCTCGTTATGCTATCGCTACTACAATAATCAGTGTTCCTTGGAGCTTTCCCAGTGTATACCACCTCCTCTACGTAGGGTACGTAGTACCCGCTTTGCAACACAATCCCACCTCTACTCTGTGGAACTCTCCAACCCAAGAATGAAACGCTATTCTCATATTTTCTTCTATTCAACTGCTGAGCTCTGGAACTCTCTCCCAGTATCAGGCTTGCCCTCTTCCTATAACTTAAATTGCTTCAAACTCTGTGTGTTCAGGCATTTTAGCTCGAACGTCCCTTGATTTTGGCCCTGTCACCCTTCCAACTCTGGGGGAGGCACTCGCTGCAGGCAATTATGCCTTTTGTCTCCCTCATTTACATAGAACATAATACAAAAAATATATATACTGTATATATATATATATATATATATATATATATATATGTTTATTTTAGTTTCCTACTTAGACCCCGTTCACTATGAATTTGTAAATTTTTTGGTAGAATAATGTACCGGCCGAAGGCCTATTTCTCCTAAAATTGCAGGCTCGCTTTTGCTCGTCAGGAAAAGAATCGACTCCTAAATGGCACACATGGTCCTTATATTGACAAAAAAACGTCTAACAATCGGAAAACGAATAGGGCTAAACATGAGGGAGAAAAGGACCAGAACAAGCAACCATCCCCCTTTAATACTATACAATTTTATTAACCCTGCGCCAGCTGGGATGTTTGGCCGTTAAGGGGAGGAAGACCGTTTTTCTAGACCCCCTTCTCCCTAATATTTTGCCCAACTAGTTTTGAGATTATAAGACTCATTAGTTTGGCGACGTTAACACCTTTCGCCCCATTTCGTTGTATATTTTAAGACCTTTCGTGCCATTTAGGTGTCGATTATTTCCTGGCGAGTGATAGCGAGCCTGCAATTTTAAGAGAAACCGGCCTTCGGCCGGGTAATTTTTCTACCGAAAAACATACAAATTTATCTTGAAGGGGGGGTCTAGGGGGTGTTTTTCTAAGCTTGATGGAGGTCTAGGGAGGAAACTAAAAAAATATATGAATAAATGAATTAATAGACCAACCAAACGGCCAGTCTCCCCTTAACACCCACCCTTACCCACCTTACCCAGCCTATTCAACATCTGACAGACATTAATACAGCACAGAACAAGCCAAACGTAATGACAGCTGAGACATGACTTATTAGCGCGACCGTACAAGGTAATAACAACAGTGAAATAGATACTAATAGAAGACAAGAAGGTCCACCAGACACCAGTAAAAGAAATACATTGAGATTATATTACAAACTGTAGGAGTTTATGTAATAAAATGGACGAACTTAGGTGGATGAGACTCGTTAGCCTTGGTAGGCAACTCATCTAGGGGAGACAACCTTATACAAATCCGGGTGGATGGGACTCGTCAGCCTTGGTTGGCAACCTGTCTAGGGGAGTAAACCTGATACAAATCCGTACTGCTTACCTAAGGGTAAGGCAGGTTAGTGGATGGATTAGCCGAACACCATTGTAGAAAAATAGTGCTAACAAGATACACAGAGGGCCTCGGAGTCGGACGGATCCTAAATTGAGTGGTCAATCCTGTAAGTCCTTCACTAAACTGGCTTGGGTTGTCCCTCTCACAGGGAATAGGTCCGCTTGGGGGCATTCTGTGTATGGCCACAATCGTAAGGGGAGTAAGGCGTCCGGCAATAGATAGAACTTAGAGCACTAGTTAGCAATGAAAATATAGACATAATAGCGCTTGCTGAAACATGGATTAATACAGAATCCAAGCATTTTTTTGCAGAATTTGATATACCAGGATACAGTTTGTTTAAATATGACCGAACAAGTAGGAGGGGCGGCGGTATAGCAGTGTTTGTCAAGAGTTCATGAAAATGCTGTGCTAATTCAGGTATTAGGCTAAATAATGATAACGAAAGTGTTTGGTTAGAGGTTAACGAAGGAAGCGAGACCATAGTTATTGGAGTAATTTATAGACCACCAAATATGAGTAGAAATGAAGGTAATTCTTTATGGCAGGAAGTGAAAATTGCACCAAGGTTTAGCAATGTGGGCATTATGGGGGATTTTAATTTTCCGAAGATAGATTGGCAGCATCAAATCGGCGACTCAGATTCTGAAGAGTTTATTGAGGCGGTACAAGATAGTTTTTGTTTTTTATTTCAATTCATTGACTCGCCGACTAGAGGTAATAATATCCTTGATTTAGTTCTCAGTAATATTGAACATATGATAAATAATGTTGAGATAGGGGACCAACTAGGAAATAGCGAACACAAATCTATTTATTTTAATCTACAATGGACAGGAAATGTTAAAGAGAATCCGTCACTTATCCCAGATTTCAGAAAAGCCGATTATGGTGGGATAAGAAGAGCCTTAAGGGTGGACCCTATTGTTAAACAATTAAGTCAGGATAAGCCAGAGTTAACCCTCCCGCCCCGGCTACGCATTACATAAATATTCCCCGAAATCCGGGTGTTTTGGCCGAAAAACGTCTAGGCTAGGCTACCGTATCATTGTTATGCTGACTGCTTCCCGCATTGCCGCGCATTCCCAAGCGTAGCTGTGTTATTTACCTGTAGAATGGCGTTAAGTAGAGCTCTCTAAGTCAAGTGCTTGATTTGTGATGATGATTTCATTGGAGATAACTTTATGGCCAAAACAGCCACTTTACACTACTTTTCGATACTTACAACAACATACAGGCACACACGAACAAGCGACGCTCTCCTTCTTGTGGCCGGAGATGCGGGGCGTCGGTCCAGCTGGCTGTTGTTTACATGCGTCGGACCGACGCCTCGCACACGAAGCTCACAGGCTTTCAAGCAATGGTACAATGTTGTACCACCCAGGTTCCTCGGGGCAAAACTTAATGGTACACACGTGTACCATCCGAGTTTGAAGGGTTAAGCTTGACAGATACATATGAACAGTTTATTTCTTCACTTCACAATGCGGAAAATAAATTTTACCCAAAAGAAGATTTAGATCGACACAGAACCAACCAAAATGGATGAATAATAAACTAATAGATCTTATAGGAAAAAAGAAAGGAATACTGTAAATAGAAAACTTAAGAAAGCCGAAAATCACCTACTTATTTACTATCAGACTCTATCAAGACAGGTCAAAAAGGAAATTAGGACAGCAAAAAGAAATTATGAAATAAGGATAACCAACGACTCAAAAAATAACCCTAAAACTTTTTACCAACTATATAAATCTAAAGTTAGAAATGTAATTGGCCCCCTAAAAACTTCGATAGGAGAAATGACAAAAAATTATTTAGAAATGTGCAGTACATTAAATAGTCAGTTTCTATTCGTTTTCACTAATGAAAATTTGGCACAGATTCCAGAAGTCCGTAAGGTATATAGTGATAGTATAGAAAATAGGTTAAGTACAGTTAGTATAAGTAGAAATGATGTGCTTAAGGAAATTGACAGACTGAAACCTCAGAAATCGACTGGTCCCGATGAGGTATATATGCTTGAGTATTAAAAGAATGCAGAGATGAGTTAAGTTACTCATTAACATTTCTTTTTAACAAGTCATTAGAAACAGGTAGGCTATAGTTCCAGAAGCTTGGAAGCTTGCAAATGAGTTCCGATCTTCAAAACAGGTGATAAATCAATAGCATCCAATTACCGTCCCATTAGTCTCACTTCAATCATAGGAAAGCTACTAGAGTCAATTATTGCTAGGAAAATGAGAAACCACTTAGAAACATTTAACTTAATCAATTTTTCTCAGCATGGATTCACTCAGGGACGTTCTTGCCTTACTAATTTGCTTAGTTTTTTCTCAGAGGTATATGAAGCAGTAGATAATGACAAGTCATATGATATTATATATTTAGATTTCAGTAAAGCTTTCGACAGAGTCCCTCATGAGAGATTGATGAGAAAGGTTGAGGCGCATGGAATAGGTAGGGCGTTGTTGGGATGGATTAGGTCATGGCTAATTGGTAGGAAGCAGAGAGTTAGCATAAATGATACCAAGTCAGAGTGGGGAGCAGTCAAAAGTGGTGTCCCCCAGGGATCAGTATTAGCTCCTCTGTTGTTTGTTATAGACAGTACATAAATGACCTTGATTTAGGTATAACTAGTAGGATAAGTAAATTTGCAGACGATACTAAAATGGGGAGAAACATTGATTCAGTTGGAGATATAGAGTACCTGCAAAGGGATCTACATACCTTACACGTATGGTCAGTAAATTGGCAGATGAAGTTTAACATTGACAAATGCAAGGTATTAAAGATAGGGAAGATGCATACAAATGCTAAATATAACTAGCTAATATGGAATTAGAAAACTCAGACTGTGAGAAAGATCTAGGTATGTTTGTTAGCAATGATTTTAAGCCTAGAAAGCAATGTACAGTATATGCGTTCGTAACAAGGCAAACAGGATTCTCGGGTTCATATCTAGGAGTGTGAGTAACAGAACTGCTGATGTTATCTTAAAACTTTACTTGTCATTAGTGAGACCCCATATGGATTATGCTGTTTAATTTTGGTGTCCTTATTACAGAATGGACATAGATTCCTTGGAGAGAGTACAACGTAGAATGACAAAAATGATCCATAATATTAGAAATCTTCCGTATGAAGAAAGGTTGAATAAATTAGGCTTACATTCGTTAGAGAGACGCAGAGTTAGAGGGGACATGATAGAGGTATTCAAGTGGGATAGTGGGATTAATAAAGGGGACATGAAAAATGTACTAAAGCTCAGTGATAGCGAAAGAACTCGTACAAATGGTTTCAAATTAGATAAATTTTGTTTCAAGAAAGATATAGGCAAATATTGGTTTGGTAACAGAGTTGTAGATAGGTGGAATAGGCTACCAAGTGCTACAGTGGGATCAAGAACGATAGGGAGCTTTAAGATAAAATTAGATAGGCATATGGACGAGATGGGTTGGGTGTGAGGGGGATCTGTCAGGAGTGGGCCAATCGGCGCTGTGCAGACCCCCGTTTTTCTGACCTCTGACCGTTTCGGTTAGGTCAGTCCTAATGGTGTTAGTAAGCTGGGCTTATATTGTAATTAGGCCTTATAATTAGGGTTGGGTGTGACGGGGATCTGCCTTGTGTAGGCCAATCGGCTTTCTGCAGACTCCCATTTTCTTATGTTCTTATGTTAACACTTCACATGAGGTGCTGAATGATGACGTCTCGCAAATAGACGTTGCCGTGAATTACGCAACTTTCTTCTATACATTCTCTGTTATGGTAAATGAAAGAGATAGGACATTTATTATTTTGGGATACCAAATTCAAGATATTTCTGCAACGTTGGGCGAAAATCCTATCATTTGTTTAGAAGTGACAATATTAAATCTGATTTCAGCATTTGACCTTTGAACATAACCTTAGGAATAATTTGCTGTATGATTGTCCTATGCATAGCATCTAGCATTGTGAATATAGTGAAAATTGAAGTATTAGTAAAACAGTTGATAATTTTACCTCTTTCTTTGACCTTTATGAATGACCTTAACCTTTGGGTAAGATCAAATTCCTTTGTTGACTGATATTCGCAGGGACCGTCTGAATTCATGCAAAACAAAATTGCAAGCATCTATAAACAACCCTAGGAGGAGATACTGGACGGACAGACAGACCCCAGGCTAAACCAATAGGGGATCTCGGGGCATGCGGTGGCACCCAGAGGTATGATGTGCATCCTTGTCATCTACCAACAACCGCACACACCCACTGTCTTGTGGTTTAGTCTAGTAAGACAAAGGCTAGGAGAGCACACCCTGAGAGAAAAGCAGACGTTGGGGTCACGTCCGGGCGGTTGACGACAAACTGGAATCCCGGCAGTCCCCTGCAGTATTAAGCAGGAGCTGGTCGTCTTGGGTAACCCCCTTGCCATCAGCAACCCCTGTTCAGTACCAAGATAGTGAAGTCGGAACTGCGCACCTCCCTTGGCACTCTAAACTCTTATATGCGCAGGTTTTCTCTTCCTGCTTTGCAGGAAGGGAACGTCATCATCGGACAATGATGGACTACCATAAGCAAGCAAAGCCTGTGTGTGTGTGTTATTGGGTGAGGAGGAAATGAGGTATGTGTGTGTAAGAGAGAGAGTGAGAGATAGAGCTCTATGTGTATAAGGTAGTTATTGAGTGACGAGGTGTGGAAAGAAGGGCTTTTGTGAGTGTGTTCGTATTATCAAATCAAGAGCGCTAATTAGAGTGAATGCGCTACTTAAAGGACGCTACTCAAGGCCCTAAGATGTATAGCTAATTACCCCCAAAAATATAAATAAAATCTACCCAACACTGGAAATGTTTAAGTAGGATTTGGATAATTATGTGTGTTGAGTACACGGCAAACCGACTCTACCACACTATTACTTCTGATCTGTCAACAGCAACGTATTTGACCAGCTGGTACAGTAGAGGGCAGGTAAGATGTAAACTCGGATGCCATAGTCTTTGGCCCATTCATGAACATTCGTGGACTCCCTATGTTTGGCTTTATGGAATTATAACTTTCTGGATTAATTTTTGAATAGAGTGTTGTTACGACCGGCACAACGAAATAAACAAGGGCACTTAATATTGGACTACAAGATAGGCTAGATCTGCAACAACGGTACGCTAATTCCAAACCCTCAAACTATTAAGCCGGTGAACAAAACACTTAAACCCTCCAGAGTTAATCTACTGGATAACGGGGTATCAATTAACTGGGTTAAGTGTACTTCTACAAAGGCTTTCCGGTGACGGCAAAGCCTACTCACAACAAGAGTAATTACGTTAATAAAAAGCTCTCAAGTAATAACAATGCTTAAATAAACTATGACAAGATTTAATAAAAGATTATATGCTTACGTTATCTTTAGTGTGAGTCTGAATTCAACACTAAAACTCTTCAATGCTCTATGAAAACACTTGAAGTCTAGTCCTACAGCAAACAGATATGGAATCTTCTGAAAACGTCTGATGCTCTAAGATGCTCGTCGAATATAGAACAGGAATAATGCAGGGGGCAGGACACCAAAAAGCGTGTATCTTAAATACACCAAAAAGTAGGATACATATATATGGAAACAAGAGAGTGCAACAGCTCTGTGACAGCACTAACAACAGCAACTCAAAAACAGTACTTCCTTAGCCAAAGTAACAGCCATACTGGGTTGTGCACTATGCATCAACCTAGGCTAAAACAATACGTGAATAATTGCTAAAGCATACGCGGTTAAAGTTAATAAACAAAATGCTGTCTTTCTTACTAATAAAGTCTAGCAGCAGCATAAAGGTACAGGGAGCCTAGGCAGAGCTCAAGCATGCTCGCAGCCTACTGTCTCCCCTGAACAGATTTCCCTTATCTTACATTAAGTGACTAGGAGGCTCTCTTGGTAAGTCCAGATCTCAAGTATCTGGTCTTACCCTGGCGCTCCTCAAAGGTCAACAAAATGAGTTAGCAAGTATACAAGCAAGAGTAAGCAAAAGCCCTTCGCTTGTATACTGCTAAGCTCGCAAAGGAAAATATGCACAAGGGTGTACTACAGGCTACCTAGCTCCATCGAAGTCGTACAGGCTCTGACTTCCCATATACATAACACAGACAACGACCAAAGATACCCTCCACTGTCTAGCATTAAATAGTAATAAAGAACAACCAAATAATTAGAAGCACCCAACAATATGAATCCATGTGACTATGATTCTAATAAACTCTAAAGCTAGTGCAAAACATATATGTGAGAACAGGCGCTGGTAATACGACTGGCTGACTATGGAAGTCGTAGGCGAGAACCAGAAGGGATGGGTAATTGAATAAAGATAAGAAGTATTGGAAAGAAGGAGTTCAGAGAGAGGCACAGCAGTAAAGGGGGTTAGATGTGGGACAGAATGCGAGGGACTTGTAGGGCCGAGCGCGCAATACCATGTTCTGACGAGAGAGAAGGAGAGAAGTACTGAGTCTGGCCACCAGATGGCTCTGCGACCATTCACAGGCCGCTACATCACATGACAAGTAGACGTCATATGCCATGCCAGGCCCGCCGTCCAATAGCGAGCGGGCGGGCCCACCGAGCGAGGAATGCACACGTACATACGCAAACACACTGCCTCTTCGCTCTCCCCTCCGACTCTCTCTCTCTCTCTCACGCGCTGCATGTTATAATCACTACCATGGATATAAAATACTTCTAAGTGTCACAGACAAGAATAAAGGCAAACACTGGTCTGTCTGTGACAACATGAATACTAAGAAAGAAAGAATATCATTCTACGAGTATTATAGCCCATTTCACTGCCGTGGCGAGTGCTAGCGAGTCACGAGTACATTCTGGCAAGCTGGCCAGCGTAACACCCCGCCCAAGATGTGGGACGTTTTAACCTCAGGTAAACGCCACATCTGACCAGACAGAATGCCCACAAACCCCGCATTACCCAGCTACACCCCAAGTTATGAAAAACAAGGCACAATCACAAACGTAAAAACACTTCATTATATAAAACAAATCTACACAACACTTCCCCAAAATAATAGTATCACTTAACAATGTTACGCTCAACGAGCAAGCTTCACCAAGCCTAGCCTACTAAGAACAAAAACTCAGAATGTCTTAGATTCTTGCTGTAACATACTGCACTTATATACTATCAAAAGAAAGAGTTTTTATGTGAGGTTTTTATATTATTTTAATAGTGTTTTTGGCGGCTTTGCACTACAGGGGCAAACCTAATTTTTTTCTCCACTCAAACCAACACACCTGTGGTGATCTACCCTGGGTCCTCCACCCTAGACAAACAGTCCGCTATCACGTTGTCACAACCGGCAATATGGCGAATGTCTAGGTTGTACTCCTGCAAAATTAAGGACCATCTGGTTAGCCTCATATTCCGGTTGTGGAACTGATTTAAAAACTTCAAAGGGTGGTGGTCAGTGTAGATCACCACGACTGGGCCAAAAGCGGGAACATACACCTCAAAGTGCCTGAGGCCAGAAGCTTATTCTCTACCACTGAATAGTTCTTTTGTGCTGAGTTGAACTTCTTAGAGAAGAAACTTACTGGGTGTTCCACACCTGTGTCCGTTTGCAACAAGACGGCACCAGCCCCTACACCGCTAGCATCTGTCGCTAGCTGAAAAGGTCTCGAGAAGTCTGGGGCCCTGAGTATGGGGTGAGTGCACAAAAGATGCTTCACCAGGGAGAATGCTTTCATCAACACTCAGGTGCCCACACAAACTTTTTCGTCTTTACAATTAGGTCAGTCAGAGGAGCCAGCACCGAGGAGTATCCTCGGTGCTATCGGTATTATCGGATAAATCTCCGATAATACCCTATCATGCCCAAGAACCTCATGATTTGTCGCTTGGTGGTCGGCCTGGGGAACTGGTTAATAGACTGTATCTTAGTTTGGGGGGGGCACACCTGGCCTAACCCTACCACAAACCCTAAGTACTGCACAGTTGCCCGAACAAAATCGCATTTGCCCAGATTGACCACCAAATGAGCCTCACTCAGCCTCCTGAACAATGCCCCGATGTGCTCGCAATGGCTTTCAAAGTCATCATCGTAGATTATTACATCATCTAGATAAACGGTGCAGTTAGGGATCTCCGCCACTAACTCATTCATCAGGCATTGGAAGGTTGCAGGTGCATTCTTCAACCCATACGGCATTACGTTGCAACGGTAAGTGTTCCCATCCACCACAAACCCGCACACCTGCTTCACCCGCTCCGACAACGGCACCTGCCAGTAGCCTTTGACAAGCTCCACCTTGGTCAGGTAACATGCACACCCGATCTTGTCAACACTGTCATCTACGTGGGGAAGAGGGTAGGCATTGGTGGGGGTTAAGCCGCTCAACCGCCTGAAGTCAATGCAAAACCTGACCTTGCCGTCTGGTTTAGGCTGCAGAGTGACGGGAGATGTCCACCTTTCCCCTTTCTCTATCAGCCCCCTCTCCAACATGTAGCCTAATTCCGCTCGGAGAGCCGGAAGTTTAATGGGAGGTACACGATAGGGCACTGATTTAAAGGGGGGGTGGTCTCCAACGTCGACATCGTGCACCGCATGAGTTGTGAGGCCTGGGTGCTCGGCAAAAACAGTGGGGTATAAACCGAACAGGTGCTGGATCGCTGCACGCTGTTGCTCAGGCAGGTGCTCAAGCGCTTCCACAGCCACCTGACTCGTGTTCCCCGCCCACTGATCCGCCGAGACATGACAATCCCAACTTTCCTCCACCTGTGCCTCACTGCCCCACTCTCCTTCTCCACATAAACGGTAAGGCATCTAAATGGACCAATGTAAGTAAGTAGCGGGGTACCCCAGGGATCGGTACTAGGACCAATTCTCTTTCTAATTTACATCAACGACATAGATGAGGGTCTCACCTGTACAATCTCAAAATTTGCTGACGATACAAAAATTGCAAATAGCGTACTCTCAAAAGAACAAGTTGACGATATGCAACACAATCTAGATAAATTGTCATGTTGGGCCCAAATTTGGCAAATGAGTTTCAATGCGGATAAATGTAAAGTACTACATATCGGATACCTAAATGAGAAAGCAAACTATTCGATGAATGGCACTCAGCTTAAGAATGTAAACAGAGAAACCGATCTGGGAGTAACAATATCGAGTAACCTAAAACCGAGTCAACAATGTTCAGAAGTTGTTAAGAAGGCAAACAAAATAATTGGCTTTATAGGCAGGTCATTTGAGCATAAATCCAAAGAAGTTATCCTAACCCTTTACAATTCCTTAGTCCGCCCTCTTCTGGAATACTGCGTTCAATCCTGGTGCCCTTATTACCAAAAAGATATAAACAAGCTAGAACGAGTTCAACGTAGAGTTACCAAAATGATACCTAGCCTAAAGAACAAACCATACGAAGAGCGTCTTAGAGAATTAAATCTATTTCCTTTAACCCAGCGCAGATTAAGAGGTGACTTAATTCAAGTGTTCAAAATCATCAAAGGCATTGACAATATGAACTGTAGTAAGTACTTCACTATCGACCAATCTAATTACACGCGGGGAAACGGTTGCAAAATTATTGGTAAATCTTTTAACTCACACGAATCTAAGAATTTCTTCTTCAATCGAGTTGTCCACTTGTGGAATGGGCTTCCCAGAAACGTTATAGACTGCATCACCGTTGATTCATTTAAACTCCGCCTAGACAAATATCTCGCATCAAACCCGCGACTGACTGCGTTTGTAAATGAATAACTTTATTTTATCCCCCCCTCAGTTACTAACCAATCTGTCCCCTACTAACTTCCTAATCCTGCCACGGACATTAGTTCCAGGGCAGTAATTCCCTTTCCAATGTTCCCTTACCAACTCTAAACCACTGTTTGGACACTTGATCCTCAGTGTTTTGGAGGACAAGCAACCTAGAAGGGTCACTAGATCTGTTGTTGCTTGATTTCCTTTGTACTCCTTTGTACTCCACCTTGGCCGCTGCAGACCAGCATGGGGACAGTAGGTTGCTCAGGTGGGTGCCTCACGAACTCTTTCAACAGGTTCACATGACAGAGCTGATTCTTCTTCCGCCTATCAGGAGTAGCCACAAGGTAATCTAGGTCGGATAACTTCTTCACGACCTTGTAAGGACCGACATACTTGGCAGACAGGGGATGGCCTACTAAGGGCAACAAGACCAAAACCTCCTGTCCTACCACAAACTCCCGGAGCTTTGCTTTTAAGTCATATCGATCCTTCATCAAGGCCTGAGTACCCACCAAATTTCTCCCTGCCAACTCCAGGCTTTTCAGCATCCTGTCTCTGCTCTCGAGGACATACTTGAGTAGAGAACAAGGCGGCACAGTCCCTTCCCAGATCTCTCTCACCATGCTTAGATGACCTCTAACCTGATGCCCGAAAACCAACTCGTTGGGGCTGAACCCAAGGCTCTCACCAGGTACCTCTCGTGCCGCAAACAAAACGTACGGTAGCCCCAGGTCCCAATCCTTGCCATTCTCTAAACAGTAGCAACGCAACATGCTTTTCAAGGTGGAATGCCATCTTTCCAACACCCCTTGACTCTCTGGGTGATAAGCTGAAGAGACAACCGTATTGATCCCATGTTGCTGCATAGTCTGTTTAAAGAGAGTGGACGTGAAATTTGACCCTTGGTCCGACTGAATTTCCTGCAGGTACCCGTATCTCGAGCAATACAACAGCAGGTTTCGCACAACAGTTTTAGACTTGCCATTTCTCATTGGGTATGTATCAGGGTAGCGAGTGGAGACGTCCATGGATGGTTAGCAAAAATCTGTTACCTGCACTAGTGGGAGGCAGAGGGCCTACCATGTCGATAACAACCTTGCTGAAGGGAGGACTGATAGCAGGCACTGGGTGCAGCGGGGCCTTAGGTATGATCTGGTTCGGCTTATCCACCGTCTGGCAGGTGCTACACATCGCCACCCAGGCTGAGACTTGCGACTTAATGCCCGGCCACCAGAACAACCTTGCCAACGAGGCCAACGTTTTTGTCACTCCCAAGTGCCCTGCTAGCAGAACATCGTGTGCCAACCCCAACAGGCTATCACGGCACTTTTCAGGTACTACCAACTGGTCGACCACTCCGACCCCACTATCCCTATTGCGTTTGGGATCAACAAAACGCCGATACAGAATGCCATCAACACGAAAGAAGTCTCCTGGCTTTGCATCCCTGTCCTCATCTAGTTCAATAGCCCCGTTCCCACAACTCTCAAGACTAGGATCTTCTAGTTGCATCCGTCGTATATCAGAGGGTGCCAACCTGTCCAAGTGCTCCTGGAGCAACTTGTGGCCACCCCCGATACTGGGTTGCTCAAGCCTAGTCTGTTTCACCTGGGAACGTTTCTGTCGCGGAGTGCTATCACGCCCTACCATGTCACTAGGGGGGACAGGTTCTGGGGCCACTCCGGACCTCAAAAGTGGTGCAAGTACCGAGTCACCAAGGAGTGTCGCTGGGTCCAAACTCTTAACCCGACCACCAGCCTTGACTTTCTCCTTCCGACCCTTCCTCCGCTGGTCTGAAACCTGGGTACTAGGCTGTGACACCTGAGCGGACTGAGATCTGGTGACAGCAGACGCCATCTGCTGCATCTGGCACCTCTCGAGCCACTCTTGCCCCTCCCTACTCGTGTCGGCCGCCCTCTCGGCAACGACTAATGCCCATATATTGCTCCCGACAGCTCCCGTCAGGCGTAATCGCCATTTTTGTATTCTGTCGGGCGTAGTCCGGCCGTGTACGCCCGTATCACCACGATTATTGCATTTTCCCGACAGACGTACCGTCACGGGGCCATTGTTACGTCAGTCGTAATGAACTACATACGTGTTTGCGACTTGCGTAAGCATGTCCCCGTTAGTCCGCATGGGCTGCCCGATTTGCGGAAACACAGGCCACGCCCATGCCACGCCCCCACAAGACCTGCGTAGCTGAGGCCGTATGTCTTGGGACTTTTTAGGACTTACCTCGACCGTTTCCAGACAATCGTTGGCACACCCCGTCTGTCCAAACACAGACAAAGACAGTCTTTGTCAACCACGTAGGTCGGGGTTGGAATCTGGGAACTACAAAAGGGCAGGAATGGCCACACCATTGTTATTATGTGTTTCATAAACAAAAATGTTAGGTAATATATATATATAGGTTATATATAGTTATGGTAAAGTACTAAATATTTCATCAGTTCACACCATAATAGCAACAATAACTTTGAACATATTAGGCTTCCCAGAATACCACAATTTTTGTTTATACATTAGGTTATATATATATATATATATATATATATATATATATATATATATATATATATATATATATATATATATATATATAAGGCTATAAACTTAAGTGAACAAGATAAATTGAAAAAAATATTTGCATCATTGTAAGCAAAATAATTCAGAAAAAGACAAAAACCTGTCACTGTCCTGAGGACGCCAAACCTCTTGGCTTCCTATCGCTCGCCAGGAAAATATTGACACCTGGATGTGGTTGTCGAATTAATCGTGAAAGGGTTGGCAAACATAAAAAATATACACGTACCTGAGGCATACCAAGTGTCCGGGGCTTCCTTTGGCGCACAATATGTGCCTTCAGGAAGATATACATGGTGACGATCCACTTCTCCCTCTCCGTCATCCTGCGGGCCCCATCACCACTTTTCTGCTTGGAGAGCCTGCCGAACCTGGAGCGGAGAGAGGAGAACCACGTCTTCAAGTCCTCGGTGGCGATGGGGGGGTCCAGACTGGCTGCCTTCTCCACCCAAACATATTCAATGTGTTCCTTCTGCTTGTGCCTGGGATCACCCTTATCATATAGATAAGGCACCTCGAACTCTAGCCACTCTCCCAGCATTCGCTCCGTCTACTCCGGCAGGATAATGTTGGTGCTCTTCCGGCGGCGTTTTGCCGGTTGTTGTTGCTGTTCGCCGCCGGAATGTGCAACGGCATGGTCGTCCGCCTCGTTGTCGTTGTCATCACTGTCCACCTCATCCTCGACGACATCCTCCATGACCTCTGCACTCTCGCCGACGTTGATCACAATTTCATCGGGGTCAGCCGAGGTGGACACCTCGAGGTGGCAGGAAGAGAAGTGGCAGGCGGAGAGGAGACAGCCGGATAGGTGGCAGGCGGATAGGTGGCAGGCGTCGAGGGGGCAGGCGGAGAGGTGGCAGGCATCGAGGGGGCAGGGGAAGGCTTCCGGGCCTTCTTCATGTTCCTCTTCAGCATGGTGACGGACGGCAGGGCAGGTGAAGCGTGCAGAGGGTGGCAGGGTGGTAGGGTGGCAGGGTTGGCTGGATGTGGTGGTGGTTGCTTCTTGCTGTGTGGTGAGAGGTGTGACGGCAATACGTCCCGCCGGTTCTTATATACCCCCCCGTACAACGTTGCCGCGTCTTCCCGCCAACCCGCAGTGCGGCGCTGTTGCCAGATGCGCCCGGACGAACGTAAACATTCCTGTTTGACGTGAATTTTTTACGATTGACGGGAGCCGCTTACGTCTGACGGCAGAGCGTTTTACGTCTGACGGGGCTGCTCCCGTCAGACGGCCATGATGGCCCGGACGGTCGTAAAATTTCCCGACTTTTGACATACGGGAGCGCGAGCCACGACCGTGATTTGCATTTCAAAAGATACGGCGCGGCCTAGCCCGCGCCCAGCACCTCCCCGACCCGCGTGGCTACTCCCGTCATGCGTACGAACCCCCCAGACTGTACACAATTTCACTTATGTTTTGCGTAATATGCCCTTACGTTTTACGTAATCGGTTGCCAACTACCAATAAACCTTCGTATGGGAGCAGTCGGGAGCTTATATGGGAATGTGTGATCCCAGCATAAGGGTGGAACCTCAGAAGTAGGCACCGCAAACTCGTTACCGAGAAGGAGGTCGACCCCCTCAACTGGCAATTTCTCTACAATCCCCACATCCAACTCCCGTGTCACACAATCCACCACAAGCTCCACTCTCACCAGCGGGTAAGACCGCACAGCATTGATGCCTTGAACCACTACAACCCGAGCTGCGTTAATAGGCTTACAAGTGAAGTTCTTAAGTAACGTCTGGGAGGCACCCGTATCACGCAACAACTCAAGCCTATGTTCCACACCAACCCACCTCACAGTGCCATGTCCCCTATGACCACAAAAAGCATCTCGGACGGGTAGCGAGCCCTCCTTATGCTTCTTCACCGACTGTGACTTCGCAGCCGACGATTTACCCCGGGCAAACGCGGAAGACCTCAAAGACACCCCGATGTTGCTCACTAGAGACACCACCGCTGTAGACTGTGTGCTTGGACGAGAGCGCGCAATATGCCCCTTCTTATGGCACTTAAAACACTCCACCTCACTCCTTGACTTCCCCTGGGGTGGGAAAACGCCCTGGCCTTTCTTTAACGAGAAGGATTTCGACTTGGGTTCAAAATTGGCAACAATGCTCTTAGTAGGATAATTTGTTGTATCATTAGTTCGGGGGGGGTGGGATGGTACCTGCCTCAGCTCTCTGGGCAGACCCGCAGCCACGAATTAACGACAACCTGAGGTCAGCCAACTCAGCCGCCTCCTGCAGAGTTTTAGGTTGCTTTTCTTTCAGGTTAAGAGTCAACTACCCACCAGTGCATTTAAAGAATTGTTCTAACAAAACTAATTGCTTCACCGCATCAAAAGTAGTTGCTTTCTCCGACCTCAACCAATTCTCAAACGCATCTGATAGTTCTCTAGCGTGTTCCTGGAAAGTATTCTCCTTTCGCGTAGGAACAGCCCTAAACTTCAGCCTATAGGTCTCTGGCTGCAACTCATACGCCCTCAAGACAGCCTAAAACAACGCCTCATAATTCACACAGGAATCTAGGGGCAAAGCATCGTACGCCTTGAGTGCTTTCCCCGTCAATCGTGAAGAAACAAGGGCTGCCCACTTCTCCTCGGGCCATTGGTGCTCCCGGCACTTTTTCTCAAAACGGAGAAAGATTTCTGTAACTCCTGACTCATCAAACACTGGAACCAACTTTAGTAGATGCGACAGGGACTGGTCATGGGGTCGACCCCCCTGGACGAAACGGTTCCTCGTCACCTCTACACGAGTTTTCTCTAGGTCAACATCGGCACAATACCTTGCAGACTCATACTTGAGCTCAGCCTCTCGCTGTTTGAGCTCAGCCTCATGCTTCTGCTGCTGCTGCCTGAGCTCAGCCTCATGCTTTCGCTGCTCGAGCTCAGCCTGTCGCTCCTGCTGCTTAAGTTTGGCGAGCTCGAGCTGAAACAACATCTCGGGAGACAAACCTTGAGGAGGGGGTGCTACTACCGGGGACCAACCCAGTGAGTCACCTAGAGGCATACCCAACCGCCAGCGGATATCGACCTGCGGGAACGTACTCGGCTCCGGAACCCGAGGGGGCGCCATGATAGGAGTTGAGTGGAATGGGGGCTGGGACGAAGGTGCCCCAGCTCCGGCTCCACCCGAAGCCTCTTGCACCCCACCCAGCACACAGGTAACCAGCTCACTTCTTGACTAACCGCTAGTGCAAGAAAACCCTAAGACCGTAGCTATACACTGCAGTCCGTACCGGTCCAGCCCCGACACCCGGTCCGCCGACACAGGCTCCTCCAAAAACCTCCGAGCATCCTCCTCACCGTTCACCACCCGAACGCCGTCAAACAACTCCACCTTCTCCACCTTCTCGCCTGTCTCTCGCACTGTGCCCTCACTATGCTCAAACCCGTCCAGTGACGACATGATGGAGTCAAAAAAAAAAAATCCCAAGTCAAGACAAAAGTAGCCAAACTCTCGCGTAGATTTCTTCACAAAAAATATTCGAAGATGTTTTTAAGTGCAATACTAGGTCACCAATAAACTCCAACAAGTTCCATATATTCTCAAAAACAATGTCCACTGCCAACACTGCGAGAAATAAAATCGAACCCAAAAACTGGCGAATAAGATTTCTCCCCCAAAAAAAATCCTGCAAAACTCAGTTCACTATATCCTGGACTAAGGTTGCCATTTGTTATGACTGGCACAACGAAATAAACAAGGGCACTTAATATTGGACTACAAGATAGGCTAGATCTGCAACAACGGTACGCTAATTCCAAACCCTCGAACTATTTAGCAGGTGAACAAAACACTTAAACCCTCCAGAGTTAATCTACTGGATAATGGGGTATCAATTAACTGAGTTAAGTGTACTTCTACCAAAGGCTTTCCGGTGACGGCAAAGCCTACTCACAACAAGAGTAATTACGTTAATAAAAAGCTCTCAAGTAATAACAATGGTTAAATAAACTATGACAAGATTTAATAAAAGAGTATATGCTTACGTTATCTTTAGTGTGAGTCTGAACTAAACACTAAAACTCTTCAATGCTCTATGAAAACACTTGAAGTCTAGTCCTACAGCAAACAGATATGGAATCTTCTGAAAACGTCTGATGCTCTAAGATGCTCGTCGAATATAGAACAGGAATAATGCAGGGGGCAGGACACCAAAAAGCGTGTATCTTAAATACACCAAAAAGTAGGATACATATATATGGAAACAAGAGTGCAACAGCTCTGTGACAGCACTAACAACAGCAACTCAAAAACAGTACTTCCTTAGCCAAAGTAACAGCCATACTGGGTTGTGCACTATGCATCAACCTAGGCTAAAACAATACGTGAATAATTGCTAAAGCATACGCGGTTAAAGTTAATAAACAAAATGCTGTCTTTCTTACTAATAAAGTCTAGCAGCAGCATAAAGGTACAGGGAGCCTAGGCAGAGCTCAAGCATGCTCGCAGCCTACTGTCTCCCCTGAACAGATTTCCCTTATCTTACATTAAGTGACTAGGAGGCTCTCTTGGTAAGTCCAGATCTCAAGTATCTGGTCTTACCCTGGCGCTCCTCAAAGGTCAACACAATGAGTTAGCAAGTATACAAGCAAGAGTAGGCAAAAGCCCTTCGCTTGTATACTGCTAAGCTCGCAAAGGAAAATATGCACAAGGGTGTACTACAGGCTACCTAGCTCCGTCGAAGTCGTACAAGCTCTGACTTGCCATATACATAACACAGACAACGACCAAAGGTACCCTCCACTGTCTAGCGTTAAATAGTAATAAAGAACAACCAAATAATTAGAAGCACCCAACAATATGAATCCATGTGACTATGATTCTAATAAACTCTAAAGCTAGTGCAAAACATATATGTGAGAACAGGCGCTGGTAATACGACTGGCTCACTATGGAAGTCGTAGGCGAGAACCAGAAGGGATGGGTAATTGAATAAAGATAAGAAGTATTGGAAAGAAGGAGTTCAGAGAGAGGCACAGCAGTAAAGGGGGTTAGATGTGGGACAGAATGCGAGGGACTTGTAGGGCCGAGCGCGCGATACCATGTTCTGATGAGAGAGAAGGAGAGAAGTACTGAGTCTGGCCACCAGATGGCTCTGCGACCAATCACAGGCCGCTACATCACATGACAAGCAGACGTCATATGCCATGCCAGGCCCGCCGTCCAATAGCGAGCGGGCGGGCCCACCGAGCGAGGAATGCACACGTACATACGCACACACACTGCCTCTTCGCTCTCCCCTCCGACTCTCTCTCTCTCTCTCACGCGCTGCATGTTATAATCACTACCATGGATATAAAATACTTCTAAGTGTCACAGAAAAGAATAAAGGCAAACACTGATCTGTCTGTGACAACATGAATACTAAGAAAGAAAGAATATCGTTCTACGATTATTATAGCCCATTTCACTGCCGTGGCGAGTGCTAGCGAGTCACGAGTCCATTCTGGCAAGCTGGCCAGCGTAACAGTGTGTTTTCCAATTAATAGTATTATGGTGTAGTTGGTGCACGGAATATTATTTTTACAAATTCGTCACCAGAAATATGCTTCCATAATTCCATAATATTCTTGAGTGGGCCAGAGACTATGTCATCCTAGTGTACAGTGGCGGCTCCACAGTAGCGTGAACCAAGGGGCGATAACTACCAGGCCTTATCTACAACCATGTCAACCACTGGTGGGTGTCTGTGTGCGTGTGCGTGTGTGTGTGTGTGTGTATAAGAGAGATAGAGTTATGAAATAATTAAGAGTCAGATGAGAAAAATAATTAATCGGACGTAAAGAAGAGCAGGAAGGCGATACTTATAATATGGAAGAGAAGATAGATCCTCCAGAAGAAGAGGAACATAAAAGTTGGAGAGTGAGAGTGAGTGTGTGACAGATAGATAGAGAGAACACACACCATCTCTCACTCCCTCACTCACACAGCTGATCCCCTCCATTTGTCACTGCCTTTCTCAATATTTTCTCGCACACAACCATTCTTCCACGCTCCGAATTTTGTTTATTCTTCAACAAAATACTGCAAAGGTGTATTTATCTTAGTCATATATACGTTATGTAAATTAAACTAGCCGACAACAATCCTATGCAATTATAGTCATATTAGTGGGTACTACAGTATATAGCTACCGTACGCTAAGACTCGTCTTCCACAAATTACTAAAATGGCCATCAAGTAATATAGGCTAATTTAAGGACAATGGCAATAACTGTTACGGTTAATAACATCGCCACATCTACATAAACAATGTGTACCCTGTTCATTAAAATTAGGCCAACAACATTTATCCCTAACCTCTAACTACTAAACGACTATAGTAATCGATAAAATAGTTCTAGCATTTAGGAAGAGTCAGCCAGGGAATAGGTGTGGGAAGCTACAACGTATTTGCTCCAACCATTTTTGAGATACAGAGGACAGAGGTCAAGATTTCACCCCTAATTATACTGAATAGCATATAGGAAATAAAACGTTGTTCCCTTGTATGGCGCCAAATCTAACATTTCTGGAAACTGGTTAAAAGATGTTGGTGGGCAATGTAATCAAATCACAACTGTAGTTTCACTTTAACTCCCTTTTCACTATCTGGCCTGACGTCTTGGGGGAATATTTTGATATAGGCCTACTGTTATTGTTTTCGAGGATTGTAATTGCGTTTGCCATGTGTTGAACAGTATGTATTTCAGTTTATCCCCTAGGCTAACGAAAACGCCTTATCAGACTATTTTCATACTATAGCATACTATCCAGATCCCATTCAAACTATATGTGTACATGTTTCGATACAAAAATGTAGCCAAATTCTTACAAAACTTTAACGGAGAAGCTGAGAGGCTAGAATTATTCCGAGGTTATGCTGAAAAGCAAACACAAAAGCACATACACGCACACACACATATGCTGGAACAAACCGCACCCATGTGTAGGAAGTGGATCTGCTTTATGCATTATACAAGTGCAGTCAAAATATGAAAGAAGAAACCAAGAGAAGCAGGAAAAACCTTCTCCTACATTATTTCTGCCTGAGGTGAAACAGTCGCGGTGCATTCAGGTGAGTGGTGCACTTGGCCACATGAATTTGTATACCCTTGGTGATTTCAAGTATGGAAGTGACAACAGTGAAGTGGACTTAAAATAATAATTTTATGTAGAACTGCTAATTGAACATATGAAATATCTACTTCACTAGAAACTGCACTCCGTATTCAGTCCTATTTTTCCTTCCATATATATAATCAGGGAGTGTCTATAAATGCATGTGTCCAACTGTACCAAGGGGGAGAGGGAAAGGGTGTTTGGGATATGATGGAGGGTTAACTAGGGACTACCCGTGGTGCCATGATCTATGGTGGCACTCGTGACACAAATACCAAACAAGACCAGAAGAACTCTAACCATACCTCTGTCCTCTCCCACTAATTTAACTTTCACCTACTCTTTCTTCCCCTCTAACTCGCTTATAATATAAACAAATTAAGGGCGAATTAATTCACTACATTCTGATTCCGTTATATCCCGTTTTAGACAATCTCGCGGTGCAAGACCCATTACGGTCTGTACTGGAAAGCCGGCAGGTTAACTTTGTTAATTTTGGCTCTGAAAACATCTTTGGTCTTAGTTTTCAATGTCGTGGAGGCAGATGTTTAGGAGGAGTAGTGTGTCATATGTAAAAAAATGCAGCGAAACAACCTACGTAGCTAGTGTACCAGAAATTTGGCAGGTTCACCATAAATATTTTGGCTCCGCGAACAACTTTGGTCTTAGTGTTCAATGTTGTGGAGGCAGCCGTTTAAATAGAATAACGTATCAAATTTCCCAGAGCCGACAAAATTCAATTCAGCCAAACACAGCCCTCTACCTAGCAGAATCAGGAACAAAGAAAAGAAAAATATATAGAGTTGGGAAGATGGAAGAGGAAGGAGGAGATGGAGCATTGGAGGAGGAGAGGACAGTGAGTAAGGGGTGGGAGAGGAAGAGGAGAGGGATGTAGAGGTGTGAGGGTTTGGGAGGGCTTGGAGGTAGGAAGGAGGAGGGTTTATTGTCTATGCAGGTTGAGTGTCTCGGAGCCCCCCACCGTCATGGTCTCATTCGTCATACGTCAGGCAGGTACAAGATTATTCCCGGCCCCCACCATAAGTCCCAGGCCCACTTTTGTGTATTACTGCCTGCATTTGGTTATTGTGGCTCGGCGTTTTGGTTGTCTCTTCCTATTTTGTTGCTTATTACAGTTTCTATTTTGGGTTTTGGGCAGAAAAACAGTGTTTTCTTTTCAGTTTCTTATTTGTGTTTTTATTTTATATAATATTTCAACAAAAACATCTTGTGAAGGCTATGGAGTAAGAAAATGGAATGCATGCTTCCATGCCCGAGATGATCACTTCAGTAATGCGTTCGGCACACTCTGAGGGTTCCCGGCCACGGAAGCAAGAATCATTCCAGGGGAAATCTCAGAAGTACTACCAAAAAAACTCCCAGTCAGCAGCACCAAAATGCTACAAACGCTGCCGGCTGGATGGCTCAGATGGCAGTACTGGAGATATAGGATAGGTGACAGAGATAAGCTTATGTTGAGGAGCGCAATGCAGCGAAATGATTTACAGTGTTAGCAGAAAAATTAGAGGTTAGAAATATGTCAAGGGTGTTGGGCCAATCTCAAAGGCGGTTGGGGATACGAGTAGGGAGCTGAACAAATTGCTTCAGGTCATTTAGCATAGAAATGATGTAAGGTTGTTCACCAGGTTGGTCAGTGAAATGAGAGGAGAGCCATTGGCAGTGGTGAACATTGACATCTCCTAAGATGGAGATGTCTGAGATAGGAGAGATTGGTAGGATATATTCCACTTTATAATATAGATAGTCAAAACATTTAGGAGAGTCAGTAAAGTCAGGGGATAGATAGAGAGCACAGAAATATTTAGTTTGATAGTGACAGGAAAGTTTGAGCAAAGAGTTAAGAATTTAAAAGAGTCAAAATCGGGAACATGAGAGCAAGTGAGTTTGTTGTGCAAATATACACAACATCCACCTTTGGCTTGGAAATTAGGATAGAGAGAGTAGGAAGATACAAATAAGGGGTTGTTAGCATTTGCTTCAGACACCTGAGTCTCGGTGAAGAAAAGAAGATCAGGTTTGTTGGAAGAGAGGTGGTCTTCATCAGAGGAAAAGTTAGAGGAAAGCCAACAAATATTGTAAAAGTGGACAGTAAGAGTGACAGGCCATGGTCCAGAACATTGTGTAGGATCGTTTGGGGAAGGACAGGTGAGAATTGGGTGCTCCCAGTATATATATATATATATATAAATACAGTATAATACACTATATGTATAAATACAGTATATATATATATATATATATATATATATATATATATATATATATATATATATATATATATATAGATATATATATATATATATATATATATATATATATATATTAATATATTCCATAGCTGCGGTTGTGGACGGCTATCGCTCATTTCCTCATCCTATCAACTCCGGTGTTCCTCAGGATTCTGGGGCCAGATTCACTAACGGTCGTAGCTGGCTATGTCGTACAGACATCAACGATCGTTCCTGAGGGAGTGCGGAAGGTGTATTCACGAACGCATCGTTAAGCTCCCTTACGGCTCCCTTTCGCTGAGGCTTCTCTTGACCAATCAGGCGCTTGGCCACTCACTGAGCTTAAGTCATTTTGTAAATAAACAATGACCGAAGCCACCAAGAAGAACCTATTCAACCTAATATAATTAAACTTATGAGCCTTTCATCGTTTACCATGGCTAATTCGATCCACCACAGCCAACAGGAAGATGAATAGAGTATCTTGTCAATTGATGAGATAAGAATTTAGCCTAGCTAGCCTACACATATACGGAAAGCCTGTTTGTGGCCTAAGTTAAAGGATTTCTGACGAAATGATAGTTGGGAAATTAGTGTATGATTTATACCTTAACTACAGTATATTGTTCTGCTTTACCATGTCTACACCAAGGCCCTGCTAGCAAAACCAAAATGCCAGACTTTACTATGCCTACACTTTGGCAGTTCTAGCCAAGCCAAAATTCCAGACTTCCAGGGTAATATTTTTTCATTCACAACACCTCGGGCCTAATTTTTCAAAATAAGCCTAACATATTGTTTTAATCTTTATGCTAGGGTAGGATAATATATATATTTGTATTCACAACTCCATTTAGTTAAGGGGGTAAAGCCCCCCTCCATTATTGCATCCCACGGCTGGTAACAAAATAATTTACCCAACATCTGGCCGTGGGATACAATAATGGGGTAATGGGGGCTTTGACCCCCCCTACCCCCCCATGACATTGTTTGAGGGGGCTTTGTTCCCCCTCACCACCCATGACTTATTGCCATCATCATATATATTACCAGCATGGGACTAATAACAGCTGGCCGTGGGATAATTTCATAAAAAAAAACAGTAAATTTAGACGCAAAGGTAACCGAGCGTGCAACTTATGTTAACAAGGAGGACGGTACGCCTGCGAGCACCATCTTTACCTTCTACTTTACTATGCTTACACCAATTTAGGCATTGCTAGCCCAACCAAAATACCATAACTTTTCAAAATAAACCTAGGTTGTAGGCCTAGGCTAATTTTTTAAATTCACATTTTTTTTTTTTTTTTTAAGGCTAGGCCGAGGGTAATCATTCTTTTCATCATCCTTTTTCCTGCGATACTTTCACATTTGTTGAGGAAAAACCCTAATCTAACCCAAATGGGGTGGGGAGTCTGAATAAAACACATTTCATGCTAGCCAAACCAAATTACCATACTTCGGCCTAACTTTTCTAGCCTAAATAGGCTTCTATCTATCTATCTATTGCCTGACGCCGTGATCCCCGAAGGGGTGGCCACGAACGAACCGCCCCATGCACCTCTGTCCCCAGTCAGTCGACGCCCCTCCCCCCAACCAGCACCGCCTTCGTTCACGTACTTCCTCACTCCATCCTTCCACCTCTCATTCGGTCTACCTCTCCCTCTCTGTCCCTCCACCTCGCTCTCGTACACCCTCTTAGTCATTCTCTCGCTTTCCATACGTTCCATATGGCCGAACCATCTCAAGTTGTTCCTTTTCACACTTTCCAGCACATCTACTTCCACACCACACCTCCTTCTTACTTCCTCATTAGTCTGTCTATCCCTCCATGTAACTCCGCAAGCATTCCTTGAGTAATTCATTTCCACTGCTCTCACTCTTGGTCTGAGTCTCTCAACCAACGTCCATGCTTCGCTTCCGTAAGTCAGTGTCGGGATTACCACACTGTCATGCAAGGACTTCTTCACTTCCATACTGACCACCCTATTTCTTGTTACTGCTTTTAGCATTCCTACAACCCTCTTCCCCTGTTGTACCCTCTCCCGCACTTCTTCATCCATAGTCCCATCTTTACTCAACACACTGCCCAGATACTTAAAAGAGTTGACGATCTCCATAGCCTGACCGTTCAGCTTCACCTCACACTCTGTGACTTCACCCCTTTCGAAGACCATAACCTTGCTCTTCCCCGCATTTACCTTCAAATTTCGTTTTTTGCACACTGTTCCAAACTCATTTACCAGACCCTGCAACTCCCATTCATTATCACTCATCAGAACTGTATCATCCGCAAACGGCAGTATAGGTAGCTTCCACTCAATTCCTCCCTTTTCAGCGATACACCAACATCCACTGCTCTTGATAGTATTTCTTTCATGACTCCATCCATATATACAGTAAACAACCACGGGGACACCACACACCCCTGTTTCAAACCAACATTCAGGTCAAAGAACTCGCTCTGCTCACTCTCCACACGTACTGCCGCCTTTGCACCCTCATACATGCTCTTCACTGCTTTCAGCAACTTGCCCTCTACTCCGTATATTCTAAGTACTTTCCACAAACCTTCTCTATCCACTCTGTCATAGGCCTTCTCCAAGTCCATAAAGGCAACATACACCTTTTGTTTCTTCTCCAGATATTTCTCCACAACACAATTCAGGGTAAATATCTGATCTACACATCCTCTTCCCTTCCTAAAACCTCCCTGCTTGTCGCCTATCCATTTCTCCGTTCTCACTCTCACTCTCTCAATCACTACCCTACTGTATACCTTCCCTACTACGCTTAGAAGACATATTCCTTGGTGGTTACCACACACTCCTCTTTCCCCTTTGCCCTTATATAGGGGGACTATTATGCCAGTCTTCCAGTCCCCTTCTCCCATGCTAGTTTGCACATTTTCCATACCCATTCTATCACTATCTCACCACCATACCTCAACAGTTCCCCACACACTCCATCTGTTCCTGGTGCTTTCCCCAACTTCACTCTTTTCATGGCTTCCCACACTTCTGACCTCCTGATCCCCACCTCCTCCTCCACTACTTCTCTTCTTCTTCCTCCCATACCATATCCAGCGATGTTTGCTGGCTCTTCATTCCTTACATTTAGCAACTCATTGAAGTACTCCCTCCATCTTTCGACTCTCTCTTGCTTCTCGGCTAGCATTCTCCCATTCTTATCTTTCACACCCTTACTGTTTCCCTTGCTACCTTCCCTAACTTTCTTGACTTCTTTCCAGAACAGTTTCTTACTCTCCCTCCATTTTACACTCAGATTCCTTCCAAATTCCTCATCTACTCTTCTCTTACTTTCCTTCACTACTCTCTTCACCACCCTCTTACTCTCCACGTACCTCGCTCGTTTCTGTCTCTCGAAATCTTCATTCCCTCTACTACCCAACCACTCTCTATATGCTTTCTTCTTTTCTTCCACAGCTATTCTTACCTCTTCTGTCCACCATGCTGTACCTTTCACTCTCCTCCCTCTTCTCCTCACTCCACACACCTCCTCACATGCTGCACAGATCTCATCCTTAAACACCTTGCTCATCTCCTCCACTTCCTCCATAACTTCCAGGTCGAACCCACCTAGTCGTCTTTCCACTGCTCTCCTGTACTCCTCCCTGACTTCCTCCTCCTGCAACCTATTCACCCTCCTCACCATTCCACCCTCCTCTCGCCTCCCTCCAGCTCTCCTCACCCACTTCTTTTGTATCCTAACCTTAGCTACCACTACATAATGATCAGACAGACCCCCTCCAATACCCCTATACACCCTAGCATCCATCACAGATTTCTTCATTTGTTCATCCACACATACATAATCAATCAATGACTTTCGTTCCACCACTGTCTTATCCTTCATCGTCAACATCCGTTTCCACGTGTACCTGTGGATCATTCTGTGTCGGAAGAAGGTGTTGGCTATCCACAGCCTCCTCCCTACACATACGTCCACAAGTGCACTACCATTCCCATTCACCTCTGATGGTACCCCCCACCCTCCCACCACTCCCTCAACTTTCCTATCACCCACCTTACCATTCATATCCCGAATCAGAAATATTCTTTCGTTCTTGTCAAACTTCTCCAGGCACGCCTCCACATTCATCCAGAACTCCTCTTTCTTTCTTTCAAGTATATCCTCTGTCGGGGCATACACGCATACAATCACCCACGTTTGTATTCCTACTTTCATTCTCACCCACACAATCCTTGAACTCACAGACCCATACTCTCTTACACATTCCTTCCATTTGCTACTTACAAACAAACATGCACCTTCTCTCGCTGTTCCTTCACTCACTCCAGCACACACACCCATTCCACACTCCCACTCTCTCACATCTGAACCTTTCCATTTGGTCTCTGTCATTCCACATACATCCAGCCTGGCATTCACTAACACTTCCAGAACCTCTCTCTCTTTTGTGCCATCATTCATGCCACTAACATTCCACGAAGCTATTCTCAGAATGTCCGAAGGAATGTCCTTAGTCGGTCGATAGGCTAAATAGGCTTAACTTTTTCAAAATAAACCTAGGTTATAGCCTAGGCCAAGGCTAGGCTAAAACAAATATTCACAACACCATTTATTATTTATTTATTTAGGCTAGGCCTAGGGTAATTATTTTCATAATTTTGTTTTCCGTTGATAGGCTACTTTCAAATTTGTTGAGGAAATACCCTAATCTAGGCTAACCCAAAGGTGGTGGGGAGTTGGAATGAAACATTTCCGCAATGAATGAAGGTTAAAATCTACTAATGGTAGGCTATGTGTTGTCGCAGCACGTGAATTTGCGCATCAATTAACCTAGATTAGGTCTAGGCTGGCATAGGTAGGCTACTCATAACTTAATTCGGCCTGTAATAAGACATTAAGGATACAAATATTATCATCCTTTATATTAAATGCCTTAATGGTGTCTAAAACACAAGTTAACATGTATATTGGATAATATTTCGCTATTATTGCCTCAATAATGACTTTGTGTGTCATAAAGAGCTATACAGCAGACGAATTTGTTATGGTCGCGGGTTGTGTTATCGATATTTGTGTACCTATATCCGGGTCATATTCGTGTAAGGGTGGTCCGGACCACCCTTTGCGAAAGGGGCTTTCTACGATCAAAGATGGCCGCTACGACGTTTCGTGAATACCAGCGTTGAGCCGTAAGGGAACGGTAAGGGAGTTTTCCGATCGTACGATCGTTAGTTAATCCACCCCCTGTCCTATCTCCTATTCTCTTTCTAATTTTCAAAATTGATCTTCTCAACTGTACATCCAGTCCCATCCATTCATGTGCAGGCGACTCTACCTTACACCACTCAATTAGTTTTCTAGAACGCCCCAGCCAGCAGTCCCTCAAAAGTAAACGTAATGAAGCCATAAAATACTTATCTTCTGATCTAGCTACTATTTCCAATTGGGGTAGAGAAAACCTTGTTGCATTGAATGCTTCCAAAACTCAATTTATCCATCTTACTACCCGTTAGGAACCTCCAGAGGACTATTCCTTATTTTTCAACAATACAAAATCAATCTTTCATCTTCTCTCAATGTTCTTGGTGTCTCTTTTTCTTCTGTTCTCACTTGGAAAGACCGTATAACCAGTCTCGCTAAGGCAGCCTCCCAGAAGCTGGGTGTGCTCAACCGCCTCAAGGGGTTCTTTACCCCTGCGCAGCTTCTTGCTCTGTACAGGGGCACAGTGCGTCTTTGTATTGCGTATTGATCACAGGTGTGGGGAGGATCCTCTCACACGGCACTCCTAGATAAAATAGAAAGGAAAGCCTTTCGTATCATTAACTCCCGTCCACTCACTCTTTCTCTGCAATCTCTCTCTCTTCGCCGCAATGCTGCATCTCTCTTGCTATTCTATCGCAACTACAATAATCAGTGTTCCTCGGAGCTTTCCCAGTGTATACTACCTCCTCTACGTAGGGTGCATAGTACCCGCCTTGCAACACAATCCCACCCTTACTCTGTGCAACACTCCAACCCAAGAGTGAAACGCAATTCTCAGACTTTTTTCTATTGAACTGCGGAGCTCTGGAACTCTCTCCCAGAATCAGTCTTTCCCTCTTTCTATGACTTAAATTGCTTCAAACTCCGCGTGTCCAGACATTTTAGCTCGAACGTCCCTTGATTTCGGCCCTGTCACTCTTTGAAATCTAGGGGAGGCACTCGCTGCAGGCAGTAATGCCGTTTGTCTCCGTCATTCACATAGAAAGAAAAAAAAAATATATATATATATATTGTATATATATATATATTGTATATATATATATATACTGTATAAACAGTATATATGTATATATATATATATATATATATATATATATATATATATATATATATATATATATATATATATATACATACAGTATATATATATATATATATATATATATATATAAATATATACATACAGTATATATAAAATATATATATATATATATATATATATATATATATATTTATATATATATATGTATATATATATATATATATATATATATATAATTATATATATATATATGTATGTATATACAGTATATATTTAAATACATATATTTGTTTTTTATAATGTACTTTTTTCAAAATTTCAAAGTGATTGTTTTAAACTGTCAAATGTGTTCCATGCTATATTCACAGTCTAAGCTTAGTACATTTTTTTCTTATTATTATTCTATAATCCCTCTTGGTGACTCTAATGCCCCTTTCCCACTGATACGACTTCTCACGATTTTCATCGCTGACACCAATAAATTGGCACATTCGTGACATGTCTTAAACCCTCTCATGAAAAATCGTTTGACTCTCAAGGCCTCTCAAGGCCTCGCAAGGGCCCTCGCGGGTCGTCGCAAATGTTCGGACTGTTCAAAATTTTGGACGAGGACTCACGAGGGTTCGTTGCCCTCGCAAGCATCATCTAGCATCGCCGAGGGATCTGCGAGGGCTTCTGCGATCGTCTGCGACATCTGCGAGATATCGCGGAGGGTTTCGCACCAAAAAAACTTTGCAACGCTGCATTGATGCTAACCGATGCTCTCAGATGCTCTGCTCGCCGATGCTCTCAGATGTTCCGAGAACATCGACGATGCCAAAGAGCACCTTCCGCGAGGTGGGTAAAACAAAATTATTAGGCCTATAGTGAACCTGTCATCCCTTTTTTTTTTCTATGCACCTCTCTTGGGGGGTTCACCTGTTTGTTTTTCTCTTTCTCTCCTTTTCTCTCTTTCTCTGGTTTGTATCCATTCAGCCCCATTCAGCCAACTGTTTTGAGACGTTTATCCCCATCCAAGTATCGATATGTTCCTGGCAAGCGATAGCGAACCAGCATTATATGGAGAAATCTGGCTTTGCCGGAGACATTTTTCTATCGAAAAATGTACAAATTTAGCTTGCTCTCAACAATTTTTGTTATATACGTTGGCTCGCTACCGCTCACCAGGAAAATATTGAAACCTGGATGGGTGTAAACGTCTTAAAACAGTAGGCTGAACGGGGTCGAACAGATACAAGGCAAAGAGAGAGGGAGAGAAATAGAAAAAAAAACCCGAAGAGAGAGGGAGAGAAAGAGAAAACAAAAAACAGCGAGGTGGGCTCAATGTTTGCGTTAAGGCTTAAAAATTTAGCCCACCACGCCTTTTTTTGTTTTCTCTTTCTCACCCTCTCTCCTCGTTTTTTGTTTGTTTTCTATTTCTCTCCCTCTCTCTTTGCCTTATATCCGTTCGGCCCCGTTCAGCCTACTGTTTTAAGACGTTTACCCCCATCCAGTTTCAATATTTTCCTGATGAGCGGTAGCGAGCCAACAAAAAATATTTTTTGTTTTGAGAGCAAGTTAAATTTGTACATTATTTGATAGAAAAATGTCTCTGGCGAAGCCGGACATTGCCAATCTCCTAATTAAGGGGAGATGGGTCGTTTTTCTGGTCCCCTTTCTTCCTCATGGTTAACCCCATTAGTTTTCATATTTTATGACGTTCGGCCCATTAGTTTGGCGATTTTAAGACATTTCACCCCATTTCGTTGTCAATATTAAGACTTTCGTGTCATTTAGGCGTCGAGTTTGTCCTGGCTAGCGATAGCTAGCCTGTACTTTTTGAGGAACCGGCCTTCGGCCAGGATATTTTTCTATCGAAAAATTTACAAATTGATCTTGAAGGAGGGTGTTGGGGGGTGCTTTATATGCTTGATGGAGGTCTAGGGATGAAACTAAATAATCTCGCCGAGGTATTCGCCGAACCATTGCTCAATTTGCCGATGACTTCGCATAATGTCGCTGATTACGTCTTACCCATCGGCGACTTCGTCGCCGAGTGTATAGCTTGTCAACGGTTTTTAACGGTCAAAATCGTGAACGTCGCACGCATTCTTGCGAATTTGCCAAAACTACGTCCTCGGCGACGAAAATCGTGAGTTGTCGCATCAGTGGGAAAGGGGCATAAGACTGTGGGCTTTGGGAAATATTTGTTGTTAATGTTTGGTGCTCCCAGTATAAATTCTTCCCCATATACCAATGTCATCAACCTGCTGCTGTACCCCATTCCTAATACTAGTTCATTCCAGTATAGTTGTTTCAACACTTCCTAAAGTACACAAAATGGCAACGCCACGGCCAGTGTTAGAGAAGGTTCGTTCTTTAAGGTTGGGCCACCAAACAGACGAGATAAAAAACGCTTCTGACAAACCGACTTCATGCCACAACAAACCACAACGTATTGGCCTTTATCTTAAAGAGGCTACAGTACTGCCCCAGGCATATGATATGAAAAGCGACCCTGGTAAAACCCAAGCAGCCCCACAGCGTTAGGTCCCACGCTCCCCTATAAATAGGGCGAAGGAACCCAGACGCGCTCTCTTTATGACCTCACCCCTAGGATCGGAGTTTTAACCGCTGCCTCCTCCCTCTACTACTGCACCTCCCGCCGTGAGTTCCTACCTAGTAAGGCTTCGGCTTGCGGGATTGTGAGTTCTAGCATAGGCAGTAGTCCAGTACCAACTCTGGCCAATTTAGTTCCAACTAACTGTAGAGGGGTTGCACGTGAGGACCAGAGCCCTGTGACCTGCACTATCAGTCGAGATTCACCCTCGAGCAGACCAGCGTGCCCTCACTCAGCAGAGATGCCCTTCCCCAAACCCACCGAGCCCCTAGGACCAACCGAGACACCGGTTACACACAAGGATTCTGGTGACGTATCCCGTATGCCGGGTAAGAGTATTATTAATTTAAATAGTGTATAAAGCACTCACTTCATACTATCTTGTTCTCTATACTTTCTAATTATAAAAAAGAAACAATACACATTCCCTCTATCACCCTGTTCGGAATGTATATGTTTGATAGTCTCCTTAACGCTCTAAGCTATGATTCTATCTCGCTCATAATTTATATAGTTCACATTCGTTATATATTCATCACCCCACTTATTACAGTTCCTGAATACGTAAAGTCACTCTGCCCGTAAGTAACACTAAGGGCCATCATATTGATTACAATTGTGATATCCATATAAATGCTTTCAATGCCGAAGTGGCCTATGCCTGTCCTGTCCTATTGATTATAGTGCCGGTGCATATATATGATTAATGTGGTTGAAAATAACCCACTGATGACGTTCGTTGTGATTCGAGATGGGTCGAGTGGATGAGTGAGTAGTATGAAGCATTAATTAAACTTTCATCGTAAACCATGGTTCACACATTCACGAGTGTGAGGCCAAGTTACCACGAGTATTAAACTCGTGGTAACTTGGGCCAAAATGAGCCCGAGTGAGCAAATTTCCACAAGTCAGCACGAGGCATCACGAGTCACCATGAATGCACTGGAGTTTACTAAGAGTCACTACGAGTCACTACAAGTCACAACGAGTCACCACGAGTGGGCAGAGAGTGAACTGTGAGTGGTGGAAAATTTGAATGTTAACGGTCGTTTTAGGATCACGAGTAGGTACGAGTCAACACGAGTCACTACGAGTTACCACGAGTACGACATGAGTTACTGAGAGTACGACACGAGTCTCTGAGAGTCACTGAGAGTTGGAAAGATGGCGTTGAGAGTATGCCGGGGATGGCTCCCATTGTCTATCTAGCTATCTATTGCTGGACGCCTTACTCCCCTTAATGAGGGTGGCCATACCCAGAAGGCCCCCTAGTGGACCTAGAGGGATAACCCATGCCAGTTTACTGAAGGACTTACAGGATTGCCACTCAATTTAGGACCCTTCCGATCCCGAGGCCCTCTATGTATCTTTTTAGCACGATTTTACTACAGTGGTGTTCGGTTAGTCTATCCAATAACCTGCTTCACCATTATGAAAGCAGTACCGATTTGTATCAGGTTTACTCCCCTAGATAGGATGCCGACCAAGGCTGACGAGTCCCATCCACCCGGAATTGTATAAGGTTGTCTCCCCTATATGGGTTGCCGACCAAGGCTAAGAAGTCCAATTTACTCGGATATACTGTATATGTGGTGTCCCATACCCTCCCATGCCACACCTACAGTCATGTTATTTGGTCTCTATATAATCTGTGAATCATTTCCGATATGATGGAATTAAAGAAAACATTTTCCAACAACTCATAATCAGCAAAAATTATATGAATGTCAATTTAAAACATGTCAAAATATTTCCCCCATCATTTTGCTTAGACACACTTTCAAGGCAAACACATACCATGCACCAATATCTGTTTTATCTACGTGCTGGAAGAATATTATATTTTTAATTCCATCGCATTAGAAATGATTCATAAATTACAAAAAGACCAACTATGACATAGTTACGTTAATGTATAAGGGAGATAGATAGATGCATTAGATAGATAGATTGACAGAGAGTTGCTAGGTCCAAGTGATCAATAACATTTGAACATTAATGATACGGACTTAAGTTTCTGAAAAGACAAAAAATAAATAATTATTGACTCTTTTTAATTTTATTATTTGTGTACTGGAAGGATATTATATTTTTCAGTTCCATCCCATTAGAAATGATTCATAGATCACAAAAAGACCAAATAAGACATATTTATATTTATGTATAAGGGAGATAGATGCAGTAGACAGATAGACAGACATACATACATTTGATTCATTAATAACATATTGAGACCTGACTGTATACATTATTTATGTTTGTATATTTGTATATATATATATATTGACTTTTATGAGTTATCATTGTAATATATATATTTTTATATTTATTCATATTTTATTATTTTGTTATTTCTAATTATCTATGATGCTTGTATCATTTATCAAGTTATGTTTTAGTTAGGTATGATCTTTGACATTATAACTTAAGTTTATGTAATTGCGAGTTGCTGCGAGTGTTCACGAGTCATTTAAGAGTAGATACGAGTCAATACGAGTATTCATGAATCACTGAGACTTGTCGGACTCGCGGTGGAAATTTCGTGCAGGGGTGAAATTTTGCCCGACCAGCCCGAGCCACGACGAGTGACCTCTAGTTCAACAGGAGGCACTAGAGTCACTACGAGCCACCACGAGTGTCCTTTAGTTCAACACGAGTCACTCGAGTCACTACGAGTCACCACAAGTCCCCTAAAATTTCCCTGAGTCGTTACACGAGTTCCAAAAAGTGCGGACTCGTGTTAACTGGGGCTCACACAAGTGAATGTGTGAACTAGGCTTAAGTAAACTCTCCATTAAGACACTTTCGGACCCCAGCTCCGCATCAGGCAACAGCTCAGTCACCCAGTAGTGAGTTAAGTGTTTGGTTTGTTTTGGTAATTATGTTATAGCGCGCTGTATTTGTTGTGATTTATAAAGAGTGGTTATGTTAATATATTCTGTAAATTTAACCTTGCTGTTTTATGGTACGGTAATTTGGTTGAATTAGTTTAATCAGAATTTGTGGATTTGTCTCGTGGTACCATACAGTTGGTTATATTACTTTCATCTGTAAATTTAGTTGTTGTCCCGTGGTACCGTACATTTAGTTAAATTAGTTTAATGTGTTATTTAATGTTGTTGCATCATGGTACCGTGTAGATGAATTGGTCTCATTAGTAAAGTTGTTCTGTATTGCGGGGTATTGTGCCACCGGTAATATTAGTTCTGTATTCATTCAATATTTATTTTGAGAAATAATTGTCCATTAATATGCTGAAACTAGCATTATTTAACCCTTGTCTATCGGGGCCCGACTTAAGTCCGTATCTAAAAAGCTGGACAATGTGGCGGGGCCCGACTTAAGTCTGTGTGCAATTTTGGCGCAATATTGGCTATGAGAGAGAGCCGAGTGGTGGGAGGAGCATAGGTTACCTCATGACCGCTCGCCACGACCGTCGTGGGCCCACTGCCATTTACTCCACTCTACTCCACCCTCTCTCACTCGCTACACACGTAATTATGTAACAAAATGACCGTGTTTTATCGATTTTGCCCTTCGGTTGCACGATCGTTACAAGACAACCAGTGATCGTAGAAGGATGGTTCGGGTGTCATTGGAAAGCTCAATTTACGCCCTTTCAGGGATACATACTTGTATTACGCTCTGGCTCTTGTTTATGCATGAAAAAGAGCACGGAAACAACCCCATTTATGGTAAAAAAAAAAACACTGGGCGGCACGGTCAAATATACCGCCTAGGCCGCTCGTTGAGTGTTAACCCCTTCTTTACCGCAGGACCATACCCGCGCGAGTCCTACCCTCCCCTTCCCAAACCGAATTTTCCCGCGCTCCCGCTCGTTCGTGGGGTAGTTTATGTTTTATCATTACATCGTTAATTTTGGCTATATTTCTTATTTTTTTATGTTGTCATGTAGATATTGACCATGAGATGTGTGTATCATATGTTAAAATAATTTACATATAATATTACATGCGTAACAAATTGCTTTACTAATCCTTTACTATACAGATAAATATAATGGCTGGAGACATAAAAACATATATAATGAAGACAATAATGATTGTATTACTCACCTTGTAAGTGTGGATGAGATCCATTGACAATGAGGTAGGTACAGGTAGAAAGTAGGTGAAGTAGGGCGGTGCGATGAATGGTAGGCGCGGCGGTGCGATCAAAGGTAGGCGCACCGCGGCAGGTGAGGTGGTGCACTCCGAGGCTGGTGCACCATGAGTGTCAGAGTGCTACTGGGAGTGCCAAGCCTGATAGTGCTCCACCGAGCACAGACCAGGCTGCTGAGGGCAGGCAGGGCAATATTTCCTACTGAATTTTGCCCTACCCTCTTTGGAACACACTCGGCAACGCTTTTGAGGTCTTTTCTTGTTGTCATTGGCAGGTATTACAAGCAGTCCATGGCAGATACCAGTTTCACCTTCCCTTGTTGCCCCCCCTCCCTGCTTGGCCTTCTTCTTCTCTTTCTTTTTAGGCGATCTTTCCTCATCTTGCACCACACAGAGCACAATAGCCGAGAGAGTACTTGGAGAGAAGTTCATGGGCGACAAGTTTTATGTAATCTCCATATTCCATCCACTTGGTATATTGGCGAAGATTCATGTAGATCGTACGGGAATTGAGCAACATTCTGCAGATCATGTGTAGGCCGATCTTCTTGAACCATGCATACGACTTCCTGGTGGGGTCAGTTGGCTCCAAAAGTTGGTCCACCAAGTCAACTGAACCCATCTGTTCGTTGTAGCGCTGGATTGGTACTGGTTTCTTGATAAATTCCTCCTTACCCCCCCTCACATGGCGAGTACGTTCCACGAAACCTGCCTCATATTTGGTGGTGATGACATTCACTTCCTTCGTGTCATGAAACTTGACCAGCAGAATCTCATCTTTTCTGGCGAACAAGGTTTGCCCTTTTTTAAGTTTTTCATCCCTCACAGTCTTGGGTACACCTCGATTTGCACGAATTGTGCCTGTAGTCAAAGTGTCCCGGGCCAACAGGTACTCAGCAAGGTGGAGGGAAGAATACCAGTTATCAAGGATGACATGCCTTCCCTTCTTCATGAGGTCCAACATCAGAAACACAGGTACTCGCTCTGACTTCGAGAGGGGCTGTAGTTCAGGGTCATCCAACATCCTGTCATAGAGGCGGGGTGTGTACAGGCAAAAGTTCCATGTATACCCCCTGGCACTGGGTGAACTTGGGCAAAGTGCAAACAGCTTCAACCCAAAGCGTTTTCTCTTAGTTTTTATATATTGTCTGAAGTGTAATCTGCCTTTGAAAAGTATGAGAGCTTCATCAACTGCGAAATTGCTTCCAGCAGAGAAATACAAGGTAGTTTTTTCTTGCAACAATGAAAAAAAACTGCCAATCCTGGTCATGGGCATCTTGGGCTGTGCATCATCTGGGTGTGAGTATCTAATGAACCTCATGATTTGAGAGAACCTGTTCCTACTCATGATGGAGGAGTGGTACACAGGAGGGCCTCTACACATTATGGAGGTGCTCCAGTAATCTGATATCTTGGGCAATTTGGTTACCCCCATCAATAATTGAAGGCAAATAAACACATACATCTCATCTTCCTTCACGTCTACCCACTTCCTTCCCATAAATCTTTTTCTATTCTTGGTAGGGTTCTCCCTGAAGAACTTATTAGCCCTCGCATTGGTCCACAGGCATAAAGTATTCACAATGTCCTTCGAAATAAATAGTTCAAAGCAATCCAAGGCTGTCATTTCCTCTGCCTCATGTTGTTGAATAATAGCTGGATGCACATCTTCAAAATCTTCAATAACCTGTGGTAAATTGGTGGGCCGCTGGTCGGCAAAGGGATCTGCCAGGAGATGAAATGCGGGAGGGCCAGCGGCGGCAGTGGGGGTGGGGGACAATGGTGGGGAGATATCATCATCAGTTTCACTTTCCTCACTACCGCTAACATCACTGTCATTCTCGGGTAAATAATCTTCATCCTCGTCACTAATGGAGATGTCTGAGTGTTCCTCATTGTCATCTGATACATCTAAGTCACTGTACAGGTCCACTTCCTGGTCGGATTCACTAGGTAAGGACGCCATGGCACTGGTAATAATCCTGTGGCACCCTCACGGACGCCTGTCGGAGATACACTGACTCCGTCACTCCCTCCCTCCCCACCCTCATGGCTCAAGCCCAAGGCCACGTGACTGGCAACCAGACCCCCCATTGCCATGTTAGTTATTTCCATGTTATATTATATCACATAATATAGGGTATATGTACAAACACTAAACTATATACTGTAGGGTACAATGACCTAAAAAAAATATTTGAGTCATTGGCATAACTCTATGCCCCATGACAGGGGCATGACAATGATGTGTGGCATCATTGGCATAGATGCCATTTGCCAACACATGGGGATCATAATAGCACCCAAACCGCAAAATATGAAGCCTTATTGACTCCTATTAGGATCCCGTGTACCATAGTACACGAGACCGAGTCACGGTTCTTCAGCCAAACTTTTTTTGCGAGTACGGTAGTACACGTTTTGGATATGCGGTAAAGAAGGGGTTAAGCATGTTTGAAGTATGTGACTGTTTAGATCCTATGTAACAGTGGTATGTCTATAGTACTAGGTTGCTGATGTGGGTGATGGGTTTTTGGGTCCAGAGAATTGTACACTGTAGCTGTGGTCATCAATGTACTGCCGCCTAGTGATGGACACGGTGGTTTGGTTGACCAGTGGGGATCTATTGACCCATGGTGTCTGGACCTGTGATGACCTTTTATGCTGTAGTCTGTGGCCCAGTCTGCCTGGACGTATGGCATTGTGGGTGTAACGTCTACCTATCTTTATGGTGACCCTTGTTATATGGATCTTCGGCGCCTTATGATGACCCGTTATGCTGTCGTTTAAGGCCCGATCTGCCTGGACGTATGGTATTGTGGGCGTGACGTCTACCTATATTTAGCCACAGCGCCGCTTCACCTTTTACCAGAATACATGCAGATGAGCCTTCAGCCGAACCGTGATCTCTTTAAATATTAGAGCCTTATGGTGGGGTCACACATTCACGTATATTGCTCCCGTCAGCTCCCGTCCGGCGTAATCGCCAATTTATGTAAAGACGCGAGTAGTTCCTGCCGTGAACGCCCGTTCTACCACGACTATTGCACTTCCCGACAGACGTACCGTGACGGGGCCAGTGTTACGTCAGACGTAATGGAGTCGTATTGAACTACGTACGTGTTTGCGACATGCGTAAGCATAGCCCCGTTCGACCGCATGGGCTGCCCGATTTGCGGGAACACAGGCCACGCCCATGCCACGCCCCCACAAGACCGGCGTAGCTGAGGCCGCACGTCTTGGGATTTGTTAGGTCGTACCTGGACTGGTTCCGGCCAATCGTAGGCACACCCCGTCTGACCAAACACAGACAAAGACAGTCTTTGTCAACCACGTCTGTCGGGGTTGCAATCTGGGAAGTACAAAAGGGCAGGAATGGCCACACCTTTCCCATTCCCACTCATTCCTCTGCACCATGAACAACATCACGGAATTCATCCTGGAGGAGTTCAAATTTGTGAACTCCTTAATCAAACCAGAGATTAGGCATAACACGCGGCTCATACAATGCATCCTTGCCTACATAGAAGTCTTAAAACTACTTGCAATAGCAAACTCCATCCATCAAGAGGAACAAGAGAAGACGAAGGAAAGGACCAAGAGGACAGTGTGGGTGTGGCCATATCTACAACGGAGGCCTGAACATGGCCATTATGAGAACCTCATGCAAGAGTTGGCCAGAGAATGTCCACTACTGTACAAGAACTTCACCCGGGTAGACAAACAACTATTTGATGAGATTGTGGAACATGTCACCCCATCATTCAGAGGAAACCTACATTCTGGCGAAAACCCATTCCTCCTGGTCTGCGGGTGGCCATCACCCTATGTTTCCTCGCTACGGGTGATTCCTATAAGAGCCTGCAATACAACTTTCGTGTTGCCCACAACACCATCAGCCAAATTGTTCCAGACACATGCCAGGCCATCATCTCTGTCTACGGAGATCAGGAGCTCAAAACGCCACAATCGCCTGATGAATGGAAGGAGGTTGCCAGCGGCTTTGAGGAACGATGGAATCTGCCGCATTGTGTAGGAGCCATTGATGGCAAACACATACGGATCCGCAACCCCTCCTTTGGTGGCACATATTACTTCAACTACAAGAAATTTGTTTCCATTGTCCTGTTGGCAATTGTTGACTCCAACTACAAGTTCATCTACGTCGACGTTGGGGCCATAGGATCAGAGTCTGATGGTGGTGGCTTTGCACACACCCCTCTGTCTAAGTTGCTTGAAAGACAGACCGCCAAACTGCCCCCCCCCCCCCCCCCCCCCCGAGGTCATCTCTACCGATCCCACTGGACCACCCACGGACTACTTCTTAGTAGCGGATGATTCATTCCCTCTGCGCCCCTACATGATGAAGCCCTACCCCCAACGATTCCTCTCGAAACCTGAACGGATCTACAACTACAAACTCAGCAGGGGCCGCCGGGTGGTAAAGAACGCCTTTGGCATTCTTGCCAACCGCTTCCGGGTTTTGCACACTCCAATGTGCCTTTGTCTCTAATTTCCTTTCTGGCCGTTCCATAGCTGCGGTTGTGGATGGCCATTGTTCACTTCCTCACCCTATAAACTCCGGTGTTCCTCAGGGCTCTGTCCTATCTCCTATTCTCTTTCTAATTTTTATAAATGATCTCCTTAACTGTACCTTAATTCCCATCCATTCATACGCAGACGACTCAACCTTACACTACTCCATTAGTTTTTCAGAACGCCCCAGCCAGCAATCCCTCAACGACAAACGTAATGAAGCCATAGAACTCTTAAATTCTGATCTAAATACTATTTCCAATTGGGGCAGAGAAAACCTTGTTAACTTTAATGCTTCCAAAACCCAATTTCTCCATCTATCTACCCGTCAGGATCTCCCAGTGGACTATCCCTTATTCTTCAACAATACAAAAATCAACCCTTCATCTTCTCTCAATATTCTTGGTGTCTCTTTTTCTTCTGCTCTCATTTGGAAGGACCATATTACCAGTCTTGCTAAGGCAGCCTCCCAGAAGCTGGGTGTGCTCAACCACCTTAGGGGGTTCTTTTCCCCTGCACAGCTTCTTGCTCTGTACAGGGGCATAGTGCGCCCTTGTATTGAGTATTGTTCACATGTGTGGGGAGGTTCCTCTCACACCGCTCTCCTAGACAAAGTTGAAAGGAAGGCCTTTCGTATCATTAACTCCCGTCCACTCACCAACTCTCTGCAATCTCTCTCTCTCCGCCGCAATGTTGCATCTCTCTCGCTATTCTATCGCTACTATAATAATCAGTGTTCCTCAGAGCTATCCCAGTGCATACCACCTCCTTTACGTAGGGCACGTGGTACCCGTCTTGCAACTCAATCCCACCCCTACTCTGTGCAACTCTCCAACCCAAGAGTGAAACGTTACTCTCAACTTTTCTTCTACTCAACATCTGAGCTCTGGAACTCTCTCCCAGAATCAGTCTTTCCCTCTTCCTATGACTTAAATTGCTTCAAACTCCGTGTGTCCAGGCATTTTGGCTCGAACGTCCCTTGATTTTGGCCCTGTGACTCTTTCAACTATGGGGGAGGCACTCGCTATAGGCAGTTATGCCTTTTGCCTCCCTCAATCACATAGAAAAAAAAAAAAAAAAAAAAAAAAAAAATATCTATGAAACTTGAGCGTGCAGAGGTTGTTGTGTTGGCCTCATGCATTCTGCACAACATCCTACGAGGACGAAACCCACCCCGAGCAGAGGTAGATCAAGAGGACCCACACACCCACCAACTCATACCTGGCCCCTGGAGGACTGACCCACCTGTAGGAAGGAACCTACCAACCGTGGCCTGCAACACTGCAACCAGGCTTGCCAAGGAGCAACGGGACTACCTCAAGACCTACTTCTCTTCCCCTCAATGATCTGAGGGTTGGCAGTATGACCGTATTTAGGTGAGTGAGGTTTTCCCCTGTTTAATTTGTATTTTGCTGTATATTTCAGTTTCATCTTAAATTTTTGTTATAGAGTCTTTGCCAGTTTGCTTTGTATTGTATTTTTATCAGTTACTTTTGATGTTCAGTAAGTTTGTAGCTTCTTCCATTTTGTTTTATTGTATATTTTTAAATTTCCTTTAATTACTTTAATTAGTTCCCTGCTTACTTTATTTTTCATCTTTTAGTTTTATATTTCAATCACGTTGTTAATTGTTTCAATGTTTCATTTGTTTTGTACTGTATGTTTTATTTAATTTTTCATGATTTTTCATATTTATTATTAACCATATTATCAGTATTTCTTTTCAATTAGTCATTTCTTTTTTATTACTTTCAGTATATATTTCATTTGTCATCTTATTAATAAATACTTTAGCTACAAAATTGGAATTAGAAACACACACGTCATTACAAATTTATTTTTAATTTTTAATACATGTTTCATTTTCTACAAAATATAACCTAACATTATTACATCTTTGGGGTCTCCAGGCTCTGATTAGGGTTGCTTCTTGGGGGTCTCCAGGGTCTGATCGGGATCAATATTTGGTGCTGACGTAGCTGGGTTCGAAGGTGCAGGTGAGGATGCCGGCAGATACTGTTCTATGTTGAAGCTTGTGTTCACAAGCCCAAACTGGGAGCTCAACTGCGAGAGGTCGAAGTGCGTCGCTGTGGAGGCAGTAGGTGGCTGGAATGTGGAAGGGGGTTTTGCCGATTGGGGCGGCCGCATCATCAACGTCTGCAATGCTGCAACCTGGTGTGCAGGTAGCACGTAGGTAGGAGCAGGCTTGGGCAATACTGGTTGAGGCAGGGTGATTGTCGGAGTGCCCTGGTACATCACAGCAGCGGTTGGTTGAGATTGAGGTTGAGGTGGTTGTGGTTGTGGTTGTGGTTGTGGCGCCGGAATGCCATAAGTTCTTATGGCATGCAGCATGAGGTCCGGACCACCACTGGTGACTCCCTCCTCAAAGGCAGTCTTGAACCTGTGGAGGGCTGCCAGGAGCTCACTCTTGAATGGAGTTCTAAAATTGGCCGGCAACCCCACACAGTCCTTTGCCATGACATCCATGGAGGCGCGCCAATACAGGAGTTCGGGGTCCTCCACCAAATCAGCCACCCCAGCCAGGTTCTGCCGCACCTGCTCCGCAGTGGCAAGGACCTGGTAAGGGAACAAGGAACAAGAGAACATTAAACACACGAAACATAATATATTTTAATATTGGATCAATTATGAATGTTAACAAATAAAATGATGTGGTATTCTGTGAAGCCTAATATGTTCAAAGTTATTGTTACCATTATGGAAAAAGAGAAGATTAACACGTTACACAACACACGAACCATAACATATTTCAATAATTAACCAATTATGAATGTTAACAAATACAATTATGTGGTATTCTGGGAAGCCTAATATGTTCAAAGTTATTGTTACCATTATGGAAAAAGAGAAGATTAACACGTTACACAACACACGAAACATAACATATTTCAATAATAAACCAATTATGAATGTTAACAAATAAAATTATGTGGTATTCTGGGAAGCCAATATGTTCAAAGTTATTGTTGCTATTATGAAACTAATATTTCCTCTACTCACTTGCTCCAGGGTTCCAGTTCCGTGGGTTGCAGGAACAGCACCAGGAGGCTTCCCCTGCTTCGCCCTCTGCGGAGGCATGGAGATGGCTGGGGTGGTGTTCTCCTGACTGCCGGCTGCTTGGTCTTCCTCATCAGCGTCTGCTGGGGCGGGATCATCAGGCAGAGGACCACACACAGGAGCATGCACAGGAGAAGGTTCGGCAGCTTGGGCAGCAGACTGTTGAGACATGAATGTATAATTAGTAACATGTAAATTATTTATGAACTGTTAAATACCAATCAACATAACCATTCATCTTTGTAACCTTTAAATAAAATGAATAAACTGCTTTGTGTTATTATGTGTTTCATTAACAAAAATGTTAGGTAATTATAAAATTAAGTGAACAAGATAATTTTACAAAAATAATGGCACCATTATAAGCAAAATATTTCAGAAAAAGACAAATCCTGTTACTGTCCTGAGGACGCCAAAACTCTTGGCTTGCTATCGCTCGCCAGGAAAATATTGATGTTGTTGACGAATTAATAGTGAAAGGGTTGGGAAACAAACAAACATAAACGTACCTGAGGCATACCCAGATTCCGGGGCTTCTTCTGTCGCACGATGTGGGGCTTGAGGAACTGGAACATGGCCAGTATCCACTTCTCCCTCTCAGTCAACCTCTTGGCCCCCTCACCACTCTTGTCCTTGGTGAGCCTGCCAAACTTGGAGCGGAGAGATGTGAACCACGTCAACAATTCCAAGCCGGTGATGGGGGGGTACAGACTGGCTGCCTTCTCCGCCCAAACATGGTCGATGTGCTCCTTGTCTTTGTGGCGGTTATCACCCTTATCATACAGATAAGGCACATCCTGTTCCAGCCAGTCTCCCAACATATGCTCCTGCACCTCCGTCAGGATAATGTTGGTGCTCTTCCGGCGCCGTTTTATTGGTACTGTTGGCTGTTCCTGTCCCTGTCCCTGTTCAACATCGTCGGGGTTTTCCTCACTTTCATCCACGTCCAACACCTCTCCATCATCGTCGGGTATATTCATCAACACTTCACCGTCAGAGGGGTTAATCGGCGAGGTTCCAGACGACGAGGGGCCAGCCGGTGAGGTTGCAGAGTTCGAGGGGCCAGGCGGTGAGGTTGCAGAGTTCGAGGGGACAGGCGAGGTTGCAGGCATCAAGGGGACAGGCGGTGATGAGGTTTCAGGCGTCAAGGGGACAGGCGGTGAGGTTGCAGACGTCTTCTTCACGCTTCTCTTGGTAGCCTTGGTAGCAATGGTGACAGGGCAGGGCAGGGCAGCGTGCAGAGGGTGGCAGCAGAGGGTGGCAGGGTGGCAGGCAGGGTGGCAGGGTGGCAGAGTAGCAGGGATGGTGGCGGTCGTCGTGGTGTGGTGAGAGGTATGACGGCAGTAACTCCCGTTGTCCCTATATACCCCCCCGTACGACATTGCCGCGTCTTCCCGGCAACACGCAGTGCGGCGACGTTGCCAAACGAACGTAAACTTCCACGTTCGACTGGAACTCTCCACGATGGACGAGAGCAGCTCTCGTCTGACGGGGTAGCTGCTACGTCTGACGGGGCTGCTCCAGTCAGACGGCCGTGGTGGCCAGGTCGGTCGTAAGTTTTCCCGTCTTTTGACATACGTGAGGGCGATCCACGTATTTGATTCCACTCGAATCAACAACCGCGCGGCCTTGGCCGCACCCACAACATTCCCGACCCACGTGGGCTACTCGTTTCTACTCTCGCCATGCGTGAGTACCCCCCCGACTGGCCTCAATTTCATTTACGTTTTGCGTATTATGCCCTTACGTTTTACGTAATATGTTGCAAACTACCAATATACCTTCGTTTACAAAAGACGGGAGCTGACGGGAGCAATATACGTGAATGTGTGACCCCACCATTATGCCTATGATAAATCGTTATCTCAGTATTTGTGAATTTAATTAACTTGGGTATTTGGCATAAAATGAGTACACTCTCAATAATATTTTTGCATCAGTGTTTACTGCAGAAGACATTAATTCTATTCCTCATATTCCGCCAGTTCAAATTAACAACTGCAATGCCATATGCAACATTGGTATTACAAACGCATACATCTCCAATGCAATATCAAAACTAAAACTCAGTAAATCCCCTGGACCTGACAAATTGTCTCCAACAGTTATTAAAGAAGTAAAAGATTGAATCTCAAAACCACTAGCCCTTCTATTTAACATTGTCAATACAAAACAAAAAAGGCCACAAAGAATGGAAATGAGCTAATGTAACTCCCATTTTTAGAAATGAAATAAAGCCCTGCTTGGCAACTGTCACCCAAAAGGCCTCACTTTATATGCACGCTGCTCGAAACAATAGTCCGAAATAAATTTGTATGCCATTTAGAAATTACCAACCTTATAAAGAACTCGCAACATGGTTTCCGAAGTCAGCGCTCATGTCTGACAAACCTCCTTGACTTTTTCCATGATATCTTAAATGTATATGATGAAGATAAAGCAGTTGACATTGTCTACCTTGATTTTCAAAAAGCATTTGATACTCACAACAGACTTATAGTAAAACTTAAATCTCAGTGTATTCACGGGTTTGTTCTTCACTGGATTCAGGATTGGCTGGGCGAGTGAAATCTACAAATTGGATATATGATATAAGCGGTGTACCACAAAGATCAGTTCTCGGTCCAATTTTCTTTCTTATTTATATAAATTATATTGATGGTGGGCTATCATAGAGAATCTCCAAAATGTGCTGTTAAAACAAGCATTGCAAACAAAGTAAACTCGCCATCGCACATACAAGAGATTCAGAATGATCTAGACAAACTACCTAACTGGGCTCAGACATGGCAGATGAATTTCAATACAGACAAATGCAAAGTGCTCCACATCGGCAGTAAAGTTGAAAGCACAAACTATTTGTTTAACAAAATTCTACTAAGGAAAGTAAATAAAGAAACGGATCTCGGAGTAACAATAACAAGTTATTTAAAACCTGCCAAACAAGTCGCTGAAGTTATTAAAAAGGCAAATACAATTATTGGCATCATTGGGAAATCGTCTGAATATTATATCCAAACACTGTGTACGTACTTTATATATTATAATTCATTGCTTCATCCGCATTTGGAATATTGTGTCCAGTCTTGGTCGCCATATTATATAAAGGACATTGAGAAACTAGAGAGAGTAAAATGGAGAGTAACTAAAATAATTCCCCGACTAAGAAATAAACCTTGTCAGGAACGACTAAAAGAGTTAAACCTATTTACCTTGACAATCTGCAGAGAAAGAGGGGATTTAACCCTCAATCGAGGGTGACCGTCATATGACGGGAGAGAGAATATTGGCCACCCTTGCGGGGCCTGTCATATGACTCGTGCCTTTTTTAAGCCATTATGAGCGATGAGAGAGAGAGAGAGAGCAATGCAAGGACATCAGGCGGGCTCAGTTCGCTCGCGGCATCGGCGGGACCCGCACTGAGACCTGCTGTATCGATCATCAACCTCCGTAAATCTCAAAATAAGGATAAATCCGGGGAAATTACCTATTTTAGGGTATTTTCACTTCCAGTTGCACGATCGTTGCAAGAGAAACCGTTGAAGTACAAGGATGATTTAGATGTAATTGGAACGCCCGTTTTTCGCTCTTTCACGGATATATAACTGTAATACGCTCTTGCTCTTGCTTATGTATGATAAAAAACATGGACTGATGTTTCGGTAAATATGCCCGCCAGGCGCTACCATGATACACCCCCACCGCCCTTCTGGTTGGGAGTTAATCCAAGCATATAAATGTATCAAAGGCCATGACAACATGGGTGCAAGTATGTACTTCACACTAGATAACTCAAATTACACAAGACATATTGGTTACAATATTGTTGGAAAGGCGTTTTATTTGCAGGAAGCGAAGCACTTTTTGATCAACTTATGAAATAAATCGCCTAGAAGTGTTGTAGAGTGCCATACAGTCCAAACATTCAATTATCTCCTTGACAAATATCTTACCATGAACGCCCGACTGACTGCGTTTGTGCCCATGTAATGTGACCGTTTCAGTATCGTACATAGTACTATAGTTTTGTTTTCTGACCACAGTCTTTCTGGAGCTGAAGCCCATCATTTGATGGCCATGACAATTTTGTATTTTGTATAAGCAGCCTAGTAAAGACCATTAGGTATGTTGTTGCTTGCCTTCCTTTGTATTCTATCTTAGCCTGAATAGTAAACAAACTTTTCCTTCTACTCTCGCCAGAATAGTAAACAAACTCTTCCTTCTAACTTAGCCTGACTAGTAAACAAAATCTTCCTTCTAACTTGCCAGAAGAGTAAACAAACTCTCCGTTCTACTTTAGCCATAATAGTAAGCAAACTCTTCCTTCTAACTTAGCTATAATAGTAAACAAACTTTTCCTCCTACTAACTGACATCTCTGCTTTCCGCGGCTAGGAATACGGAAATGTTGGCCAGTTTGAATGTCTGCTTCCACTGTCCTGCACCTGGGAATATTGATAGAGGCCAGGGGAGGATAGTTGGACGGCTGGTGTTAGCGATCGGTCCAGCTGGTTCTCAGGAATGGTTTTAGATGGATGGATGTGAGAATTGTTGCAACAACGACTGAAAACATTTATATCTGATGTGATCCTTTATTTGGCTAATATTGGATTGATATTGGAACGCTGACTGATTCATATTTTCTGCTTTGAGTTTTACCCGGAAGAGGAGGGGAAGTTTCTTATTATTAGGATGATGATGTTTATTATTATCAATATTATTATTATTATTATAATAATAATAATAATAATTATTATTATAATTATTTTCTATTATTATTATTATCTTCATTATTATTATTAGGGGTTCGTCCCCTACGGGGAACCCCTATTGTAATCATTAAACCTGGAATTTCATCCAAATTCTTCTTACGCGCCGGTTTCGACGCAATAACTCCAGAACCGCTTTTTGGATCGGGATCAATCTTTCACAAGAGGTGCGTTTTTGTATTGGGCAACTTTTGATATGCTAAACATCCGGCATGGTGGCCAAACAGGTCCGTGGCAGCCGATTTCCCGAAAAACTTGACGCTTAAATACCGTCTCTCCCACTCACAGGAAACGACTGGGCTTTGGCATACGCACTCCCCTACTCCGCAAATTTTATAGAGAAGGTTTTGCTTTTGCACGTGGGTTTTTTTCCGGCAATCTTGAAAAAACCTCGAATTCCACTTAAAATTCCACATCTTGAAAACTACGCCGATGATCAAAGCCATGCTTGCATAGTTGGGTGAGGCTCGCGATTCCGAACGTTTTGATACCAAAAAAATATAAATGGGTGGAATAGTTTGGCCGCAGCATTGAAAACTGTCTATTCTTAAATTACTTTAAAACCGAATTTGCTACCCACACAAAGTTTACCGTCTACAGTCTATAGGCTTCCACGCATCCCCCAGTTTTGCTTAATAACATAATCTCTTTATTATTCAGTCCTATCTTTTGTTTTTTTATTTAACTCTCTCGAAACCGTTCGAGTCCCTACGAATTCCAGCAATTATTTAGCCAACCTACCTATACATACCTACCCTACCAAATAATAATGATAAATTCAAATTTATTTTTGGTGACTGACAGAGTATTGGCTAAGGTTTTTAACAATTCCTCCCTTTGCCAAATGCTTAGTTTAATAACAATGATATGGACCTTTAAAGTTTTGGCAATTGCCCGTGTGACTCGTATTTTAACCCTCCTAAAGTGTTACCACGAAATACCGCTAGATCCTTTCTCAAAAAGTCGCCAACATGTTGCTACATAGCCAAACAATGTTAGGATAATGCTGCAATTTCTAAAGAGTTTTGGTTTGTTTGTTTTGCAAATTTTACAATGTAGTATGACTAGAATGTCTGAAATTTTCAAATTATCCCTAGTAAATGTCTCTAGATATAAAAGAAATGGCTGCTATATTGAAGTAAATAGCTCTACATTTAGCGGTAATATGTAGCTTTACAACTGGCACCACTGCAACCACCACCTCCCTCCCACCCTCCCAGTATGTCTCCACAAAATACCGCTAGATCCTTTCTCAAAAGTCGCTAGCATGTTGCTACATAGTCAAACAATGTTAGAATAATGCTGCAATTTCTAAAGAGTTTTGGTTTGTTTGTTTTGCAAATTTTACAATGTAATATGACTAGAATGTCTGACATTTTAAAATTATCCCTAGTAAATCTCTCTAGATATGAAAAAATGGCTGCTAAATTGAAGTAAATAGCTCTACATCTAGCGGTAATATCTAGCGATACAACTGGCAACACTGCCTAGCCCTTCCTTCCTATCTTCTTCCTCCCTCATATGTATCAACAACCACTCTAGTGAACTTTCGGTATTTACTTTATTCAGCTTAATACTATTTATCCACATAAAATAGAAACCTATCACGATTGTTGTCTAATACAACCATAGATAATGCTATTATATATTATTTGAGCATGATGTCGAATTTAGCAGTTGTGTTTACCTTGAACAGTAATTGACGGTCTGTGACAGAACCGAAAGCTTCTCTTGCCGTGTAGTACTCAAAGAAAGCAGGGTACTTAAGCCAAGTCAGAGATGCAGAGGTAACTTTCACAATGCATTATAACCCTAGACAGACACCAATATACCACTAAATCAGACAAATATCACTACAAAAAAGATAGGAAAATATTATATTAATGTCCTAGGTATTTGAAATTATGCAAATGAGTAAAATCCATTATGATATAATGATAATGGGTTTGATTAGTATCTGGCAACAGTGTTGCACAACATTTTCTGAACGTATGCGAACTTCGGAGTATTTTTCCCATTAATATACACATCTATCACTATTTAAATGTAATACAACCATACACAGTGCTATTACATATTATTTGAACATAATATAGGATGCTCTTTCCTTTAAACCATTTTTTATATCGCCTCTATTCACGAAAAATATAGGCCTAGCCTAGGCAGCGCTACCGGTAGGTACGAATTTATCAGTTCGAATTTTGATTGAGAGTGGGATTAGGCCTAGGCCTAGCCTGGGGGCTTAACATGGGATACTGTTTGGGGTTTGGGAATAGACTGAGGCTGCTTTAGGCCTAATTAGGTAAAATTAGTCAAATCGAGACAATTGCATAGCCTAGGCCTATTAAGCAAATATTTTACCAATCTACAATAGGCCTAGTCTATTCGCTGTAAGTAGGCAAGAAATCATGACCTAGGCTATAACCTCTGTAACTAAAAAACAACTAGGCCTAGGCCTAGAGTGATCAAGCTAATATGTGACCATATGTCGACCATTTGGGAAGAGTCAGTCAAGGAATAGCCTAGATGTGGAAATTTGCATCCAATTTGCTCTAGCCCTATTTGATATACAGAGGTTAGAGGTCATTGTTGAGGCCCCCCCCCCCCTCATGACATATTGTCATCATCTTATATATTGCCAGCAGGGGGCAAATAACCGAAAAAAATCGACGTCAAAATAGACGCGAACTTAACTACGGCGATCGACACATGTAAACATGGCGGTGGAGCGGCGACGAAAGCTTGCCATCATGTTCCCGTCCATTTTGAATGCCGTTGGATACAATAATATGTTGAGGGGGGCAAATAGGCCTAACCAAACTGCGGCGATCGACCATGTAAACATGACGGCGGCGGCGGCGGTGGACGCTTGCGATCATGTTCCCGTCTATTTTGACTGCCATTGGATACAATAATATGTTGAGGGAAGGGCTTTGCGGCAATTTTTTTGGTTGTTTGCCCCCTACTGGCAATATATATGATGATAACATGTCATGGGGGGGTAAGGGGGGGCTTTCAACATATTATTGTATCGAATGGCATTCAAAATAGACAGGAACATTATCCCAAGCGTCCAACGCCGACACCGCCGCGGCTGCTGAAGAACAAGGAAATTAGCAATAGGTTTCATTGTGAACTGGAGGAAATTAATAGAAATAAGGAAGCTAGGCCTAGCGATGTAAATAGTCAATGGAATTTCCTTAATAATGACAATTATATGTATAGGTATAAAGTAAAAACAATATATTTTACATCATTTCTTGCATATCTTACATATTTAAACAAATATATATTAAAAATAGTTTAACCACACCACTGAGTTCCCCCAAAATACTCTAATAGGGCTGGCCTGAAGAATTAGATCAAGATGGACAACCAATCAACACATGATAGGTAGGGAAGGGCAGGTTAACAACGGCGATCGACAAATGTAAACATGACGACCGTACACTCGGAAACTACATCCATCCCCATTAGCCTAACCTAACAACCTTACCTAACCTATCCTAGTATTATGGGTGGAGGCTGCCGCCCCCTAGACCCAGTACGTTGGATACAAAACTAACCCTCACGTAACACCTAGTATATGTCCCTAGTACCCAGTACGTGGGATACCAAGCTAACCCTCACGTAACACCTAGTATATGTCCCTAGTACTTAGTATTTGGGATACAATACTAACCCTTACATAACACCTAGTATATGTCCCTAGTACCCAGTACGTGGGATACAAAACTAACCTTCACCTAGCATATGTCCCTCACTCAGTACACCTTTCACCCTCACTACCGTTCGTGAGTCTTCATACATCTTCATTATCACACCAGCCACTCCTCTACGCCAAATTTTCTCCTAGCCTACTGCACAACTTCTTACTTTCAGTAGAGACGTGATTTTCCGGGCCCGTCGCAAGACCACCGTCTCAACCGAGCCGTTGCAAGATCATCACAGGACAGGAAAAACAACACAGGCTTGCTCCAAGCCAGCACACATCTTACAAATATATAGGCTAGGCTATACAACTTCCATTTCATCAGAATAACATTCACCGCCAATTTAATTATCATAAGGATTATATAAATGCAATTCTGATATGAAAAAACAATCGGTAAATAGCATAGCCTAGGCCTAGTCAAAGCTGGGGTTTGTTGTTGTTTCGTGGACAAAATTTAACCAAGCGTACTGTCCCACATTAATTTATTATCAACAATTGGATATACGTTACTGTGGGCTCTTATTACTCTACTTCCTAATAATAGGCAAGTAAATTATAACATAATGTTTGGATAAACAAATATACCGAAATAAATTAGAATGGAGAAACAGTAAGTTGAGTGAGATGTTTCAGCTTGCCGTCGCAAGAGAATATTGGTGTCTCGCTTGCTAAAGGTGGGCTTGCGACGGGACCAGAAAAACAGTTTTTCGGGTAGATCTTGCGACGGTGGTCTTGAGACGGGAGAAAGTCTTTGAAGGTATGATATTGACGATATGCAGTTTGGTTTCATGCTGGGACACGGCACAATCCAAGTCATGAAGGTATTTGTGTGATAATGAAGATGTATGAGGACTCACAAACGGCAGTGAGGGTGAAAGATGTACCGGTATTGAGTGATGAGTTTTCAGTTCGCGTCGGAGTCCACCAGGGCTCTGTGTTAATGAAGCCCTTTCCTCTTTTGTTTTTATGGTTCTGGAGGCACTATCTGGTGATTTCAGAGTTGGGCTCCCCTGGGAACTACTATAATGCTTGACTAAGTCATGAAGGTCTGTGAGAGAGTCTTAGAAGGTATGATAAGGGAAAGATACTGTATGTACTGTATGTACTTAACAGATAGGGATCTGATGTTGTGTTTGCAGACCGGGAGAAGGCCTTTGATAAGGTGGCCAGAGAAGTTGTGCAGTAGGCTAGGAGAAAACTTGGCATTGAGGAGTGGCTGGTGCATGTGATAATGAAGATGTACGAGGACTCCCGAACGGTAGTGAGGGTGAAAGGTGTACAACTGAGTGAGGGACATATACAGTACTTCTTGTTGAGGATATAGGGTAGTGAAGCTGTGAAGCTTATGTCACCCTATCCGGGCGGAAAGGACCCCAGGGTGGAGAGGTTTCACAGGGAGGACGGTCGGATTTTTTTTTTTTTTTTTTTTTTTGAGACAATGAACGGAGGGAGGAAAAACACAGATAAAACAAAAAGGTCCATGTGCCTAAAGGCATCCTCCATTCATAAAATGTTTGTAACAACTGGATTTAAACATTTGTAGATTGTAAGTTTGTGGAAAGCAATTCGAGGGAAGTGAATTCCAAAGAGTAGTAGCTCTGGGGATAAATGAATTCTGATAAGCAGAAGTTCTGCATTGTGGAGGAGAAAGTGTAAATTCATGGGCGCTCTCAGCTGCCCTAGTTCTACGGGGAAAGATGTGGAGAGGCGGCACAATTGAAGCAAGTTCCTCGGAACAATTGCTGTGAAAATATCTGTAGAATAATGCAAGGGATGCAACATTGATTCGTATGGATAATATAGGAAGGTCCTGTGTGATTGCAGGGTTATATATTAGTCTAATAGCTTTATTTTGAATTTTGTCCAACTGCTGAAGGTGTTAACCATTTCATGCACAAGGGGTTGCCGTTTAGTATTCAGTATTAGACGTCTCCTAATCTCACAATTACCTCTTTAAAACTAGTTTCTGCCCACACCTCGCAACGCCAGAGGTTGAAGTAGCTATTCAAACACCCTTGATAGTTGATTGTTTCACAAGGCAAGACAATTCAGATCACGATCAATAACAATGAAGCCCAAAAGAAAAAGATCGTAGTCAGAAGCAGAAAGACCAACACAGACAAACAACAAAGGAACAGTTGCGCCGCTCTTCCGCGCAGAGGCCAGAATACGCCCAGAATACGCCCCCTGTACTTATGACCTTCTGATAGCGGACGTTTAGAGAAAAGGCCACAATTGTTGCAGAACTTAATATTAAAAGTAGAAGGTAGTGGTACAGAGTATTTTGGGGAGTCATTGCTAGGGGTCAGATCATTGGGGCCATTTCTGGTATCTCCCCCCCCCCCCCTCCTTTCCCTGGGACTCCGAGGCTCGTGATTTGGGCATAATTTTTGGTAAAAAATATAGTTTAGTTTTTAAGTGTTGGTAGTGAAATGTATTGATAGGAGGAGAAAGTGTTTTGGAAGGCAGGCTGGGGTAGCCCTCAATAATGTTGAGGCACAAACAGGATCAGCTAAGGAAACCAGGTGGAGAAACAGGAGTATCGGCTGTCCTTATAAACCACCTAGCACTCCCCGGGAGTACCGCCCTGTTCGGCTGGTGCCTGCAGCCTCCTTCTAGCAATTCTGGATGTGAGATTCACAGTCCCAACCTCAAGGGGCTATCTGCACTACAAAGTGATGGGCAGTGGAGTCGCCACATCCCTACGCCAAGAAGATTAAAGCATCGACACTCGTCCTGATATATATATATATATATATATATATATATATATATATATATATATATATATATATATATATACTGTATATATCTATATATATATATGTACCCGGTGTACTGTATATATACCGGTATATTTTTGTTTTTATATATTTTATTTTTATTTTATTTTGGCTGCCACAAGAGCACCTAAATACCCACAGAAGATAAGAGGTGGTGCATCCACTCCTAACTTCTACGGTTAGCAAAGTCTTCAAATGAAATCTCACCTGCAGGTAGCTGGTATCAAACCGCCCTTTCAGAGCCAAGCGAATATAGTACCATGACTCAGTGCACTTGGCCATTGTCTGTCTGTGTGTGTGTTCGTTTGCGCGTGAGCTCGAGTATGTGAGAGAGAAAGAGAAGGCGAGTGAGTACCTAAGACAGAATGATAGCGAATTAAATCACCCACTTTTAAGATTTACATATAAAATCCCTCTTAACCACCATCTAGGCCTCATCAGTAAGATGGATCGGCCCATTAAAAACCTTGCATAATATTACCGCACCCCAAAATACCCAGATCATTTGTTTGTTTAGTATTTATTCCGACCATATAATCTTGGTAAAAACAGATTAATAATGTAGTAATTCTTCCACCCTGTTGACATTTAATTAAGTGGCACAATACCCAGTTTGTTCACGGTGGAAATATTTGTGCTTGTAGTTCTGGACATAATTATACCGGCTAGCGAGTGAGTTGGTATGTTGTAAGCTGGTTGGTAAATCTAGAGCTCTCTTTCTCTCTCTCTCTCTCTCTCTCTCTCTCTCTCTCTCTCTCTCTCTCTCTCTCTCTCTTACCATGCCACCCACGTACACATCCAGTGGGGAATCCTTAACTGGATTTCCCCACATATACTCTGCCCCAGGGACTCTTGAGGGGAGCCAGTGGTTGTATTATTAATGTGGGATATACCGACCAAAGCTTCAGCCACACCTAGGCGTTTTTCTGTGACTTTCGATCGTCATTCTTGTACACTCGAATTATGATTATATTTTTCTATACATGAACTATAAAACTATGTACAGTATTTATTGCAAGCAATTTTTATTTAAAAATCAATCCAGAGAGTTATAATTGCATAAAGAAAAACATAGAGTGTCCACAAATGTTTATGAGTGGGCTAGGGACTATGACATCAGGGTGTACATTTATTTGTTTAGGAGATAATAAATAGAAGAAGGAAAAACAAAGACAGAACGAAAAATGTCCATGTCCAGAAGCAAACATCCATCCAGTTCCTAAAAAAGGTGCCTCTTCAGATCCATCAAACTACAGACCAATAGCTATAACTTCCACTCTTGGTAAAGTCTTTGAAATTATATTAAATAATCACATAATTAAGCATCTTGAGAATAATAAATTAATCAGTGATAGGCAATATGGTTTTAGACGATGTCGATCAACTGCAGACATGCTATGCCTTCTTACGCATCAAATCAACCAAGCTACAGACCAACATGGTGAAACACATACAATAGCACTGGATATATCAAAGGCATTTGATAGAGTCTGGCATCAATCCTTATTGTCGAAGATGTCACACTACGGCCTTGCATCATTAGTTCCACTAATTTCTTCTTATCTTCATAACAGAAAAATACGTGTAATGGTAGATGGCCTTTATTCTCAATTTCACTCAATAAATGCTGGTGTTCCCCAGGGATCAGTTTTGGCCCCAATTCTGTTCCTCATTCATATCAATGATCTCATATCTACCACTCATAATCCAATACATTCCTACGCAGATGACTCAACACTCCACAGTTCCTTCACATTTACCAATTCTTTCACCCAACCCGATCTTATAAATTCAAAAATAAACACTGCAATTTCTCTGAACCAGGACCTTTCTAGAATTGATGGATGGGGACAAAAGAATCTAGTTTCCTTTAATGCACAGAAAACCAAGTACATTCAATTTTCTAACCGACAGAATCTCACTGACTCCCATATATTTTTAATGATGTAAATATTCCCACTTCCCCTAGTATTGACATTCTCGGTGTAACATTAACTACTAACTTGAGCTGGACACATTATGTTAGAAGCATTGCTAAGAATGCCTCTAAAAAACTGGGACTCCTGTACAGAGTTCGAGAATTCTTCACTGACGAGCAGTTGGCCGTGATATATAAAAGTCATGTGCGTTCTCAGATGGATTACTGTTCACCTCTGTGGGGTGGAAGTGGAGTGGTTGCATTGAGGCAGTTGGACAAAATTCAAAATAAAGCTATTAGATTAATCAATAACCCTGCAATCACACAGGACCTTCCTACATTATCCATACGAAGAAACGTTGCATCCCTTGCATTATTCTACAGATATTTTCACAGCAATTGTTCCGAGGAACTTGCTTCAATTGTGCCGCCTCTCCACATCTTTCCCCGTAGAACTAGGGCAGCTGAGAGCGCCCATGAATTTACACTTTCTCCTCCACAATGCAGAACTTCTGCTTATCAGAATTAATTTATCCCCAGAGCTACTACTCTTTGGAATTCACTTCCCTCGAATTGCTTTCCACAAACTTACAATCTACAAATGTTTAAATCCAGTTGTTACAAACATTTTATGAATGGAGGATGCCTTTAGGCACATGGACCTTTTTGTTTTATCTGTGTTTTTCCTTCCTCCGTTCATTGTCTCTTAAAAAAAAAAAAAAAAAAAATGTGCCTAAAGGCATCCTCCGTTCATAACATATTTGTATATGCTTGGCATATACATGTTTGTAACAACTGGAATTAAACTGTTGTGGGTTGTAAACTTGTGGAATGCAACTTCAAGGAAGTAAGTTCCAGAGAGTAGAAGTTCTGGGGATAAATTAATTTTGATAAGTGGAAGTTCTACATTGTGGAGGAGAGAGAGTGAACTCATGGGTATTGCCAGCTTCCCTAGTTCTGTGGGAAAAGGTGCGGAGAGGTGGTAAAATTGAAGCAAGTTCCTCAGAAAATTTACCGTGAAAATATCTGTAGAGTATTGCCAGGGATGCAACATCTCTTTGAATGTACAATGGAGGAAGATCCTGCGTGATTACAGGGTTATTGATTAATCTAATTGCTTTATTTTGAATTTTGTCCAGCAGGCTCAAAACAACCACTCCATACCCAATCCACAAGGGAGAACAGTATTCCATCTGAGAACGAGCATGATTTTCATATATAATGGCTAACTAATCGTCCGTGAAGAATTCTGTATAGAAGTCCTATTTTCTTAGAGGCATTTTTAGTAATGGGTCAAACATGAGGTGTCCAGCTCAGGCTGGCATTCAGTGCTACACCAAGGATATCAAAACTAGAGGAAGTGCGAATATTTACAAAAGTAAAATTCACGTGGGAGTCGGAAAATATCTGCCTGTTAGAAAATTGTATGTATTCGGTTTGCTGTGCATTAAATGAACGTACCATTTTTTTTCTGCGAGGGGGGAGGGGGGAATCATTAATCTTAGATAGGTCCTGGTTTAGAGAAATTGTTATTATTATTATTATAGGAAGCTAGGCCTTGTTCTTTCTTACAAATGTATCCCCCTAATTCAAAGGTTTGGCGACGTCTCATACTACCCAATATCGGCAAATCGTCTGTGGCTACTGCTATGTATACCCCATGTAAGAAACTGGATACCTTAACCATAGCTAAAAACATATATATGTATATGGTCTCTTGACAACACAGATTACCTCTTACAATAATGATCAGTCCATTGGTAACCCTCCCGCTCTAGTCGGCTCCAAGAAAATCGATAATGGTGGCACTTTAGTAAACAGGTGATAAACAAAACCGCTTGCGGATCGGTTTGGTGTATCGGTATTATGGTAAGTTGGCTACCTACTATTGTTTATACGATATAGTAAGTAATGATAAGTAAATTATTATATATTATATATAAAACAAAAACAAAATTCCTGCAAAGCAAGCGAAACAGAGAGAGAGAGAGAGAGAGAATGCAGAAACTGAACTGAAGAAAGAGTGAAAAAGATATAATAATACAGAAATATTACAAGCAAATAAATGAAATGTGAATACATATCGGATACCTAAATGAGAAAGCAAACTATTCGATGAATGGCACTCAGCTTAAGAATGTAAACAGAGAAACCGATCTGGGAGTAACAATATCGAGTAACCTAAAACCGAGTCAACAATGTTCAGAAGTTGTTAAGAAGGCAAACAAATTAATTGGCTTTATAGGCAGGTCATTTGAGCATAAATCCAAAGAAGTTATCCTAACCCTTTACAATTCCTTAGTCCGCCCTCTTCTGGAATACTGGTTCAATCCTGGTGCCCTTATTACCAAAAAGATATAAACAAGCTAGAACGAGTTCAACGTAGAGTTACCAAAATGATACCTAGCCTAAAGAACAAACCATATGAAGAGCGTCTTAGAGAATTAAATCTATTTCCTTTAACCCAGCGCAGATTAAGAGGTGACTTAATTCAAGTGTTCAAAATCATCAAAGGAATCGACAATATGAACTGTAGTAAGTACTTCACTATCGACCAATCTAATTACACGCGGGAAAATAGTTGCAAAATTATTGGTAAATCTTTTGACTCACACGAATCTAAGAATTTCTTCTTCAATCGAGTTGTCAACTTGTGGAATGGGCTTCCCCGAGAAGTTATAGACTGCAACACCGTTGATTCATTTAAACTCCGCCTAGACAAATATCTCGCATCAAACCCGCGACTGACTGCGGTTGTAAATAAATAACTTTATTTTATCATCCCCTCAGTTACTAATCCATATGTTCCCTACTACCTTCCTAATCCTGTCACGGACATTAGTTCCAGGGCAGTAGTTCCCTTTCCAATGTTCCCTTACCCACTCTAAACCACTGTTTGGACACTTGATCCTCAGTGTTTTGGAGGACAAGCAGCCTAGAAGGGTCACTAGATCTGTTGTTGCTTGATTTGCTTTGTACTCCTTTGTACATACAAATAAAAACAAATGTCAGGATGGCACGGAGCCGCACTCACCCTCTAACTCCACTCCTTGGGGTTGTTTAAATACAAATACATACAAATACAAATAATTATATGCCGTTGTCCTGTTTCCGTTTGATTAGAGGGCCAGCAGTGAATACATTTAGCGAGCGTATTAATACCGCTAGACTACTGGGGTTTTTGTAGCAGAACCGCACGTAATCCGCCTCCATGCATAACGATTGTCCATGAACGCTGCTTCATGTTGGGTCAGAACTGTTTTATTGGGGGGGATTTGCATTCTTCCTCCCAAACACACACACACACAAACACACACACATAAATATAAGTAGATAGTTCATTGACCACGAATTTGTTACAGCGTCGTTACACACACACACACACACACACTACAAGAGATAAATTCTAAGCTGAGTACATTGTTGATTTCGTGTGTGCAATGTAGAATATTTTGGTTGTAGCAAAACTAGTCTACATATTATGAATAGTATTTTTAACACATTGCAGGAAACGCCACTAATCTGAAATTCATTATAGACCAATTTTATTATAAGAACGTTTTCAGTACCGGTGATGTCCTATTAACTTTACTCTGGTTACCATTAGCTGACATTATTCAGCTTAAAAAACAATTAGCTGGTTTCGAATTGTTTTACTTAATCCTTGTTCATACCAAAGATCCTTCCTCAATATACTCTCATTATACTCTGGCAACTATTAGACAATTTTATTCAGCGCAGGAAGGGCGTCTACCCATTGAAATGCTTCAGACAATATCAATTAATCCCTTTAGCTACCATAAATCCATCCTAAGCTTCATAAAATCGTCTAAATGTTGCTGAAATCAAATAAATATGACGTCACTGATACAGAAAGGGTTAACGAATGATAATATAAGCGATTATTTAACTTACTATGATCTTCGACCTATTCGACTGACGTTCGGCCTAACTTCTATTTCGGTTGTTGATCGACTGAGCTTCGGCTGAGCATCGGTAATTATTCTTTTCATTTCCCCGTCTTCGGGGCATATACAGATTATATTGGGCGCATGATCGGGGCTTCTTCGTCCCACATCAGGTTACGGTGGAGTTACGTATGGGGATTCATCGGATCTTTATCGACTTTCATTCAGGTCCATCGGGTTATATTCGTCGTTCATTCAAGTAACCGTCGGGGGATATTCGTCTCCGGGTTACTTTCAGGTGTTTCGGCTAAATTCGGAAAAATATGCAAGTCATCGACTTCGGGCGCCAGTCGGCATACGTTCGACTTCTGTATGACACGGCCTTAAAAGTTTATGCTACATGAATAGCTCCTGGAAGAATTCACTTTAACACCTTATTGGCGGGCTAGGCGGTCTATTTATATGTACCGCCCAGCGGGGTGTTTTTAGCCAAAATAGGGCTGTTTACGTGATCATTTTCATGCCTAAATAAGACCCTGAGCGTAAAATAAGCATCTATCCCTGAAAGGGCATAAACAGAGCTTTCCAATGACACCACAACGATCCTTGTATGACCGCTAGTTTTCTTGCAACAACCGCGCAACACGAGTGCAAAAACCATGTAATTCGGTACTTTCCCCATACATTTCACTATGTAGCGAGTGTGAGAGGGTGGAGGAGGGTGGGATTCATGTCAGTAGGCCCGCCACGGTGGTCTGGAGCAGTCATACGCTCGCTACTCTCCTGCCACCACTTGTCTCTCTCTCTCAGCAACATTACGTGCTGAAATTGCCACACGACTTATGGTGTGAGCCGCCACATAGTCCAAATTTATTTAACTCGACTTAAGTTGTGGGCCGCCAGTAAAGGGTTAAAGAACAAGCAAAAAATAGTACTGTGTTTGTACGGTTTTTGCATCATCGCAATTATAACCTCCCTCTCTCTCTCACACTCTCTTTCTCTATCACTCTTTCTTTCTCTGTATATATACCGGATGAGGGAGACAAAAGGCAAAACTGCCTGTGACGAGTGCCTCTCCCAGAGTTGAAAGAGTGATGGCCAAAATCAAGAAATATTTTATGCAATTTAGGTTATAGGATGAGGGAAAGATACATAGATGCAACATCCACCTTAGGCTTGAAACTGAGGATTGAGATAGTAGGAGGATACAGAGAATGGTTTGCTGTCAGTAGACCCAGACAACAGCGTTTCGGTGAGAAAGAGAAGATCAGGGTTGGCTGAGGAGAGGTGGTGTTCTACAGAGTGGAAGTTAGATGAAAAGGCCACGAATATTACAGGAATTAATAGTAAGAGAAGAAGGTGGTGGTCCAGAGCATTTTGGCAAGTCGTTTCCAGGGGACAATCTTATGGGGGCATTTCTGGTCTTTTCCTGGGGACTCCGAGGCGGCTCGTATATTCGTCATAGATTATTTCGAAAAAGAATAGTGTAGTATGTAATGTGTTTGTAGTATAATGTATGTATAGGAGGAGAAGGTGTTTTTGAGGGCAGGATGGGGTTGCCCTCAATATCGATAAGGTACAGCAAGGTTCAACTAGGAATGCTAGGTGGTGAAACAGGAGTTCAGCTGTCCTTATCAGCCACCTAGCACTCCCCGGGAGAACCGCACTGTTCGGCTGGTGCCGACAGAGAGTTGGTGAGTGGAGGTAAGTTAGTGATACAAGAGGCTTTGTCTAGACATTCTGTGTGAGAGGATCCTCCCTACACATGCGAACAATACTCAATACAAGGACGCACTGTGCCCCTGTACAGAGCAAGAAGCAGTGCAGGGCTAAAGAACCCCTTGAGTCGGTTGAGCACGCCTATCTTCTGGGAAGCCGTTTTAGCAAGAGTGGTATTATGGTCCATTCAAGAGAGATAAGAAGAAAAAGAGACATAAAGGGTTGATTTTGGCATTGTTGAAGTATAATGGATAGTCCTCGATGGATGGATAGATGGAGAAATTGGGTTTTGGAAGTATTGAAGGCAACAAGGTTTTCTCTGCCCCAATTGGAAATGGTAGTTAGATCAGCTTATAAGTGTTCATTACGTTTGGTTTTGAGGGATTGCTTGTTGGGGCGTTCTGGAAAACTATTTGAGTAGTGTAAGTGTTATGCCCGGGTTTTTGCGGGGTTTGTATTGGTATTTGGTAGGTTCTACTCGACTGGAGAAGTTAAAATCATACAACATATGCACAGAAGGAGTAAAGGGTAAAATATAACACTGAGTACATCTTATTAACAACTTTAATTTATAGTTCAATGTGTAGGACAACAATACTTATTTATGCTAGAACAATGGATATATACATATATGAGCCTAGCACGGGCGAGGATCCAAGACGGAACTAGGAATATACTTGTTTTTTCTCTCTCTTCTCTACTATGAATATACAGTACACCTTAAGACACTGGTGCATAGTTTAATTTACACTTTTACTCTTCTACACTTTATCTCACCTCTCCTATTAATTGAAGGAGATATAATTGGGTTCCTCAGTGTGTGGGAATAGAACAGAGTCATATGAGTTGCTCTAATTTTTTTCCTAAGTATTTCTCCTGGGTCGTACTGGTGTCAGAATAAAAACAGAGTCATATGAGTTGCTCTATTTTTCCTAAGTATTGCACTGGTGTCGCACTGGTGTAAAAGTTAAAGAGATTTATAGTAACACTCCTAATATAACACTTCGAAGATCTGGAGTGGTTAATACAGTCTGGGAAGAGATGAGAGTTATCAAGTCCTTTCGTATAGGTTCCGTCGAGCCGCTTAGGTGGTCCTGCCGTGTGGATGGTGTGGATAGGGATATAGATGGATTAGTTGGTTTTATGTCTTGAATGGTAGCTCTTTAATGTCATGACATAGGGTAGTCATCACTACCCCGACGAAAACCAAGGTAATGCAAGCAATTCTAGGGCTTGAATTACTTTTATGTAAGCTTTCAAGTCCTAAAATTAAACCTCCCATTCAAGTGAAGATTGAAACCATGGTGAATATCTGTCAAGGTCTGAGGAGTTCTTTTACCTACTAGTTGAATTAATATTATCACATGCTGTGGTATAGTGCTTAATATTAAGATCCCTAATAGGCTGCACCTTTGGTATTAGAAACATAACCGCAAGGACATGTCCCCACCTTACTTCTTTTGCCAAAACCTCATTCTTAAACTATAGAAATATACTTGCCATGGTAAAGGTCAGTCTAATAGTTTGGGCTTTGTGAGATACGGTCTGGATAACGGCATTCTACATATAGAAGTCCATACTGCATCTGTCTAACACCATGGTCAAGGACATATGCAGTAAAAAGGTTTAAACACCGAACTTGGGTTCTTTGAACACTCTTAAAACGGTCAGTGGCAGATCGAGTGAAATTAGTAAGTTCATTATCTTACTATCTCCTTGTGTTAGCTCGATACCTTGTCAATGTGTCATGACACTAGCGACACTGTATTAAGGACTCTAAGTTAAGAGTACCGGAACAGAACTTCACCACCGATTAGTACAAAGGTCAGGATAGACGAGCAATAGTAACCCAGGACATGTCCTCGTTATGGCTCGCGTTAGTCCGATGGTATGTAGTGGAACAGCACCTCTTCTCTGCCAACCCTGATCTCTTTCTCACCAAAACTCAGGTGTCTGGGACTTACCCTCCTACTATATCCATCATCAGTTTCAAACCAAAGGTGGATGTTGCGTATATGAGCGCAACAATCTCGCTTTCTCTCGTGTACCCATCTTTGATTCTTTTGAATTCTCAAATCTCTGGCTAAAGCTTTCTTGTCACTCTCATGCTAAATATTTCTGCGCTGTTTATCTCTCCCTTAACTCTACTGACTATCGAAAATTCTTTGACTATTTAACTTTTAAAGTGGAACACATTCTATCCAACTCTCTTTTCGCATAAATCTCCATCCTAGGAGATTTCAACATTCACCACTGCCAATTGTTTCATCTCTTTCCACTGATCAACCTGGTGAACAAGCCTACATCTTTTCTATCCTAAATAACCTAGAGCAGTTAGTCCAGCAACCCATCCATATCTCGGATCACTTCGGAGATCGGCCCAACATTCTTGACTTTTTCTAACTTCTAAGCCTTCTGCTTATACTGTAAATATTTGTTCTCCTTTAGACTCGTCCAACTATAAACTTATCTCTGTCAACTGTCCTATCTCTCCGGTACGGCCACCCAATCCTCCCAGCCGGCGACACTTGTGGCACTTTGGCGCTGCTGACTGGGAGGCTCTTCGGTAGTCCTTTTTTTATTTCCCATGGAATGATTTTTGCTTCTGTGGCCTGGGACCCTCGGAGAGTTTTGAAAGTATTACTGATGTAATCCTCTCGGGCATGGAATAAAACATTCCATTTCGTTTCTCTCAGTCTAATGCAAAAATATCTTGGTTTACTCACACTTATTCTACTGCTGTCTGCAACAAAGAGGAAGCATTCAAACGGTACCGTCGTCTTCAAACTCAAGAATCTCATACTTCCTATGTTTCTGCCTGGAATCAAGCCAAATCTGTTCTTCGACTCGCCAAACATTCTTTCATCAGTAATAAATGCACTGAACTATCCACCTCTAGGTCTTCCCAAGCCTTTTGGCATCTGGCCAAAAACCTCTTCAACAATTTGTCTTCCATGTCTTTCCCTCCTCTTTTCCACTCTGATGGCACTACCGTCACTTCTTCCTCTGACAAAGCTGAACTCTTCGCTAACACTTTTGCTAAGAACTCCACTTTGGATGATTCCGGTGCTATTCCTCCCTTTCCACCCCCTTCTCTCCTACTTATGCCTAACATCATAATCTCTTCCAAGGATGTAATTTCCACACTCTCTGGGCTAAATAGTAAGAAGGCGTACGGACCGGACGGTATTCCTCTTGTTGTACTCAAAAACTGTGCTTCCGTGCTGACTCACTGCCTAGGCAAACTCTTCCGTCTCTGTCTCTCCTCTAACATCTTCCCTTCTTGGTGGAAGTTAGCTCTCATTCAACCTGTCCCAAAGAAGGGTGACTGCTCTCAACCCTCCAACTATCTGTCAATTGTTCTCATTGCTTGCATCTCTAATGTTTTTTAAACAATTCTTATCTCAAAATGTCTTAAGTGCTTATCTTCCCATAACCTACTCTCAGACTGCCAGTATGGCTTCCTTAAGGGCCGCTTTACTGATGATCTTCTTTCATATCTTACTAACTCTTGGTCATCCTCCATTCAAAACTTCGGTGAGACGTTTTCTGTTGCGCTAGACATATCGAAGGCCTTTGATAGAGTCTAGCACAAATCCCTCATTTCAATACTACCTTCCTTCGGTTTCTATCCCTCAATCTGTGCCTTTGTCTCTAAACAGAATTCCGGCTGTTCCATAGCTGCGGTTGTGGACGGCTACCATTCACTTCCTCAACCTATCAACTCCGGTGTTCCTCCGAGTTCTGTCCTATCTCCAATTATCTTCCTATTATTCATTAACGACCTTCTCAACTGCACCTCCAGCCCCATTCACTCATATGCTGACGACTCTACATTACACTATTCCACTAGACTTTCACAAAATCATTCACAGCAGGAACTCCAAAACTTACGTAAGGAGGCCATAAACCACCTATCTTCTGATCTCTCTACTATCTCTAACTGGGGCAGAGAAAACCTTGTTACTTTCTATGCTTCCAAAAATCAATTTCTCCTTTTGTCTACTCGTCACCCCATCCAGAAAAGTATGATTACTCTTCAACAAAATATAAGATAACCCTTTGTATTCTCTGAATATTCTCGGTGTCTCTTTTTCTTTTGCTCTCTCTTGGAAAGATCATATTACCACTCTTGCTAAAACAGCTTCCCAGAACCTGTGTGTGCTCAACCGCCTCCTGGGGTTCTTTGCCCCTGCTCAGCTTCTTGCTCTGTACAGGAGCACAGTTCGCCCCTGTATGGAATATTGTTCACACGTGTGGGGAGGATCCTCTCACACAGCACTTCTAGACAAAGTATAAAGTATAGAGGAAAACCTTTCGTCTCATTATCTCGCGTCAACTCACCAGTTCTCTGCAGTCTCTCTCTCCTTGCCGCAATGTTGCATCTCCCTCACTATTTTACCGCTATTACATAATCGGTGTTCCTCAGAGCTCTCTCAGAGTATACCACCCCCTCTTTGTTGAGCGCAAAGCAACCATCTTACAACACAATCCCACCCCTTCTCTGTGCAACTCTCCAACCCAAGAGTGAAACGTTATTCTCAATCTTTCCTCTATATAAAAGCTGAGCTCTGGAACTCTCTTCCAAAATCAGTCTTGCCCTCTTCCTATGACTTACATTGCTTCAAATTATCTGTGTCCAGGCATTTTGGCTCGAACGTCCCTTGATTTTGGCCCTGTCACTCTTTCAACTCTGAGGGAGGCACTTGCTACAGGCAGTTCTGCCTTTTTTCTCCCTCACACACATAAACAAAAAAGAAAACTACACCACGGTGTGATAAAGGAAATGTAATCATGTCATATAAATATTTAGAGGAAGGGACATCGTACTTGGAGAATGTATTTCAATTCATACACAAGTCGTAGAATCCATGTTCCCCACGCAACTTTGGTTATAGTGATTTCATTTTTATTCTGGCCCAGCCAAACACGAGAGTCATTAATATTAAGTATATCCCACAAATACGCGGGAGTATAAACACACACACACATAATATACATATATGTATATTATATATATATATATATATATATATATATATATATATATATATATATATATATATATATATATATATATATATATATATATATATATATATATATATATATATATATGTTGGTAAAGCCAGGTAATAAATTTTCTTTAATACATACGAGGTTGAAAGAAATGGCAATTTCTGCGTTGGAAATTTTATTATTCAAAGTTTCCAGGTCTCTGATGAGTTTTCGCTGGGTGGCAGGAAGTAGATGAAGGAGATGAACAAAATTCATGGTGGTACAGGGTTACATTAAAGTACATGAAGATACAGGATATACGACGCGTTTCACTGGACCACCAGCATTATCAAGTAAGGAAGCAAACATTTGCCCCCTGATTTTCGCCTCCTCTGATCCTCCACCCTCTATATATACCCTCCCTGTTTACCTTTTATATCATTCCATCCTTACTTGATAATGCTGGTTGTCCAGTGAAACGCGTCGTATATCCTGTATCTTCATGTACTTTAATGTAACCCTGTACCACCATGAATTTTGCTCATCTCCTTCATCTACTTCCTGCCACCCAGCGAAAACTCATCAGAGACCTGGAAACTTTGAATAATAAAATTTCCAACGCAAAAATTGCCATTTCTTTCAACCTCTTATGTATTAAAGAAAAAAGAAAAAAAAAAAATATATATATATATATATATATAGAGAGAGAGAGAGAGAGAGAAAATGGATAGGCAGATAGATAAATATATATATATATATATATATATCAGTACATCTGCAATTGACCTTAGGCACCGCAATTTCCAGAGTAGTAGGACAAAGATGGATAAAACGCCACGGAACATGATGCATTTATTCACGAATTATCGGCCCCTTCATCATCAGGTAAAACAACTGATCCTAAAAATTAAATAAATTCACAAAGCTAAACAGGATTAGATCTAAACATGGAGTACATTTATGGATAAATTATAGTACATTGAGAACAATGACGTTAATTCAGCTGATAAGACTAAACAATGCTAAAAGATCAGTCTAATTTACCTAATTCCAGAGCGAGCAGAGCGAGTTCTTTGACCCGAATGTTGGGTTGAAACAGGGGTGTGTGATGTGATGTCCCTGTGGTTGTTTACTGTATATATGGATGGAGTAATAACAGAAATACAAGGAAGAGCAGTGGAAGTTGGTGTAACGCTGATAAAGGAGGGAAATGAGTGGAAGCTGCCTGTACTGCTGTTTACTGATGATACAGTTCTGATTAGCGATAATGAATGGGAGTTGCAGGGTCTGGTAAATGCGTTTGGAACAGTGTGAGAAAAACGGAATCTGAAGGTAAATGCGGGGAAGAGTAAGGTTATGGTCTTCGAAAGGGGTGAAGCCACAGAGTGCGAGGTGAAGTTGAACGGTCAGGCTATGGAGATTGTCAGCTCATTTAAGTACCTGGGCAGTGTGATGAGTAAAGATGGGACTATGGATGAAGAAGTGCGGGAGAAGGTGCAACAGGGGAAGAGGGTTGTAGTAATGCTGAAAGCAGTAACAAGAAATAGGGTGGTCAGTATGGAAGTGAAGAAGTCCTTGCATGACAGTGTGGTAATCCCGACACTGACTTACGGAAGCGAAGCATGGACGTTTGAGAAGAGACTCGGACCAAGAGTGAGGGGAGTGGAAATGAGTTACTTGAGAAGTGCGTGAGGAGTTACATGGAGGGATAGACAGACGAATGAGGAAGTAAGAAGGAGGTGTGGTGTGGAGGTAGATGTGCTGGAAAGTGTGAAAAGGAACACCTTGAGATGGTTCGGCCATATGGAACGTATGGGAAGCGAGAGAATGACTAAGAAGGTGTACGAGAGCGAGGTAGAAGGACAGAGAGGGAGAGGTAAACCGAAGGAGAGGTGGAAGGATGGAGTGAGGAAGTATATGGATCAAGGTGGTGCTGGTTGGGAGGAGGGGCGTCGACTGACTGGAGACAGAGGTGCATGGGGGAGGTTCGTTCGTGGCCACCCCTTCGGGGATCACGGCGTCAGGCAATAGATAGATAGATAGAGCTAATTCCACCTACTATAAATCGTAATTTTTTACCACGAAAACTATTGTTGTAACGAAGGCAACACATAAAGCGACACAGACGCCTGGCAAAAATACTAAGATAAGCGAAAACATTAAGTAAAGGATACATGAAATCTAAAGTATTACTTTACATATCTAAAGATAAAAGGGAACGGGGACACTTAAAACATCGAGGATATAACATGGTAAATAGTATCCGTTTAAAGCGTGGCCGGACGGATTGCCGACGGACATTTGGCCGAACGGACATTTGGCCGAACGGTTAGGTTAAGTTAGGTTAGGTTAGGTTAGGTTAGGTTAAGTTAGGTTAAGTTAGGTTAAATTAGGTTAGGTTAGGTTAGGTTAGGTTAGGTTAGGCTAGGTTAGGTTAGGGTCTGTCGGCCAAATGTCCGTTCGGCCAAATGTCCGTCGGCAATCCGTCCGGGAGCCGTTTAAAGATAGCCTAGTGGATATAAAAGAACAAAATAAAACTATATAAACTTACCAAAAATTAAAAAAAAAACCTAAGGAACAGTCATCCTCTCGCACAAGGGTCGACTGGAAGACAGAGCAGGGAAGAGACTTGAAAAAAGATGAACCAAAAATAAAGGGTGAAACCTAAAGAAACAACTTACATGACTCGCCTAAACCAAACTTAGGAGTTGTTGGAAGTGTTTAGTTCTGGATTTTGCTTCTTGATTAGCAATTTGTCGGCGATTAATGCATCGTATTGATTATTAAATTTAGCAGCAATTTGAAAATCCTTATCCGAGAAGGGGTGATCATTACCTAAGGAGTGATCACGAATGGCTGAATAAGGCATGTTTTGTAGGAACCGGCCATATCTGTAGCTCTTACCTATATGCTAGAATATTCTAATTTTGAAAGATCGGCTAGAGCAGCCAATATACCGAGCCTGACAGCTAGAACATTTGAAGGAAGCAAAGCGGAATGAAGAACTAAGGGTTGCAGCCCTCTGCAAAGAGAGTCCTAAAGAGTTCTTCAGCTATGTGAACAGCAGGAAGCCATTCAAAAGAGCATTGGACCTCTAAAGGACCCAACAGGCCAACTTCAAACTTCTGACACTGATATAGCTAAATCCCTAAACGACTTTTTTGCCTCGGTATTCACAAGGGGAAATACCAATAACATGCCAAGTCCAGGACTAGTGAATGAGGGTGAAGTTCTTAGCAGAATTAGATGTACCCCAGAGGAGGTAGCAAAAACAATAGATAAGTTAAATAGGTTCATATCATCCGGCCCAGATAGCTTTCTTCCCCGAGTTGTACGAGAAGTGCGAGATGAAATCGCACCTTTCTTGGCAGACATCTTCAATAAATCATAGAAAATTGAGAAGTCCCTGAATAATGGAAACTGGCCAATATGACCCTAATCTTTTGGGCGGGTGCCCAACCCCGAAACGAGTTGAAGTAGGGGAGCTATCCCCCCGCCAAAGGCGGCTTTCTAGGGCCTTTCCTAGCTGATGGTGAGAGGATTGGGTTCTAGTCATGTGGTGATGGGCTGGTCTATCAAAGTGAGAGCTGAGCGATCTCTGCCATACCCATAGCTTACTCTGACTATTCCTTTTACTTAAATATTTTCTAGATCTCAAGTGACGGCGTCTTTTCTGTGGATTGACCTCCCTACTGCCAAACTAGAGGTTGGCAGATTGGGAGCCAAAGCGTCACATTTTTCCTTTGCCTCTCAACTTTCCCTTCATAATTGCTGAGGGGCACAGGGCCTTGGGTGGGTCTTTGGTTTCCCGGGTGTTTTCGCACCCTCCTTAGCTCCCTGCCTTGGAGTGGCTTCGGTCACCTGGGGTTTATTAGTGGTAAGCAGAGAGGGTTTTGTGGAGGAGCTCGTTTATGGCCTTGGCCTTGCTCGGGACCTTGGGGCTGTTCGGCCAGACAGCCTGGGGAAAAAAAACACATCTTTAAGAATGGGGACCATGAGTTTCCAAGAATTATCGGCCAATAAAGCTTGACTTCTAGCATAGTAAAACTCTTAGAAGGGATACTAGTAGACAAGATAGTTGACTACTTAGAAATCCACAATTTAATTTCAGATTCCCAAAATGGATTCAGGCGACACCAATCGTGTCTTACCAATTTGCTGGAATTTTCCATGAAATGCTGAGTATGACAAAATTAGAGCAATAGACATCCTTTACTTAGATTTTCAAAAAGCTTTTGAAAAAGTGCCTCATTGCAGGCTAAAATCAAAAGTGAGTGTGCTAAGTATCTAAGATTGCCACCATAAACCTCCTCTACCACCCAAACGAGGCAAAACAATTCAGAGCTCCATCAACAACAACGAAGCCCAAAAGAAAAAGATCTTATACAGTCAGAAGCAGAAAGACCAACACAGACACACAACAAAGGAACAGTTGCGCCGTTCTTCCGCAAAGAGGCCTACCCACCAGCCCGCGAACTTCTATGGGGTCTACTTAATCACCCCCCCCCACCCACCCACCCGAATACGCCCCCTGTACTTATAACCTTCTGACCTCCACACACCTGACCTGGGATATAGCAGCCAAAGTCGTCACTACCCTGACGAAAACCAAGGTAAAGCAAGCAATTCTAGGGCTTGATTTACTTACATGTAAGCTATAAGTCCAAAAATTAAACCTCCCATTCAAGTAAAGATTGAAACCATGGTGAATATCTTTCAAGGTCTGAGGAGTTCTTTTCCCTATTAAGGAATTTATATTATCACATGCCATGGTGTAGTGCTTAATATTAAGATCTCATATAGGGTGCACCTATGGCACCATGGTCAAAGACATATGCAGTAAAAAGGCTTAAACACCAAACTTGGGTTCTTTGAACACTCTTAAAACGGTCAGTGGCAGATCGAGTGAAATTACTAAGTTCATGATCTTACTATCTCCTCGCGTTAGCCTGATACCTTGTCACTGTGTCATGACACTAGCGACACTGTACTAAAGACCCTAAGTCAAGAGTACCAGGACGGAACTTCATCACCGATTAGTATAAAGGTCAGGACATGTCTTCGTTCAAGCTCGCGTTAATACGATGGTATGTACCCTATGTCATGACATAAAAGGAACTACCATTCAAGACCGAAAGCCAACTAATCCATCTGCATCCCTATCCGCACCATCCACATTGCAGGACCACCTAAGCGGCTCGACGGAAACTAGACGACCGGACTTGATAACTCTCATCTCTAGTCAGACTGTACTCATCACTCCAGACCTTCAAAGGGTTATATTGGGAGTGTTATTTAAATCTCTTTAACTCATACACCAGTGCGACCCGGGTGTACTACTTAGGAAAATAGAGCGACCTATACAACTCTGTTTATATCTCACACCAGTGCGATCCAGGTGAAATACTTAGGAAAATAGAGCCACTCATAGGACTCTGTTTTATTCCCACACCAGTGCGACCCCAGAATAGAGTACTTCGACTCTGTTTATTGTTACACCAGTGCGACCAGGTGTATTATGTTATTTCTATATAATATATAAAACTGATAAACCCTGAATATGCTGAGGAACCTAAGTATATCTCTTACAGTTAATATGAGAGACGAGATAAAAGATACAAGAGTATCAGTATAAATTGTACCTTACACCAGTGACTTAAGGTGTATAGTGCATAGTAGAAAGAGAAAGAAGAACAAGTATATATATTCCTAGTTCCCTCGTAGATCGTCGCCCGTGCTAGGCTCACATATGTATATAACCATTGTTCTAGCATTAATAAGTATTGTTGTCCTACATATTGAGATATTAATTAAAGTTGTTAACAAGATGTACTCAGTGTTATACTTTACCCTTTACTCCTTCTGTGCATGTGTTGTATGATTTTGACTTCTCCAGTCAAGTAGAACCTACCAAGTACCAATACAAACCCAGTAAAATCCCTGGCATAACAGTATCAATACAGAGGTCACAAATTGAATAGAAAGTTGGCTAACAGATAGACAATAATGAGTGGTAATTAATGGTGTTTCTTTTGAGTGGACTGCAGTCACTTCAGGAGTTCCATAGGGATGTGTCCTTGGCCCACTTTTGTTTATCATACATATCAATCACATAGATATTGGTCTGGTGAGTGTGGTCTCCAAGTTTGCAGATGACATAAAACTTGGAATGAATGTGAAACACCCCAAAGGGTTGAACAGCTCAGCATGGACCTCAACAGACTGGGTGAATGGTCGGAGACATGGCAGATGCCTCTAAACTTGGAAAAGCGCAAGGTGATGCATATCGGCCAAGCAAACCACAAATCAGGCTATTCATTAGTGGGAATGCCTCTGGAAGTGACTGATTTGGACAAGGATTTGGGTGTTCTGATTAGAAGTGACCTAAAGTTTTCCAAGCAGCGCATTGACGTAGAAAAGAAAGCTCAGAAATTATTGGGCTATATTAAGGGGCAATATAAGTATCAAAATAAGGAAATAGTCGTCACACTTTACAACACTCTGATATGGACTCTCCTGGAGTATGCTGTTCAACTCTGGTCTCCAGCACTCAAGAAAGATATAGTGCAACTAGAAAGAGTACAAGCTAGAGCTACAAAGTTTATTCCATCGATGAGAAGACTGAGCTATGAGGACCGGATGAGAGCTCTTGATCTATGAGGTCAGCTCATTGAAGTTTTTAAAATACTTAATTGGTTTGACAATGTGGATTATAGCAAAATGTTTAGTCTCAACATGAATACAACACACAACCATGGGTGGAATTTAGAATTGAAAAGGTTCAGCACAGTATTTGTGGAAACTTTTTAACATATGATATCTGTTCTACCTGGAACAAACTTCCCTCCGAAGTTGTAAACAGTTCTTCAGAAGAGCAGTTCAAGAAAAGAGTAGATAGTATTTTGCACACTCTGTAATGATTGTAGTGCACTAAACAGTCTCTCTCCTTCGAATTCAAGTATCTCCTCGAAATGGACCGCAAGGTCTCTGAGATACGAACTATTCCTTTTAACTCCTTGTAACTATCTATATCTCTCTCCCTTACACACACCATCAAGTTAAACCAATTACCAGGAATGTATATGTGGGACTGATAAAACTAGGGAGTTAAATGTTCTTAGTCTTGTGTTTGTGTTGAGGGCTTCGTTAGTGAGGGTGAAGTTAAGTTGGGGGAGCAGTGGAGGAATTATGTTCACAGGATCTTAGTTTGGCGGGGAGGGTTTTCACACGCACACACACACACTCATGCTAACTCTCTCTCACACACACACCCATTCATGCTCACTCTCACACACACACACACAGAGTCATTCTCACTCATATTCACGTACACACACTCATTCTCACTCTCACACACACATACACACACTCTTTTATACTCACGCACAAACACTAATTTTGTCTCTCTCTCTCTTTCATACACACACACACACACACACACGGACACAGTGAATATCGTACCAGAACCTTGTGTCCCAAGCCTCGTAAGGTACCCAGGATAGTGAGATAGTTTAAAAGGGAGATCGTTGATTTTTCCGGACCCGCTTCTCCCTCATATTATAACCCCATTTGTTTTAAATTTGAATTTGTTGATCTTAAGGGGAAGCAGACCGTTTTTCTGGACCCCCTTCTCCCTAATGTTTAGCCCCACTGGTTTTGAGATTATAAGACGTTCGGCCCATTAGTTTGGCGATTTTAACACCTTTCGCCTCATTTTGTTGCCAATGTTAAGACCTTTCGTGCCATTTAGGTGTCGATATATTTCCTGGCGAGCGATAGCGAGTCTGCAATTTTAAAAGGAACCGGCCTTCGGCCGGGACATTTCTCTACCGAAAAATGTACAAATTTATCTTGAAGGGGGGTCTAGGGGGTGTTTTTCTAAGCTTGATGGAGGTCTAGGGAGGAAACTAAAGAAATATATGAATACATTAATTAATAGACCAAACAAACGGCCAGCCTTTCGTCCCAATTGTTTTACCAATAATTAGACCTTACGTGCCACACAAAAAACAAAAAAATCTGGCTCGGTAGTTTGTTCGGCCCCACTTGGGTTTACTCGGTCTTGCTTGAGTTTTTTCGTCCCTACCTGCTTTAAACTCTGGGGGAGGCACTTGTCACAGGCAGCTCTGCCTTTTGTCTCCCTCATCCGCATAGAAAAAAAATAAGTGTCGATATTTTTTTTTCCTGGCGAGCGATAACATGACTAATTTTGGAGGAACCGATTTTTTTTGTTTACCGATTAATATAAAACAAACTCGAATTTATTTCGAAGGGTGATCTTAAGATTAATTTATTAAGATTGATGGAGGTCTAGGGAGGAAACTAAACCTGTTGTACTCAAATACTGTTCTTCTGTCCTGACTCCCTGCCTAGGCAAATTCTTTTGTCTCTGTCTTTCCTCTAACATCTTTCCTTCTTGCTGAAATGTTGCTCTTATTCAACCTGTCCTAAAGTGGGCTGACCAATACCAACCCTCCAACTATCGTCCAATTGCTCTCATTTCTTGCCTCTCTAAAGTTTTTGAAACTATTCCTTACTCAAAATATCTTAACCATTTATCTCCCATAATCTACTTTCAGATCGCCAGTACGGTTTCTAGTCAGGTCGATATATGGAAAATACCCCCTCAACCCCCAACAAAATTGCTACAAAAGGTTTCTCAACTGATTCTGGTAGGGTTTAGTGTACTTTATAACATACTAAAAGTTTACCAAAGTAGGACCCCCGGAAAAGTTTTTTTTTCAAGATGGCGTCCAAGATGGCCACCGAAACCTCTTAATGATCATAACTATGTAACTATCCACTCAAATTTGATGATCTTGGTGTCTATCCCTAGGTTTTTGGGGGCAAAGAACACATTAAGATCATAAAAAATGATGTTGGCCCATTATGTAACACAAAAATCCAATATGGCGTCAAAAATGGCCGCCAACACCTCCAAATGACCGCAAGTCCATAACTATTGACTCAAATTTGATGATCTTGATGTCTATCCCCAGGTTTTTGGGGGCAAGGAACACATTAAGACCATTAGAAATTAAAGTGGGCCATTATCTAACAAGTAAGTCCAATATGGTGTCCAACATGGCACTACCATGTGACCAACGTTTCAGTCTAATTTGATTAAACTTGGGTCTAGATCTATCCCCTGGTTTGGGGGGACAAGGAACACATTCTAACCATTTTTTATATCATATAGCTGAAAAAACTGGAAACTGGGTAAGTTAAGATTTTTGGCTGCAGTGGCTTTCCATATTTTCAGTGCTGCTTGTTCTGAGGTTTTCATCCAACTCGAGACAGTAACGGAGAAGAAAAAATCTGAACTTACTCAGACCTCAAAGACCAGCCAGTTGTGGCTGAATTATCAGCGTGTGGTTGGCATGGCAAGAATGTTGATCAAGGCGGATCGTACTGGGTCTTGGTTGATGCATTTGCAGGCAGTGTCCAATTGCCTAACTGTCTTTGCTGCAGCTGGGCACTTCAATTACCTGCGATCTGCTCATTACTACCTGCAGCAAATGAGCAACCTGGAGGAAAAGCACCCAGATGTTTATCGAAAGTTCCTTGATGGTTTTCACGTTGTTCGTAGGAGCAATCAGTGCTGGGCAGGGCTTAGTAGTGATCTTGTCATTGAACAAACGTTGATGAGGTCTCTAAAGAGCACTGGTGGTCTAACTCGCGGCAGTGAGATGACTGAGGACATGCGAAACCTTTTGACCTTATCTGCACCTGTAACATCCGAGTACAACAGCGCGATGCAGGATTTCACAAGCCTAACCTATACTACAAGTCCGCAACACAAAGACTCAACTGAGGCGCGCATCAAAAGAGATGCATCTGATCTCGAGAAAATTCGGATAAAGCTTGCAGCCTGCTCACCCTTCACATCTGATCCTACTCTGAGAAACATTGTCAACGGGATAGTGGCTGGGCCAGATGTGAATGTACATGACTTTGAATCGGTTGGGAACAAGATCATTGAAGATATAATCGGAAAGTCGGCATTTACTTACAAATTCAAGCGGAAAGACAGAGCCCAAACCCTTGGGAATATCTCTGCTGTGAAGATTGCTCCTGATCGTACCATTGATCCTGCCCTTCTGTTCCAGCGTTTCCTTGTGGTGTCAAGGTCAGGAGATCTTTCCCTTGAAGAGGTTTTGACGTATGAACTAAGCCCCTACCCTCCAGCCCTCTTTGAGACCAGGAACATTCTTCGAAAAGCAGACAAACCTCAGCTTGCTCAGGCAATTCGAGACCATACTGCGGACTTATCAAATGAGGCTGTGATGAACTCTATTCCTAAAACAGATTGTTACGTGCTTGATGGTGGCTCTTTGCTCCATCGTTTACCGTGGAAGAAAGGCGACTCATATAATGCAATAGCTGAGTCTTATGCAGACTTCACTGTGAGACATTACGGACAAGCGACAGTGGTGTTCGATGGCTATGGTGAAGGTCCCTCCATAAAAGACACACACATCAGAGACGAGGAAAAAACCTGCACCCTATTGTTAGTTTCACTGCAAAAACAGAGTTTTCAGGCAAAAAGGAGGACTTTTTGTCTCGTGACAAAAACAAGGCAGACATGATTGCTCTCATCAGCACAGCACTAACTAAAAGGGGATGCTATGTCATTCAGTCACCAGGGGATGCAGACGTTGATATCGTTAAGGCAACTGTTGAACGATCCCGTCATTGCACCACAACGTTGGTCGGTGAGGATACAGATTTGCTGATCTTGCTCCTTCATTACTCCAGAACAGACAATGAGATTATCTACTTCCGTTCTGACGCAAACAAGCAGTCAAAAGAACACAGAGTGTATAACATTAACCTGTTGAAAGAAACTTTAGGAGATGATGTGTGCAATGAGTTGCTCTTTGTACATGCCTACTCAGGCTGTGATTTAACTTCAAGGATTTTCGGCATCGGAAAAAAGTCAGCCTTCCGGAAATTAGTGAAATCTGATCCTGTCATGAAGTCCTGTGCTAGTGCATTCATCCTTCAAAACAAATCTCAAGAGGACATATCAGATCTTGGCAAAGACCTGATGGTTGATCTCTTTGGTGGCAAGTCTAATGATATGCTATCATCACTGCGCCATATCATTTTCACCAAGAAAGTGGCAACTGTTCAAGCATTTGTCACTCCTGAACGGCTTCTCCCAACATCACCTGCAACAAGATTCCATAGCCAACGTGTGTACTTTCAAATTATGATATGGATGGGGATGGCAAATG